>JAQHUG010000489.1:263399-277129 GCA_028555095.1 Dicrostonyx torquatus | reverse complement strand
CCATTTTAAGGAAGCAGGGGGAGGGAGGTGGGGTAGTGGGGGAGCAGGAGGGCCTGGGACAAGGTGAGTAAATGTAAATTTTTCTTTAAAAAATAAATAAAAAAGAAAACAATCAACAACAACAAAAAACCCACCAAGACTTCTAAACACTTCTCTTCAGGTTCCTTCTTTAGGTAGAAGGCCTGGAATGATGAGGGTGATTGAAAAGACCAGAGGGTACAGGTGCTATTCCATTAAGTCCTTCATTTAAAAAGCAGGATGTTCCTTCGAGAAGTTGACCCCATCCCAGCCCCCCCTCCCCCCGAGTCGCAGGGATTTTGCTCAGAAGTTTGTGCGATAAAAACATTCCTCAGTGATCTAAGTCAAACCAGGGAGAACCAGAGGAAGAGCAATTCGGTTGTAGTGGTTAATTTTAACTGGTGACTTGACAGGATCTAGAATCACTCAGGGACGGAGTTTGAAGGAGGAATTGCCCAGTGTCGGTGGCACCATTTCATGAGCTAGTCCCTCAGTTAAAGGAAAAGGAAAAGTGAGATGATCACTAGAATGTGTGCACTAATTCATTGCATTCTGCCCTTGAGTGTGGCTGTATGACTAGCTCTTCAAATTTCTGCTGCTGTGATTCCCCCTCAATGATGGACTTTAGCCTGAAATTGTAAGCCAAGAAAACCCATTCTTCCTAAAATTTCTTTTGTCAGGTTATTTTATCATAGCATAAACAAATGAACTAAGACATCTTCCATCACACCTGCCCCCCCCACATGCAGACACACACACGGATCTCAAAATTTATGTCCATAAAAATCAGAATTTAATTGGATCAGTCTATAGAACAATTTATTCTCCAAAGTAGTTAGAAAACAATAGAATAATCAGGCAGCAATTAGCAGACCCAATAGCAGGGTAGTTCCAGAGAAAGAGAGAATGTGACCCCTGCCAAAACAATTTTTATTCCAGTTGCAAGTGGCAATGTACATGCCAAGCAGCTTCCTCTGAGAAATATCAGAGGCTTCACACCGTGGGAAGCAAATACAATTCACTAAAATTATCCAGCTAGCTATCAAACAAATAAATGTGCAAATAAGTATAACAACCCCCTCAGGGGGAAGAAAAAATACCAGTAACCAGAGTTGCTAGAACATATTATTCAAAATGTCTCATTTTCAACAAAAATTTATGACATATTCAAAATGTAGCCCACATATGTTGAAAAAAGCAAGCAGCAGAAACTGCCCATGAGAACAAGTAAATGTAAAACTTAATAGATTTATAAAAACCTTTTAAAAAACACATTATATTCTTAACTTAGATCTTTCAGCTGTAAAAAAATATGTTTTAAATACATATTCCAATGATCCTCTGGATGTCATTAGAATCTGCTTCAGCATCTCCGTTTCATATTTAATTTATTAATTTGGGTCTTCTTTGAAATTGTTTTGGAAAAACTGACAACAATTTGCTATGCCAATCTTGTTTATCTTTAAAACAACCAACTTTTAAAACATAAGATATTTTTATACTTCTTTGAGAATTTCAAATAATTCACCTTGATCATGTCACCCCTCCTTGATCACTCTAGCTCCTCTCAGATCGGTCTCCACCTCTCCACCCTCGCCCAATCTCATGCCAGTCTCGTTTGTGTTGCCTATATCCTCATGAGTATAGGACCATCCACTGGATGGGACCACACTTTTGAAGAAAAATGGATTCGTCTTCTCTCAGAAGTCATTAACAATTAATGATAGCTCTTTAGTTAGGAATCATGAATCTTTCCACTCTCCATTCTAGAATCTTGATTGGCTTGTCCATGTGCAGGCCATCACAGATGCTCTAAGTTCATGAGTGTAGGGTTTTATTTTTATTTTTTTAACTATATCCAGAAGATACTGTTTTTCACTCATCCTCCCTGACATCTGTCTGTTACACACTGGTCCCCAAGCCTTGGTGGATAGTAATATAGATGTCTCATTTAGACACAAACAATCCATAGACTCCTCTCTGAACCTGGATCAGCTGTGAATTTTTATGTTAAATACTGCCCACTATCCAATGAAACTCTGATGAGGTCTATGACTTTAGAGGTATGGAAATTTGATACTGTGTTTATTTTGTAGAATAATAGTAGTAGTTTCATGGTTGTGGAGTGTGAGTTCCCCAACCACAGGTTATTGGCTAGATTTACTGTACCAGGCATGTGTTCCCATCTGTGGAGTAGTCTTAAATTCAATCAGAAAGTAATTGGTTGTCATAGCCACACATTGTGGTGATATATGTCAGGGCCCATCCTGGACAAGATTCACATGTTCCAGGGTAGGTGTGTGAGGATTAGAATTATGAAGCAAAAGGAAAAGAGATATGAAAGAAATAAAAGATGGAAACACAAAACAGCATAGGGAGGGAATTTCAGTGAATACTGAAATAGCCCATGTTTATTTTCCACATGCTTATATACTTCACTACAAAAGGGGAGTGGGGGCAATAAACTTCATTAACATGATATAAGGAATAGACCAAGTATCCCACAGGCAGCCACTCCCTGGAACTTCCTGCCAATTTCCTTGAAGGAGCAGGAATAGACTTGAAATCTCAGGCCATGGTCAAAGTAGAGCAGATCCACCTCTATACTCAAAATACTAATTAACCACATTTTTGATCAGGATCTCTTTTTTTAAGCCACACCTGTTGTCAACAATTTTAAAAGAACAAAAACAAACTCAAACTATCTGACCTTTAGTCAAGGTGGAACAGGACTCACATCTGTGGGCCCTGGCAGTTGGTTATTCATACAACATTCATGCCACTATTGTAGCCATGGCCGTTTGTTGTCATATGGTCATTATTGTAATCATAGCATTCACATATGAATAAGATTATTGATGATGTTTTACTCCAGCAGCCTGTACAGTAGCTTCTGGTACTATGAAAGCAAGCCAGCAGGGAAGACACTTCTTTGATGGTACAAACGTGATTTCTCCACGTCCTGTGAATAAAGTATATGGTATCTTCAGCAATAGAGTCTTACCATGAAGGTCTGGTAGGCAACCAAAGCCATGACAATAACCTGTATTGTTTTAGGGATCTCTGGATCACCCATAATTAACAACTCAAAATAAATTATCCCACACCTGGCACTGGGCTTTTTATTTTAAAACCTATAGCTTCTGGAATGATCATTAAGCCTTGTGTAGGGCAACTCCAAGAAGACAGACTCTGTTTGATTGATTATGTGTATTATTACTTAAATTATTTTTATTACATGTTATTTTGTGTGTGTATGTGTGTGTGTGTGTGTATGATGTGCATGTGGATATCAGAGGACACCTTGCAGGAATCCATTCTCTACTTCTACCAGTCCTGGTGATTGGACTCAGGCTGTTAGACTAGTGACTATTGTCATTAACTGTTGAAACATTTAAGCTATTTTATGAATTTTTTTAAAAAATATTTTTACTAGTTGGTTAAGAATCTTATACAATGTGTTTTGACCATTTATACCCTTCTCTCTAAACTCATCTTTTTCTTGCAACCTAACTTTATGTCCCATTTTATAAAAACCTATCAGGCCCACTTTGTGCTATTCACATATTCTTGGATGTGCGGCCCTGTCCATTGGAGTGTGGAGTGTGGAGTGTGGCTATACACTTTTTTTCTTTTTAATTGTTTTACTTTTTATTTTATTGAGCTATATATTTTTCTCCACTCCCCTCCCTTCCTCCCCTTCTCCTTTTATCCTCTCCCATGATCCTCATGCTTCCAATTTACTCAGGAGATCTTGTCTTTTTCTACTTTCTATATAGATTAGATCCAGTATGTCTCTTTTAGGGCACTCTTTTTCTGTGTTCTCTGAGATTGTGAATTGTAGGATGGTTTTTCTTTGCTTTATGTCTAAAAGCCACTTATGAGTGGGTCCATATGATATTTGTCTTTCTGGGTCTGAGCTACCTTACTCAATATGATGTTTTCTAGATCCATTCATTTGCCCACCAATTTTAAGATTTCATTATTTTTATTTTATTTATTTATTTAAGATTTTTAAGATTTCATTATTTTTTAATTATTTTTTATTGAGATATATATTTTTCGCTGCTTCCCTCCCTTCTTCCCTCCTCTTCTTCTACTCTCTCCCATGATTCCCATTCTCCCAATTTACTAGGGAGATCTTATCTTTTTCTACTTCCCATGTAAGTTAGATCCATGTATGTCTGTCTTAGGGTCCTCTCTGGGGTTGTGAACTGTGGATGAGTTTTTTTTTTGTTTTGCTTTATGTCTAAAAGCCACTTATGAATGAGTACATATTTGTTTTTCTGGGTCAGGGTTACCTCATTCAATAGGTTGTTTTCTAGATCTATCCATTTGACATGGGCTACACTCTTAAAGAAAATTGACTCTCTGTCTCGTAGCAGCTGTCAGTTGTCAATAACTCTTTGTCTAGGGATGAGATTTCATGCCCATTGCCCCTCTCAATACTGAGATTTGGTCTGGCTTGAGTTTACACAGATATTGTGCATGCTGTTATAAGTGTTGTGAGCTTATATGTGCAGTTGCCCTGCTGTGTCTGGAACATACTGTTTCCTTGTGGACATTTACTGCCTTTGACTTTTACACACTTTTCAACTCTTCTTATTCAATTATTCCAGAGCATTGAGAGGAGGAGTTGTGATGTAGATTCATAAAGCCTTGCTTTAAGTCTATATTCTGTCAAACTGGAAAATCTAAAAGAAATAGATGAATTTCTAGATACATGTGTATTATCAAAGCTTAGTCAAGAGGGGCTGGAGGTATGGCTCAGTGGCTAAGGGCACTGGATGATCTTCCAGTGGATCAGAGTTTGATTCCCACATAGCAGCTCATGACTGTAATGCCCATTCTAGAGGCTCTGACCCCTCTCTTCTGCCTTCTTGAGCACCAGACACACATGTGGTGCTCCGATAGGCATGCAGACAAAACACTCATATACTTAACGTTAAATAAAAATAAAATTAAAAATAAATCAAGATGATGTAAGTAATCTTGAGACCTGTAACGTCCAATGAGATAGAGTCAGTAGTTAAAAATATGCCTATTTAAAAAAATTGGTCAGCCTCAATTTTTATGAGTCTTTATTTCTCATCCTGGACTTCTTTTGGTTGGGAGACTTTTGAGTCTTTATTTCTAATAGAAAACTCAAAAATTAGAACAAAAATTTCTCTTGCATCAAAACTTTTTCATGGAAATTGGGATTAATGTTTATCATCTTGTTGACTGACCTGTCTCAAAGTCTGGTTTACAAATTTTCCTGGGTTAGTGGTAAGCAGGACCATTTGCTTTGGTTTGTTTATCTTTCTTTTCCCCTGACCCATGAACTTATCCCCAGAGAATATTGAGAAACGTTAACAAAATCTTAAAGTTTTTTGTGTCCTGGATAATATTATATTTGTTTGTTTATTTGTTTTTTTTTAAATCTCAGGACCTGCCCAAACCTTTCTCCTCATTGATTCCCTTAATTCTTGCTATAGCACTCTCTGAAAGATGACCTATGTTACCCATTTTCAGATGAACAAAGTGAGAGTCAGGGACAGCAATTTTCTTGCAGGTCATCCAGCAAATTGATGACAGTGCTGGGGTTCAAAGCCAGATCTTGAGGTGGTGGTTTCTTCGGCACCAGCTTAGGCCTCCATGTGTCTGATCTCATAGCACTCCTAAGATCTCCATTTCTCAGTCTTGTTCTTTAGTCCCTGCTACTCTCCTTGTTCTGGCCAATTCTTTGTCTTCATGCCAGACTGGAAAACTAACAATGAGATAATGTATGAAGGTGATAGAAAGGAACCTGACCCAGATTTAGATGCTCAAAAAAATGGAATTTTACTACTGTATCTCATTTGAGCTTCATTGCACCAAGCTATAAAATTGATATCATTTCCCATTTTGCAGATTAGTAAATAGGCTTGAAGCATCTAAGAACTCCTAACAGCAGTAGACTCATCCCTTCTATAATGAGGCTACTAGGATAGAAATTGTCTGGATAAAAGATGAAGCCATAAGTTTCATAGCTAATTCTATTTTCTGTGATGCAGATAAAAAGCAAATGGGCTTTCAACAAAACTGCTGCCTTCCTCATATTATCAGCGTTATCTACCAAACCTTTAGCTGACAGTCTCTCTAAAAACAACTCTATAAAGCCTCAAGACCCCAGGAAACACTTTGAAAAATCATTGCACTATAAACTAAGCTGCCTAGCATAGAAAAAAAAGAAAAATCAAAGCTTCATCTTTTGCACCTCCAGCAAGGTTACAATCTCATTGCCTTAGCGTGGTTGTTTCATTTATGTCTGAATTATGTCCTCTTTAAAAAATATACATACTGTAGTAGTTATTCCTGCCTGAAGATCTTAATGAGACTGACTCTAGAAAAATGTAATTTTATTCCCTAGTGAATATAATATCATAATCATTAGCAAACACCAATGAAATATGTATGATCCCTTAGTATTCTTGACAAATTTCCTATAATATAAAAATCTGGAGATACTTGAATTCTTTTCAAAAAGAATTATTTTATTTTTATTTAAATGGGTGTTTTGCTTTTTTGGTTGTTTGCATACCACATACAAGCAGTGTCTGCAGAGACCAAAAGAGGGCACTGGATCTCTTGGGACTGGAGTTATAGACAGTTGTGAGCTGCCATGAGGATGCTGGGAATTTAATCCAGGTGCTTTTAACTGCTAAGTCATTGCCCCAGCCCCAGAAATCATTTTATAAAATGTTATAGTATGTACATTTAGTCTTTACACATTTTCTGTATACTACAGTTTTTGTATACTTTAGATTATCTAAAGTTCATTTTTATGCTTCCTACAATGTAGAGGTATATAAATTATTGTCACATCATAATATTTATGGCAATGAAAATATGTGTACACATTCAATATGTTCTATATAGACAAATTTCTTCTTTTTTTAAATTTTCTGTGTTAGGGGTTAACAAATTCAAGGCTTTATACCCTTATTCATGATAGACAAGCGCTGTAGCACTGAGCTAACCCCTCAGCTAAAACAAATAGTTTTTCAAATATTTTTTATATTTGATTGATGGAACCCACAGATACTGATAGGCAACCACATTTAGAGATGTTTCTTTCCCAAATAAGCTCCCTTTATGTCTACAAAATATAAACTATAACCAGGGATGGAAATGTAAGTCATGGTACTGGATAAATAGGTCCATAAAAAATTTATTAAGATAGCAGTCAGTATCCAGGAGTATATTATAGAAGACTTCCCTTCAACAAGAGCATCTGAAAGAAGAGGTTTTTATTTTCAATGCATTTCTGGAACTGGTATTTATGACCCAAATCTGTGTTGTTCATTGAAAAGCAATTGTTTGAGAATTTGTTACATGCTACTAAATGAGAACATAAAGGAAAGAATTACAACCCGTTGTGAATGCAAACACTTTTCAGCTCACTTCCTATGCTTTCCTGTGTAGTGTTAGACAAGACCCCTGGGGCTATCAAAAGTTAAAGAAATTGACCCTGCCCAGAGATATTTCTTTGTTTTGTAATAGACATGTCTGGGAGGTAAAAGAGCACAATAAATATGACAAGGTTGCTGATGAGGTCTGTAGGAATTGGGGAGGCACAGAGATCCCTGTGGGCTGTTTGGTAAGGGAAGTCATCAAGAAAGAAAGTAGACCAACACCAGGAATTAAGGAAGGACTATTGTTCAGAGAGGCATAGAGTCAAGATAGGGCATTGCAGTCAAATGGAGCAAAAATTTTCAAAATCCCAGCAGAATCAAGAATGTGTAAAGCATTTGGGGAACAATGGTTTAGAATGATCTATACTGAAAAATAGGAAAGTTGACCATGAAGAGTTAGTATCACGGCTAATATCAAGGATGTATGATATCCTATATTAAGAAGCTTTTTTTGTGGGTACATTTGGAGGTCAAAGGTCACTATCTGGTTTCTTCTTCAATCAACTCTCCTCATTCTTTTAAAATTATATTTATTTATTTATGCATTTATGTGTTTATTTATGTATATGTACACATGCCACCTCACAATTGAGATCATATGGCAACTTTTGGCAATTTGTTCTATCCTTTCACCACATGGTTCTCAGGGATCAAGCCTAGGTCATCAGACTTGGTGAGATGCTCCTCCAGCTGCACAGCCATCTTGTCCTCCCTCCTACTTTACTGCAGGTTACTAATCTGGCTAGAACGGTGGACCGCTAAGCCCCAGGAATTATTCTGCATACACTTCCCTGACCTAGGAATTTATTCATATAATTCAAATAAGTATTAAGGATTTTAAACTTAGTTCCTCACACTTGATTGGCAAGCACTTTATGGACTGAGCAGTGTCCCTAGCCTCCACTTACACATATCTAAAAATATCAGCAATCTCATAGAAGCAGAGAGTGGCAGGTGCTTAACAGAGGCTGGGACTTAGTGGGTAGGAGGGGTGTCGTACGAAAAATAGAATATTTCAGAAAGGTCTCTAATTGAGATTCTGAGTATTCTTATCACTCATAGTAAGTATATAAGGTGACTTATTTACTCATTAACTCAATTTAACTGGTCGATTGCATGTACTTCTATCAAAATCTCGTTATTTACCGCAAATATACATATATTTAATTAAAAATTTTAAATGCTAATGCAATACATCTTATTTTTTATCACAAAGTACAATATTGAAAAGGAAGAAAACTCACTTTCATACCTAGTTTTGAATTCTTGAACTAGAGGAGGATCCCAAACTCTGTACTACCTCAGGGGCCACAGGTTGGATTTGTCTCTCAAGCATTCAGTGTTTGCTGACTTGAACTAAAAGACAGTCTTTGAAGAAATTATTTAAAGGATCCTTTTTGTTATAACTCCTTTAACCACAGTTTATTCTCAACATAACAGTTTCCTCCACCCTATTTTTTAAAAAAAGAATTATATAATTTCTCTACCATTTTATTTTTAAGTTTTCTTTAGTTTTTTAAATTACTTTTTCATACAATATATTGTTATCATATTCTTTCACCTTCCCCAGCCTCTCTCAGATCCTCCTCACCTTCCTTCCCACCCAAATACATGCTCTCCTCTCCCTCTGTCTCTCTATAAAAGACAAAAAACAAAAGAACAAACTCCTATTGTAGCTGCAGGTCCTATCCATTGGATTCTCATTGCCTTTTTTCTTTACTTTCATATCTCCTCACTCCGTTCATTATGCTAACTTTTTTGTTGTTTATTTAACACATCCAATATATTGTTGAATGTGGGCTATTGTAATTTCTAATCCCTGAAATGTTCTATGTGCATATTTTCATGTATCTTTCAGAACTCCTCTCAAATACCTTCTCAATAAGGCCATTTCTAACCATCCTATCTAAATTACAATCCAATACATATACTCTCTGCTCACTTTTTCTGCTTTATATATTCACTCAACAACTATTGCTATATAGTGTGATTTAAATTGTAATCACTTGTCTCTTTCCATTAGAAATGTGAGCTCACCTTAGATGTTCAAAAAACTT
Source organism: Dicrostonyx torquatus (assembly GCA_028555095.1). Classification (NCBI taxonomy): domain Eukaryota; kingdom Metazoa; phylum Chordata; class Mammalia; order Rodentia; family Cricetidae; genus Dicrostonyx; species Dicrostonyx torquatus. The sequence continues at coordinate 267,618 of JAQHUG010000489.1, read as the reverse complement.
CACTGAGTGAGTAAAGGCCATGTATTAGTTGTGTGACCACGAATAAGCAACTCAAAATGAGCCTCCATTGTCTTATCTCTTAAACCAAAAGACCAGATTTGTCTCCTAGTTTTGTGATGATTAAAATGAGATTGTGTTTATATTTTTCACATGTTCTTCACCAGGTCAGGTGGCCGGTAAATGTTAACAAGAATCTTTAGTAACTTAATTCAAACCACACTCTTTTACTTCTACAGAAGGCTAAGCCACCTAGGGAGAAACTATGTAGTTAGGCCCGATCAAGGTAATTACTGGAACTGCAACTACAGAAGCAACCTGCATTACAGCTCTTTCCTCACTGCTGAATGTCAGTGAGTGCAGAGATTGATAGACGCAGCTGAGAGGGGGCTGTGACACTCCAGAGCCTTGGCCAGTACATGGTCAGACAGAAACTAGAATATGTGTAGCTTTCTTTTTTGACAAGACTTGGAAATCAAGTAATAGGCAGATTTTGTTTTACTCTTGAGGAGTCAATCACAACAGAAGCACAACTTAGATATCATTCTCCCAACATACACACCCTCTCATGTGCGAGTAACAAATGAGTGCTCTCGAAAGTCCTTAAGAGTGGAGGCAATCTGAATTCGAGTCACACAGAGCAGTGGGAGGCATAACTGTCAGCATCATGTGATCATTACCCTATCAGTTTTCAGATACAGCCATTCTTTAAGTTAAGTCTATTCCCTTTCACCTATAAGCCCAGTGAGTTGTCAGGACCTACCAGGGCCCATGCTGTTTCCATCACCTCTGCCTGGACTTTATCCTGACTCTTCCTCACCTCACAGGTTGCTGAAGTGGCTATTTCTGAAATGAAAGGGAAACTCTAGCTTTTCCATGTTCTCTTTGCATCTATTAAAGTGTAGTGTTCTGTACATAGTAACTATTCTTATTATTTCTAATATCAGGCTGTATCACTGTGTATTATTGTGTAGTATTATTTAATTATATATGCAATGCCATATTAGAATCTTATGTTTTGATACAGTCTTGCTAAATAACTTGGCCTGGAAAAACTCATGGTTGGTACTACAAATGCTTACATTAGAAGCATGTACTTCATCCTCAGCCTAATACTAGGATCTTTATACTCACTCTTCTTAATTATTATGGAAAACACTGCTGGATAGTTTCTTTTATAAAAGGGAAGCTTGATTGATTCAGGGAAACAGTTTATTGTAGCTACTAAGAAAAGAATAGTAATATCAATTTCTATATTTTTTATCCACTTTTGATCCAGCATTTCCACACCTGTCAGAAAGATATACATACATCTTCCTATTATTGTTTCCTTTGTTTTGATGACCAAAGAAGGGCCTGTCTGCTGGGTACACCTAAGCAGCCAAGTTATCAGTACCAGTCTGGGTCTAATTAGACAAGATCGGGTGCATTCAGGATGCTATGGTCGTAGACGAGTCTGGGTCTAATTAGGAGAAACAATTGACCCAGTAATTTTAAACACAAACACACACACACACACACACACTATCCTTATGGCTTCCTTATGGCTGAGATATAGTGAACGGGAGAATTTGTCTACCTCTACTTCTGGATCTACACCCCACAGCACTAATACTGAGATCCAGACACTGATGGAAATGGTAAAGCAATGGCTAACTGGGTAGACAAACATTTGCTTTGCTGTCCTACTCAGAAAATTTGCCAGAAAACCACTCTTTGAACATTTCCAGAAGGCTACTCTTGCTAGACTTCATGGGTTGGGACATTTTGTAGTAACTAACCACAAAACCACCTAAGAGGGGTGTGGCCAGAGGAAGCTTTTGTATAGAAGATAACCACCCACAGTACAGAAGCTGAACACTACGGAAGCTAATTGTTCCATGGAACATACTAGACGTTTTCTTCTTCTCATTCCTCTTTTGTACCCTCTGACAAAAAGCAGCATCAGAATGGCTAGAGGAGGAAATCTTTTTAAAGAACGCAGATTCAATCTCACAGTTGGTAAGGCCATGCTGCAAAATAACCCCCAAATGACTAAGTGTCATATTTGTTAAGTCTCGGTCCCTGAACAGCCTCTGTTTCTCCTATTCCTAGATTCTAAGCAATGGAGTGGCTTTTTTCATCCAAGTCAAAATCCGATAAGCTTGTTTTTGTAATTTTAATTTGTACTGATTTCAAGTAGTATAAACATTAAGAAAAATGAAAAATTCATTGCTTTCATAGAAAAATTCAAAACAATATCTCTATCTGTGAAATATAATCACATATAACACTTAATATATATTCTTGTAGAAAAATAGATCTTTTTCTATAACATATATGCCAAATGTATACATGTATACTTCCCATGCACTCATACATGCAAGTATACACAAGTGAATACCTATTTGTCCACAGGCAGCCCTGTGTCTGCCCATGTACTTATACACATATAGTATTGATATAGATGGAAACATTTTTGATAGAGAATAAATTTTTTCAACACCATAAGTGAATTAATTCTTATATGAAGTTGAGGGTTAGTAGAAAAGTCCAATGGGCATTATAAAAACTGCGTCAAGGAAGCATAGCTTTGGCATCAAGAGCATTTCAGCAAAACTAAGAACATAAATAAAGAATCAAAGCAGATACTCATTAAAACCTCTCACTTGTAAGAACTTGCAGGATAGAAAATTAGCTGATACAGATTGTATCCATAATTGGGATTAAAATCATTATTTATTTAAACAGTATTTTTATTCTTTGAAAATTTCGTACACTGTGTTTTAAATATAGTCACCCTTCCCCCAATTCCTCCCATATCAACCACCTCTACCTTTCCTTCCTTTCCCATCTAATTCTGAGTTTTGTTCTTTTCTCTCCCCAGTCACAGGAATGCCATTTTGCATATGAATACCATTCTCAACATTCTTTTGACTTGTTAATAGTGAAACTTTGATATATCTCCTCTAAGAAAATAAGAAAACATCTTGGCTATACCCTATTTGTGAATCCTCAATCTTTAACAATATGGCAATATTTCACAGTGGTTAGGAGTAGAGTTTGATAAGCCATAATCTGCAACCTATAACCCACCAGCCACTGATTTTGTACATAAGGATTACTGGGACACAGCCAATTGTAACAGAGACTGTATGGCTTATAAAGTAGAAAACATTTAGTATCTTGCCCTTTTATAGGGACTATTGACCTCATCTGTTTAAGAACATGGAATTTGTAGCTAATATATCTGTAGTAAAATTTCAGCTGCAGGGCCGATGGGATGGCTCAGTGGGTGAAAGTATACAAGCCTGGTGACCTAAGTCACCCTTTGTCCTCCACATATATGCTATGGTCTTCTAACACTGCATGCTCTCAGCTCTCTCTCTCCTCTCTCTTACTCACTAATAATAAACAACGAAAAATTAAAAAAATATTAAATCATGATAAATTTTAAGCTCTCAAACTGATGGCATGCCTTAAGCAAGTCACTTCAAGTGTCTGAAGCTGTTTCCTCATTTTTACAAAATAGAAACAACTGTACCTACCCCATAGTCTTATTACAAGAATTAAATTACATATAACACATTTATGAGTGTTACAAAATTAAAGTCTAATGATTGCATAGTATTGTTACCTTTTAGTAAGCAAGATGTATATCAATGAAAAACAATCACGAAAGCAATCACACACGGTGGATTTTGGTCCAGTACCACATACTGAAGAGACTGGCCTAATCAACTGTATCTTTCTTTTATTTTTGTTTCAGTGCACAAAGTGGATGTTTAGAGGGACAGAAAATCGGCCTATTTATATAAAAATGCAAGTGTGCCATCCATTTCCCTTAGGAAAAGCCATAACAGAGGAGGCAAAGCCAAAGAGAGAAAAGCAAAAAGGGTTTGAAAAGAAACCTAATTGCAAACATAAATACATAATATGCTTGAGTACATACAAGCTGCTGGCATGTCCCTAATCTCTTATCACTGCTCCATTTCTGCATCAGTTAAGAAGCTTTCTGTGCTTCAGGATGATACAATCATGAAAGCAATATGAATACACCAAAGGTATGGTATCCCACCATCTTACCTACTGACTCAAGTCAGTAAGGAAGTGATGAGCAATGCCAAATAAAGAAAGAAGTTTGACCCAGGCATGGTTCAGTAGTTGACTGTTCAGTCTCCAAGAGTTCATAGGCTTTTTGTGGGAGGGGTTGTTGTTAAATTCTAACTTTACTCCATGGTGA
>JAQHUG010000489.1:183421-220122 GCA_028555095.1 Dicrostonyx torquatus | reverse complement strand
GGACAGGGTAACCTGCACCATCTTAAGGAAGCAGGGGGAGGGCGGTGGGGTAGTGGGGGAGCGGGAGGGCTGGGAACAAGGGGAGTAAATGTAAATTTTGCTTTTAACAAAAATAAATAAATAAATTAAAAAAAGAAAAGCAAAAAACAAACAAACAAAAGTGTAAGTTTTGTTTTCTTATACCAGACCATTATCTTACTAATTTTGAATTTTTAGAAAGGTAACTAAATCTGTTTGCTTTTAGTTCCATGTTTCAAAGGGCATTATTATGCAGGAGTTCTCAATTCAAATGGGTTTATGTTCCAGCCAACCTATATAATCTTCACATTAAAAGCCAAATTTGTGTTTAAGAGACCAAGCATAATGGACACCATAGATTAGCCATGCAGTGCAAGTCTGGAGTCTCTCTTCTTGTTTTACTGCCATGATCACACAACTGACTGGTAGTTGTGGATCGCTCCCATCATTCAGCAAGGAGAACATATGTTACTGCACCTCGCTAGCCCAGAAGAAGGTCAAAACCCAAAGAATGATTTCCAGTGACTATGCATCACTTTGGAAAAAAGTTAAGAAACCCTAAATCAAGCCACGCTAAGCTGGCAACAGTCTGTAATGACACAAGTTTCACGGGGTCTTTGTAAAGTCTTCCCTCCTCTGAGAAGCTTCTGTTAGGAATAACTCACCAATTGTGCTGCTTCCTAACTCACTCAACTGAAACAATTAATGTTACAGGCTAATGGCTGCCCATCTGCCAAAGTATCCCTGTAGTTTATCTGTACTTTAGGTAGTATATCTGTAGTTTAAGTTTGGATTTATTGCTCATCGCTTTAAGAGAGAACACACACTATGTGCTTGTTTTAGAATAAACAGTTTCAGAAAGTAGGAGTAACTCTGATTGGTAGTTCAAAATAAATCTTGTCTATAGAGAAGGGATCATAACTAGGATGCAGTTATATTTGTTAAAGAAGTGGTTGAAGTCAAAGGAGGAATAAGTTTAGGGCTTCATGATCTCACTTTAAATTTTCCTTAAATGGAATTAGAATGGCCTTATTTAGTGTTGATTTCTCATGGATACAGAGTGCTCTTGTTACTGTAGATATTGCATGAAGTTGTTTTATCTACTAGGAGAATAAAATGATCTAACTGTGAGTGCCAGTCTAGTACATGTCAAGAGCTGTTTTTCCTTCTTGCTCCACCCTCAAGGCACTCCTTTTTCCTCGTCAGGATGTGAGTTCGCTGTAGCGAAAATAGCTGTACCTACTTATCCATCTCTGGGAAAGTCTGGCCCAAGATGATACATGAAGGTGTTTAGAAAGTTCTGGCTGTTTGATCAAGAACCAGGATGAAAGGCTGGTCTCCAGTTTTGGACACTGAGTTTGTGGTCACTCACTTCTCACTTTAAATAAGTTTGGATTGTTAAGGGTCTGCTAATGTTGTGTGTACAAGAAACAAGGGTGTCTCCACTTCAGATTAGAGGTGAAAATATCTCAGTTCTAGTCCTGGTCTTTCATTAAGTAGTGTGACTTTGACCAAATCATGAAATTCCTTTATGCCTTAGTTTGTCAATTGAAAAAATGAATGGGATTAGTCTAGATATCTAAGCACTGCTTTCAGCCATGAAATTCGATCACAATATGAATTTTCTTTTGCATCACATCTACTTTTATAGAAAGTGCTAAAGAGAACATGCCTGCATATCAATATACAGGGGAAGAATGATTAAACAAATGGTTTTACAGGTGAGTTATTTAAAATAAAAGTCAGCTGAAACTGTACTGTCACACTGTGGACCAAGGAGTTAAATGTTAATGTTCAGAGGTTGCTTCAAAACAAAATATAACATAGAATTTTGCTGGATGGGTAAGAAAAAAATATTGCAAAGTTGGGATGAAGGTAAAATTGCAGCGGATTAATATCTAAACTATATTAATTTACCAAAAAGGTAAATACCAAGAATCCAAACAATCCAATCAGCATATGGGTACAGATAAAAACAGTTTTCAAAGGATGAAGTACAAATGGCCAAACAGTATGAAAAATATTCAACATTGATAGCAATCTCAATAATGCAAGTAAGAACTACATTGAGGCTTCCTCTCACCCCATTCGGAGTAGTAGTCATTAACAAAACAAATGGGGAACACATGTGGAAAGTGGAATCCTTATTCACTGCTGATGGGAATGCGAGTTAATCCAGCCACAGTGGAAATCAGCATGGAGATTTCAAAATTTAACTATACCACTCCTGGATATATATTCAAGGGTCTGTATAACTTGATATTGTTGCAGAGATCCTTGAAAATAGGTGTTTACTCTAGCATTATTCACGGCATCTATGCTATGGAGCTAACCTAGGTGTTCATTAGAAGAAGATGGGTACCAAAATTGGGTGCACATATACAATGGGATCTTGACTAAGCCACAAAGAAAAATGAAGCTGTGTCATTTGGAAAAAAATGGATGCAATTGAAGATACTCATACTAAGCGAATTAAGTCAGACTCGGAAAGATAAATACTGTATATTTTCTTTCATTTGTGTAGCCTAGATTTTATATAAATACATAAAATACATACATGTGACATGAAAGTGAAAATGAAACTATTTAGAGTGAAGAGAACTAGCAGGAATGGGTAGGTGAGAACAAAGGATGGGGGAAGAGTTATCGGGGAAACATGTTCAAAGTACACCATGTACCTGTATGAAAATGTCCTGATGAAAGCCAGTACTGTGTGTGATGGCTGTACACTAGTAAAAAGATGAAAGAGAAAGCATTGTTGGATTTTTGTAATATAGAAATTCAAAATGACACACTGAGGAACATTAAGTCGAATAAAAGTAGGATACTATTTTCGTCACATGGTTGTTATCATAAATACAATCTTATCTCCCTCCATCTGCTTATCTCACTGAATTGACTGAAGGCAGAGTATAAACCCTGGCAGCGAGGCAATATTTAATCCCATGTGGTGGGGTAGAAGCTCAGTTTTTTTCAGAAACAAATTACAATGTTCTCTGAAAGACCAAGAAATTACTTGATAGCATCACTCCAATAAATCAAAGGTAAGGAAAATGTTATTGATACAATAGTATGCACGTATAACATTTCATGATGTGCTGCTTACATCACTATTTTATTTGATTCTAAAAGCAACCTTGAGGTAACAAATTAATCATTTCCCTGACTTCATGGATGATAAAACTGAGATCTATACATAAGTAATCTCCCCCTAACAATTACAATTCTACCTTGGATTTGCAGCCTTTGTGGGAGATTTTGGATTTGAGATTTTCTACATTGTGTTATAGATTTAAACCAGTGAATTATCATATCACCATGTTTCAGTTTTGAAATGGCACCAGAGGGAGAACAAACATATTGAAATTTGTTTGTGTCAATGAAAGGAAAATATTCCCTGCTTACGTTGATAAGATTTAATGATATTGTCGTTCCTAAGCATAATATATGAAATCTTTCACTTTACTGTTACAATTTTTATAGTATTATATAAAATAGAAGTGACGTTCTTCACATATTTCAGACTTACATTTTGAGTATTAATTATGCCTTGAATCAACAAAAAATCTTGATGTGCTGCTCTCTAAGCAACCTTTACCATTTAGTGTCTATTACAGTTACCTTTTCTGGGAACACTCTGCCTTCAATTTGTTTTAAGAATTCTTTTCTCACTCTTTGGAAGTGTGAACTGAATTGGGCAGAATTCATTAGCTCACTTCTAGGGTATGGCATTTACTACCTCTTCAATAGTCCTGACAGCATCAATTTTCTCTATTATAGCTTTAACCATATTAAATCATCTGAATTCTTATGGTTTTTGGGTGGGGGGGCGGGCAAGTTTTTACTACTGCTGAAGTTTGAGATATACAAAACTTTAAAAAATTACTCTATATCCATCTATCTATCTATCTATCATCTAATGTGTGTGTTTGTGTGGGTTCATGTGTGGAGGTCAGAAGACAATTTGAGGGAGTCAGTTTTCTCCTTTCACTATGAGTATTGCAGGGATTGAATTTAGATCATCTGGCTTGGTTGCAAGAGCCTTAAGCTTTTGAGCCATCTTACCAGTCCCACACAGCACTCTTATGGCCTACTACTGTACATAACTCTTACTATCTGGAGATTGTCAAATGATTGACTATAATTATGTCTCAGAGTTATGTTCATGATATATGACTATAACTTTGCTAATGAATGAAAATAAAAAAAAATACACAAAGGCAATACTGGTATGAACCAAAAGTGTTTCACTGGTAACAAAGTTATGAATATAGTAGTGTTAGCTTCTACAAATCTCAATCATTTATTGAGTGACAGACATGTAAATTCTTACTTTTGAACAAAGCAGCCTATTGTTTGATGTGTGGCAATGTGAGGATCTGGAGACGTCAATTAGCAAATGTGTTTCTTTTTTTAGTAAAGATTTATTTATTACGCACATTGTTCTGCCTGCATGTATGCCTGCATGCCAGAAGAGGACACCAAATCTCATTATAGATGGTTGTGAGCCACCATGTGGTTGATGGGAATTGAACTCGGGACCTCTGGAAGAGCAGCCAGTACTTGTAAACTCTGAGCCATCACTCTAGCCCCCAAATGTGTTTCTTTCATAGTATACTAATCACGACTTTTTAACAAATCAGCTTCAAGCTTGCTGTACAAAGGGGAGGGCAAATAGCTCTTTGCTGATTTTTCACAATGCACTCCCTATCACCTGCCACACATTATAGTTCCTGCATGTTCTGTATCTTCTCAGTTAAGGTTGGTGTGCTGGTACCTGAGATCATGCCCCTGCTCTTTCTGTGGTACTTCTCAACTACCAAAAATAGACTCTTGCACCCTTAGCTGTCATGTTCTCCCCAGCTGCCTTCCCATGGCCCAGTTTTCCCTGAGAGGCAGCTAGTTCATCAGCCAGTATATTGACTGGGAAAACTGTCTCTTTCATATTGGTTGCTTCCCTAACCAAATCACATGCCCTGGGGTAGCCCATCTATCTGCTGTAAGGGTTTGAGACAGGAACCAAGAAGGTCAGAATGGCCAGCTCAACGTGGTGGGGGTTGATTTGGGTGGCTGGAAGTAGTGATGGGAAGGGTTGAGGTTCTGATCCTGTCATGAGTAAGAAGCCATTGGTGACCTGGACAACTAAGTCACAGATTGTGAGGTGATAGAGGTCACGGGCTAAGGAATACCTGGAGAGTGAGGAAGGTGAGTAGTCTGGCCTTGACGCCTGTAGCTTGAGGTTGTGGAGGAGGACTTGGATGTTGGAACCCCACAGAAATGGGGCAGGACCTGGTGATGAGCCTAGATAGGGCACAAGCGTCAACAATAACACAGCTCCACACTGAACCCATCTGGGGGCTATCAGCTCCATCACCTACCTATGTGGAGGCTTCCTCTGTGCAATAGCAACTCTTTTTTTTGTTTTAAAGTGAGTTTATTTCTTTTTCTTTTTGTCATTTTACATACTAACCACAGTTCCCTCTCCTTCCCTGGCTCATGAGCTGTCTTTTTAGAGCCCATTTCCTATTGTGGGATGCCTTACTCAGCTTTCATGTAATGGGGGAGAGGTTTGGTCTTGCCTCAAAACTGATGTGCCAGACTTTGTTGGCTCCGCACGAGAGACCTTACCTTTCTTGGGGAGTGGATAGGGGTGGGTGGGAAGAGATGGGGGCAGTGGGAAGAAGGGCTGTGGATTGTAGCCTTTGCTTTATATTTTAATATCCACTTATGAGTGAGTACATACTGTGTTTGTCTTTATGGGTTTGGGTTACCTCACTCAAGATGATTTTTTTTCTAGTTCAATCTATTTGCCTGCAAATTTCATGATATTATTTTTTTAACCACTGAGTAATACTCCATTGTGTAAGTATATCCCATTTTCTTTATCCATTCTGCAATTGAGGGGCATCTAGATTGTTTCCAGGTTTTGGCTATTACAAATAAAGCTGCTATGTTCATAGCTGAGAAAGTGTCCATGAAGTATGATTGAGCACCCTTTGGGCATATTCCCAAGAGTAGTATTGCTGGGTCTTGAGGTAGTTTATTCCCAATTTTCTGAGAAACTACCATATTGATTTCCAAAGTGGCTACACAAGTTTGCACTCCCACCAACAATGGAGGAGTGTATGCCTCTGTTGGGAGAACTGCTAGTATGTTTTCCCACCACCCTGACTTGAAATAATCATGCAGAAACTATATTTGCAATACGGTTTGGCCAATAGCTTGAGCGTATATCTAGCTAGCTCTTACATATTAACCCATCTCCATTAATTTGTGCATCACCATGAGGTCATGGCCCACCAGCAAAGTTTTGGCAGGTTCCAGTGCAGGCTACATGGCTTCTCATTGACTCTGCCTACTTTTTCCCAGCATTCAGTTTAGTTTTCCTGCCTAGCTCTATTCTGCCCTAACACAGGCCAAAGAAGCTTCTTTATTCATTAACCAATAAAAGCAACACATAAACAGAAGGACTTCCCATACCACACATCCTCTCGAAAACAAGCTGTTACTTGTGTTTTTGATCTTGGTCATTCTGAGGGATGTAAGATGATATCTCAGAGGTATTTTGATCTGCATTTTGGTGATGATTAAGGGTGTTGAGCAATTCCTTAAATGTTTATTAGACATATGAGATTCTTCCACTAAGAATTCTCTGTTTAGGTCTGCACTCCATTTTTAAATTGGATTATTTTGTATTTTGATGCCTACTTTCTTGAGTTCTTTATATATTTTGGAGATCAGCCCTCTGTCAGATGTGAAGTTGGTGAAGATTTTTCCCATTCTGTAGGCTGATATTTTTAAATATTTACTGTGTTCTTTGCCTTAGAGAAGTTTCTCAGTTTCAGCCCCATTTATTGATTGTTGCCCTCAGTGTCTGTGCTACTGGGGTTATATTTAGGAAGTGGTCTCCTGTACCCATGCATTGAAGGCTACTTCCCACTGCCCCTTCTATGAGGTTCAATGTAACTAGATTTATTTATGTTGAGGTCCTTTATCCATCTGGACTTAAGTTTTGTGCATGAGGTTACATATGGATCTATTTGCATTCTTCTACATGGTGACATCCAGTTATGCCAGCATCATTTCTTAAAGATACTTTCCTTTTACCATTGTATCATTTTGGCCTCTTTGTCAAAAATTAGGTGATCATAGTATTAATGTCAGGTTCTTTGATCCAATTCCATTGATCCATGTGTCTGTTTTTGCCAGTACCAAGCTGTATTTTATTACTATGGTTCTATAGTAGAGTTAGAAGTCAGGGATGGTTATACCTCTGGAAGTTCCTTTATTATATAGGATTTTTTAGCTATTCTGTTTTTCCATATGAAGTTGAATATTGTTCTTTCAAGGTATATGAAGAATTGTTCTGGGATTTTGATGAGGATTGTGTTGAATCTGTAGATTGCTTTTGGTAAGATTGTATTTTTATTATGTTGATCCTATCTATCCAAGAGCATGGGACATGTTTTCATCTTCTGATATCGTCCTCAATTTCTTTCTCAAAGACTTAAAGTTCTTGTTGAACAGGTCTTTCACTCCTTTGTTTAGTGTTACTCCTTTGTTTAGTGTTACTACAAGATATTTCATGTTATTTGTGGCAATTGTAAAGGATGATGTTTCTCTGATTTCTTTTTTGGCCTGTTTTTATTTGTATATAGGAGAGTTACTGATTTTTTTTAGTTAATCTTGTATCCTGTCACATTACTGAAAATGTTTATCAGCTATAGGTGTTCCTTGGTAGAATTTTTGGGGTCACTTGTGCATTTCAAAGTCTTAGAAATAGTTTGCTCCTCTGATAACACTCAGTCCTGAGTTTTCAGTATTCTGACTTCTCTCCATGTCTCAGACAGCCTGGCTTGGGATACAGAATAGGCTTTGCTGCATTGTATTTATTTTCAACACACTAAATAAAGATCATGAAAGCAACAAAGAAGCTGAAAATCTGTCAGAATGTGTATATGTGGTTGGCCCTGAAAACATACTTACAAATACTACTATATAGATTGAAAGGGTTGTGTTTACGTATTTAAGAATACTTATGTCTATACCTATGCATACATGTATATAACAACTAATGAACAAGTAGTGACAAGCATTTGAAAGAGAGAAAGAGGGGCGTTATATGTGAAGGTTTGGAAGTGGAATGGGAAGTTGGAAATGCTGTTATATTATAATATCAAAATAAAATAAATTTAAAATGTAACATTTTCATTTGAAAACGTAACTTTTGGAGCTGGAGAGATGGTTCAGTAGTTCGCAGAATGTGTTACTCTTCTACAGGACCTGAGTTCAGTTTCTGATACCTATGTCTGGGAGGTTCACAACAGCCTGTTAATCTGACTCCAGGGGATCACTCTGGCCTCTATGTTCACTTGCAGTCACATGCATATACCCATACATAGACACACATGCCTAAAAATTATTTAAAAATAGTAAAACACAGCTTTTTAAACTACAGAATAAATTGTCAATGGAAACTTCTCAGTATGAGAAGTACCTAAGGGGCAAGGGAAATGCATATTCTAACTTAAGAGGTGTACATGATAAAGAGCATTGGTTCAAATGAGGTTTTCTCAATTGGAATGAAAAGAAAATAAAATCCAGCCAACTAAAAACTTAATATTATCAAAAAGACAAAAGCAATGGCACCAGGAAAATAAACACTTCATACAGAAAATGGAAAATGTGTCATATGGTTGCCTGAATCTCATCCTACTGTTGGTAGCAAAACCAAGCAATCACTGATTATGTGAGAAGTTGCTAAGAATGCAAAGGCACAGTTAGATGTTCAGGAGTACATGTCTATTCGAGCAAAGAAGCCCAAATGACAAAGACAGCTATCCTTTTGTGTCTCTAGGAAAATGGGCTAGGTACTGGCCAGACATTGAAAGGAAACACTTCCTTAATGTCTGATGGACTTGAGGAATGGCATAAATGGAGAGGGCATGAACAAGATTTAGTTAACTTCTAGTACACCTGTATGTGACTCTAAACTGGTCTAGAAAGTGAGCCCATTGAGGAACTAAAATGGCCCCATTTTAATCCCTACTCTGGGTGTTCTTAGGAACAGTGCCAGCAAAGTAAAAAGTATATCAGGATGGAAAAGGAGGAGGCAGACTATGTCCACCACAGTGATCCACTCTGTCATACAGATTCTTGTCATCTAACTCTCCTTTTAGGGGTTCCCTCTTTCTTGTGGATTGGGTTTGCAACTCACTAGGGAGGTGGAATCTTTCCATCCTAGTAACCTTTGGTGAGTGCAGCTCTAGAGATGAGAGAAGCTGATTTCTAATATCTATTCTTCTGTGGATAGAAAGCTCATTTCTCAGTGGCTGTTACGTTGTACATTTCTGTGACAAAATATCTGATGGAAAGAATTTAAGTCTAGGAGATGTTGCCTTTGTCTCTCTGTTACAGAGGTTTCAGTTCATGGTTGCTCATCTCTGTCTTCATGGGACTGGTTGTAGGGAAGAGCAGCAAGGCAGCATGAGCGTGTGACAGAAACAGTTTATATTCTGGTGGACAGAAAACAAAGGCAGGGATAGAGACAAGTGCTAGGAAGAAAATACTCCCTGAAAAACAAACCTCATGGCCTATTTCATTCATATAGATCCTGACCCCCAATTTTTACAAGATCAGACAAAACAGTGGACCAACACACATGCTTGTGAGAGACAGTTCACATTCAATCTATAACATTCCAACCACCCCAAAGGTTGTGGCCCTCTCTGAGTGAAAAATGGACATAAATTATTATCTAAGAGAACCCCGGGCGGTGGTGGTGCACGCCTTTAATCCCAGCACTCGGGAGGCAGAGGCAGGCGGATCTTTGTGAGTTCGAGACCAGCCTGGTCTACAGAGCCAGATCCAGGACAGGCTCCAAAGCCACAGAGAAACCCTGTCTCGAAAAACCAAAAAAAAAAAAAGAACCCAAAGATTTAACAGTTGCAACATTTTCCTAATGTCCAAGTCTAGGTTCCACTGAGTCTGAAGGAAAACTCTTAGCTGTCAGTCCTTTGAAAAACAAGAACAGTTCACATAATGCACTGTAGAAGAGAATAAATATTTTCATTTCAAAAAAGAAAGAGTAAAGGGTAGCCAGGTGGTGGTAATGCATGCCCCAGCACTAGGGAGGCAGAAACAGTCAAATCTCTGTGAATTCATGGCCAGCCTGGTCTACAAAGTGAGGTCCAGGACAGTCAGGGCTGTATACAGAAAAACCCTGTCTTGACCAACCTCCCACCAAAAAAGGAATGGGAGACCAGCAAGGAAGCAAAGAACCAAAGCAAGGCTGCAACACAGCAGGCAAAACAGGACATCTTTTGGCTCCACATCAGGTACTGGGGGCATGTGCTGGTATCATTTGAGCTCCAACAGATTGAGTGTACCCACATCCTATTTTATTGACTTGTATGGTCTGTTGCATTCCTAACTGTAACTTTGCTTGAGAGGTGATCCATGCTTTTGATATTTTCAGCATCTTGGATTTTCATATTTACTTATGGCTCTCTCAGTGGTTTCTTGCAGGATGATGACACTGTCATACATGGAGTGGTCTTCTCTGCCTTCCTGTGTGATCCCAGTTTAAGTGGCCATGATCCCATGCATAACCCTCTCTTTCTCTGTGCTTTCAAGCTAGCAACACGTGGATAATGCCAAGATGGCAGTATTCAGGGTCCCTTAAACATGGCACAACAGTCTGTGAGCACAAGGATGGCTAAATCTGACTACATCCTTCTGTAGAATACCTTTGGTGAGCAGGTGTCCTGTCTCTCTCTTGTGAAAGAAAAAAAAAACCTTTCAAACAACAGTTGTATACCCTGGAGGTTGGAATGGATGGTGGTGGGACACTGGGAAACTATTGAGCTGTCCTCAAGGTACTTTTCCTATTGTTCAAGTGCAAAGTTCTTGATTTCTTTTTAAAGGTGAAGATGTTTTAATAACTGTACTATCCTTGTCCACATTGAGTAATCAGAACATTTATGACCTAATTGCTTCTGGAATTGCCTGCCCCCACACAGAGGCATCTTTCAATGCAATGCAAGTGATAGTCAATTTTAACTATCACAAGTCTTCATAAGGTCTCCATGCTCAAGAAGCATCTCTTCTATATTTTTTTTCCTTCACAACTGCTTGTTTTGAAGGAAATGCAGAGGCTGGCCCCAACTTCATATACACCATATCACCTATCTTATTGATAAAGACCTCCAAGTTAACAGTAGTCATTGTGTTTTGTTTTAGCTCCATTGATAGTCACAGGGCATGACTAGAGCACTAAAGACCGAATAAAAATTATGCTCTTGGAAAATATAGCAAATATGACATCCATCCCAACATTACACAGGTTGAGGTCAAATACCCTGGAAGGACACAGCAATGATGATGTGGGTTTCCCCTCTGTATGCTATGAATACCATTGGTTAATAAAGAGACTCTCTTGGCCTGTGAGAGGGCAAAAGAAGAGAGCTAGGTGGGGAAAACTAAACTGAATGCTGGGAGAAGGAAGGCAGAGTTTAGAGAAGCCATGGAGCCACCGCCAGAGACAGACATGCTGAAACTTTGCAATGAACAGATTAATGGAGATGCATTAAATTAATATGCAAGAGTTAGCCAATAAGAAGCTAGAGCTAATGGGCCAAGCAGTGTTTCAAATAATATAGTTTCTGTGTGATTATTTTGGCTGGGAAACAAACTAATGGCCTCATTACAACAGAACGATGGGAAAGAAGGCACTTATATGGATACCATAGAGAGTTCTGCTCTCTTTGGGTTTCACAAGTCAAACAAGCCAGTTACTAAAGACATCCTAATGGACACACATTGAAACTTTCATAGACACACACAAACCTTATGGCTATAAAATATATGATTTAATGCATTATATTGGTTAATTTGGATAGAACTGAAGATATGGGAGGACAAAGTCTAGGACAGTTTGGAAATGAGTGGTAGTAGTAGAAAGTAAGAACTATTTTGGTATCAGAAAATCTTCTTTCATTTTAGGTAGCAAATGCTTGTGTGGCATTCAATACCCTGTTCTCAGGATAGGCCTGTTTCTTAATGTTCTACCCATTTCATTCTCCATGTTGGCATAAATATACAGGTCATTTCTAACCACATTGATGTTAATTGCTTTCTCTACAATTTCTTTTTCCCCCTCTTCTTCACTCATAGCCAATTAGTGATCTACCAATAGTCAGATGAACTGGGATTCTCTTGAGTACTCTAGTTATCATTACCTGTTAACTGCCAGCCTTAGAGTTTTTGGAGGGAGACTCAATTAGGGAATTTATTTAATGTCATTGGCCTGTAGGCATGTCTGTGGGGGATTTTTTTGATCAATAATAGATACAGGAGGGTCCAGCACAGCGTGGACTGTGGAGTCCCAGGCTGTATAAGAAAGCTAGCTGGTAAGAAAGTCAGTAAGCAGAATTTCTCTATGTTTGACATTACTGCTCCTGCTTGAATTTCTCTCCTGACTTCTCTCAGTAATAGAATATTACATAGAATTGAAATATGAAATAAATGCTTTCTTCCACCAAGTTGCTTTTGATCAAACTGATTATCATAAAAACAGAAAGCAAATTAGAACAAGTACATTTACAAGCACCAATTAGCTTTCCTTTTCTAAACTAACTTATCTCTCTACAACATATATCTTAACATTCTGTGTCTTTATTTTAGACCTTCCCAACTTTTGTTAATTTTGCACAAGTGTCTGTCTCACCTCCACCCCATAGATCTGAAACTAGGGAAACGCATGGGTTGAGCACATTTGTGAGTCTTCAGCTCTTACCAAGATTTCTAGCATGTAGCAAGTGCTCAGTATGTGTTCTGTGAGTAATGGAATGATTTAGGTATTGGGTATTTGCCTCATAGCTTCAAGTGGATAACCTAGATCCTTGTGAATTAGGAAGGTACATGTGACATTTGTGTGTATTGTTGTATTATTTTATCTCCCAATGAGCATTTCTCAAGTAAAATAATAACCCAAATAGATACATCTAGTTTGGTCCTAGTTGTTAGCTTTCCTGGGATCTTAGGATCACAGGCTGTATAATATGCTGAATATATAAGAAGATGACTGAAAACATTATCCTGATAGTAAGCATAAAACAGTGACAGAAGACAAAACTCCTGGATACTATATAGTACAACTGTAAATGAATTTATTCAACATCTTGTACTCCTCAATTATCTGCATTTGAAATGCTAAATGGTGATGCTAAAGTGGAAATGAGTTCTCTCTATAAATTTTTAAGTTTTTGATGATTTGTGAGTACACTATGTTTACATCATTGTCACCTTTCTCTCCCCTGTCCAGCTTCTTCCCACACCCTCCTGTCTTGGATTAATGATCTCTTCTACAGTTAACTGTTGTTTAACTAAGAACCCTGCCCCTGTTGACAGAGGTTTCTGTCCTGCCTGGTCACACAGTCATTCAGTCCCAAAGGAACACACAGACGTCTACTTTAATTATAAACTGTTTGGCCTATTAGTTCAGGCTTCTTATTAACATTTGCATCTTAAATTAACCCATAGTTCTTTTCTGTGTTAGCCACATGGCTTGGTACCTTTTATCAGTGAGACTTTCTCATCTTGCTTCCTCTGCATCTGTGTGACAACTGCAGACTGAGCCTTTCCTCTTCCCAGAATTGTCTTATTCTGGTCTCCCTGCCTATATTTCCTGTCTGGCTACTGGCCAATCAGCATTTTATTAAATCAGTAGAAGTGACAAATCTTTACAGGATACAAGACCATTGTCCCATAGCACCCCTCCTCTGTGTTTAGAGCTGACTATTTGAGATCGGATAACCAGTCAGTGGGATTGTCCTTGGAGAGGACTGATTTTCTCAACCCCAGCAGTCACTGACTGAATTTAACTCTTCATCTAGGTGTGGAACCTCGTGATCTTTTCTTCACCTATCTTAAGATGTCAACTGGTGTTGTCTGATGAATATTCTTATTTAGGAAGCATTAATGGTGGAGTAACTATGCTCTTATCCTACTATATTGTTGAAATCCATCTTTAAGTGAAATGTTATTGGGAAGTGGGCATGGGTATTCAGAGGTAACTAGATAAGGCCAGAAGTGGCCTCACACTAAGACTCTGGGAATATCTGCTACATCTACCGCGTGAGAATACAGCAAGAAGACAGTTATTTGAACTGAGGTTATAATATGGTGATGTAGCAAGTTCATGGTTCTTCCCAGCATAGTAAGGAGATGGAGAAAAGAAGTTAGAGAAAAAAGATGAAGAGGAAGAATGTGAGGGAGAAAAAGGGGTGTAAGAGCTAATCTTGGTTGTTAACTTGACTACATATAGTGTCAACTAAAATCCAAGTTGCTGGGCACTCCAGTGATAATTTTTCTTAATCAGATTATTTGAAAAGGGAAGACCTACCCTAAATCTGAGACACACATTCTGGTGGCAGCCTACACAAAAGAACATGAAAGAGGGAATCTTTGCTTTTGGTCTCCTTGTTCTGACTCTCACAGGTAACTTCATCTATCCAACTTCTTCAGGATTCCAATGTAGACTGTTTCTCATAGCTCTCCAGGACTCCACCAGACTCCAGTGCCAAATTTAAACAAATTTGTGGCACTCAGCCTTATAGACTGAATAATGGCCAGATTCTTGGCCTGAAATCATGAGATAGCCATTAGTGAACTACTTGGAGTACATCCTATAAGCCAGTTTAACACATCCCACATATAATATAATTGCCACACCCATGGCAGTGTCACCTGTGTGACAACACATGATTATTAAGGGGAGGTTTGTGCTTTCGGGCTATGCCTCCGGCGTTCTGAGGTAATCAGCTCAAGTCATGAACTTGAATTGAGGATCTTGTTCTCACTGCTATTATAGATGGTCAGCTGCCTTTGCTATTCTTTCCTAATAATGTATTTTACCATACATGGCCAAACATACAATCTTACCAGAGAACCCTTTGATGTTCCTGGAAATGATAATTATAATTTTGATATTCGTGCAGTACTCGAGATGTCTCCAGTGTTTCAAGACCTTGTGCAAATTCTGGTTGTAAGCATTTAGAAATCTATTAGGGGAGTATTTTAGATAGTTACAGTGGCAGCAGGAATTTTTCCTGAGTATAGACTGATATAATAAAGGAAAACATAGGTTAAAATCCAGATGTTATTAGAAAACCCCCATTCTAGGAATAAAAGAGACTAGGGAAATTTATAAGTTTAAGTATTCTAACACGCAAGGCTTATATAGAGTAGTTAAGTTAGATAGTGAATATTTGGTGGGAACCACCCAGGAGTACAACTGAGTCACTAATGATCTCATTCACAAGAAAGATATGAGGATGACAATCATAAATTTGTATGAGGAATAAGAGCAGAATTACTTAACTCTATCATTTATGGACAGAATTGCTAGGTCCCAACCCCCATGGTGCTTGCTATATAAGAAAGTATAAACAAATATATTTCAGCAGATGCAGAGAGTCACTAGAAGAGATAAAGGGTTAAGAAAAAAGAAGAAGGGCCAGAATAGCAATTATGGGAAAGAAACTTTCTATTCCTAGATAAGATGTACCCACTGGCCTGAGGTTTTTTCCCAAGGACAAGAATTTCCCTTCCCAGGATGTATTATGTCTAACACCTGCTCATCGTATTTGTAACTAAAAGAAGCTTTCATGCTGTGCCAACTTATGACATATGACCTTCTGGTTCTGTTCTTTGTTTGAATATCATATAAAATGAAAATATGAATTCAGTAAAGTTGCAGCAGATTCAAACCACTGTCTTGTGTGTTGATCTGTTTGTCATTCGCTTAACTTGTGCCTTCCTGGTACCAAGACCCTGATTCCCCCCCGGTCTGAGGGGCTCCCCTGAGCCGGTCCGTGGCATGTAATAAATCAATTCTGTTCCTTAAGAGAACCCTGCCTAATACAAGGGACAAAGGGGACAGTATGAAGAAAGAAATATCAGTAAAAGGAGGAAAGGAAAGAAAATGGGAGAAGTGATGAAGTTTAGAGAAACACTTTCAATACTTCGAAGATCACCTACATTAAAAATATGATAACATTGAACTTAAACTTTTGTATCAATATAGTTAGCTATTCAGATGATCCCAGAGATATTACTTTGTGTATATATCTCAAAGCAATAAAATCATTATGCCAACCAGACGTCTGTACTTTTGAGTTAACTGAAGTACTATACACAACAGCCTGATTACAGTATCAACTAAAGTGTCTATCAAGGGATGAACTGAGAAAGAAAACATAAATGTATACAATGGAGCAATATTCAGGTTTTAAAATGTATATGATAACAAATTGGATGGATTTGGATAACCTTGGGCTAATTGAAATAAGTCAGAAAAGAAACATTTTGTGTATTCTAAAGAATGTGTGGAAGATAGAAAAAAGAAAAATAGAGATTGCTGTGGGATAACCCTTCTGTATGCTGTGAATATATATTGTTCTCATTGATTGATAATAAAACTGCTTTGGCATATAGGAAATAGAATATAGCTGGGCAGGAAAGCCAAATTGAATGCACGGAGGAAGAAGGGTAACGTCGAGAGAGACACAAGCCAGTTGACCAAGAAGCAAGATGCCAGCAAACTGGTAAAAGTTATGGCCACATGGAAATACATAGATTAATAGAAATGGGTTAATTTAAATGTAAGAGTTAATTAGTAAAAAGCCTGAACTATAGACCAAGCAGTTTGTAATTAATATTAAGCCTCTGAGTGTTGTAAGGAAGGTGAGCCACTTGTTGGTTCCCGGCCGCCCGGCTAGTTTAGACCTAAAATAATCACACAGAAACTGTATTAATTAAATCACTGCTTGGCCCATTAGCTCTAGCTTCTTACTGGGTAACTCTTAAATGTTAATTCAACCCATTTCTATTAATCTGTGCATCATCACAAGGTTGTGGCATACCAGCAAAGTGTCAGCACATCTCTCTCCGGTGGCAGCTCCATGGCTTCCCTCTGATTCTGCCTTCTTTCTCCCAGCATTCAGTTTAGTTCTCCCCCTGCCCTACCCCCAGCCTAGTTCTGTTACCCTATAGCTCTGCTATAAGCCCAAAGCAGTTCCTTTATTAGCCAATAGTAATCACAGCATACAGAGGGAAATTCTACATCATCTGAGTGATTATTTAGAAGTTGCTGTGGGATGGGGTGGAGCAGAGAAACCTCTGTTTACAAGCAATCACATTTTTATGTTTCTGGGAATGAGGGGCCAGAAAATGGGAAGATCATAGTCAACACTATGAAAGCATGAATTAGGTCATCATGATCACTGCAACTAGTAAAGGAATAAGTAACATCATAGTGTCTGTCCTCCAGAGTCAATTTCAGATGTTCTCAGACACACAGTCACACCCATACCCACACCCACACACACACCAACCAAAACAAAACAAAAAACCCAAATATTAAATGTTTGAGATGATGGCCAATTACCTTTATTTATTCATTCAGTATTGCATGCAAATATTATATTATCCTGTACACATAAATACATATTATATTTTTCAAATACAAACTTACATGGTTTCAAGCTGACAAACATGGTTTCAAGCTGACAACCATCTGCATGAATGCAGCAGGGAAAGAGGCTGCAGATACTGCCAAACTGCCACCATCCCATCCCCTCTCTTTTGCTGAAAGTCACCTTAACAAGAAAAGGAAATGTGCATTCCTTCCTTCCTCCCTCACAGTGCAAACAAGTGACAGCTTTCATCTCCCCTTACAGCCTGCATTCATTATCCTAAATAAACACGCAGACCGGGTAGAGCGTGCTGCTTTACCGTGCAGCTGCAGCACACTGTGTCCACATTACCACCGCCCCAGAGAGTTCTCCATAAAGAGCTTTGGGAGTCATTCTTCTCCCTCTCTTCGGAAACTTCCCTTTCTGCTCTGATGCTACAATAATGCAGAGCTGCTTCCCGAGGAAGAACAAAGACCATGATTGCAAGGAAGATTCAAGAAGCCTAATACTCATGAATCTTACCTCTGGTATTGATTGGATAAATAGCCCCAGGTGGGAGGGCTTCCTTGCCATTTGTGCTTCCTCAGAAGCGGCTGGCAATGAGGGTGATTTTGGTATCGATCAGTTAAACCACTAGTTCCCACATCTTGCTTCACAGTACAGTCTACCAGGGGCTTGAAAGTGCTTGACTCTCACCCTTAGCCATTCTGATGGAAATGGCACGGGTCCACAGCAAGGATTGGGAATTTTAATTTTCCCTGTGTTTCTGTTATACAAGTTTGGGGACTTCTGACATAAATCCTCAGTTCTCCGTGTATATTGTTTCCTGAATTGTCTCTGCTTTGTTCTATATAGCCTTATTCAGTTTGTGTGTACGTGTGTATGTGTTTGTGTGTGTGTGCGTGCGTGTGTGTGTGTGTGTGTGTGTGTGTGGTTTTCTGGTAGATGCGTAGCTTTCTTTGATTTATACTTAGCTTTACATCAACTTTCTATTCATTTGCATTTGTTTTCATTATCACTTTTAGTTATCAATCCCCAACACAAACGTAGCAAGATATATCTACTTGAGCTAAATACCTATCCCTGGACATTTTTATAAGACAAAATTGTTTCCTGGTGAGCTGTGAAGACCAATTTTAATCTTTTTCCAGTGTTATGCCTTTCCCTGAGGATGTAGATTTTGTGCAGCACCTCCTGAACAGAAAGTCTGCAATGAAGCCCTCTCACTGAGAATATTCTCAGAGTCTTTGGCTGTAGGAACACTCAAATATCCTCCGCTAAGCTCAGGCTGCTACATGCCTTTTTCCTTTACTTACCTTTGCCTCATTTTTGGTTTACATCAGGGATGCTAGTGCAAAATAAGGCTATTAATGAGTTTATATGCTCATAAAGTTCAAGGGCTTGTACTGATTTCTATAAAATCTGGGACCTTGAGGAGAAAGTTATTTCAGAACCTATGATACTGGTATATCACTTCTTTCTAAATGAGAAAGCTAGGACACAGGTAGATAAATGAGCTCAGTCATTAAAACACTCAGCAAAATTTTGGAGGATTTAGGATTAGAAATCTCTCCAATAGCCTTTTTGGTAATAAATACTAGCTACTGTTTTCTTGCATTGCTCTGAACTGCAGTACAGGAAACTACGTAGGACATTGTAACCACAGTTCTGACATCCCAATACTCCCCACAAAAACACAGCTGGACATATCCTTGAGCAAAATACCCATCCACAGACATCTTTACTAAACACAATTGCTCCCTCATGACCTGTGAAGACCAATTTTAATTTTATTTTTAGTGTTATGCCCTTCCTTGAGGATGTAGATTTTCAGTGACTGGTTATTGCTCTCTATTCCCTGTTTCATCTACGTCGGTTTTAACCTGTATTTCCTTCCAACTGCTACCTTTGGATACAGATTACTTTTATTTTTCTGTCTTCTAGCCATATAAAATTAGATTATTGATTTTGTGATATAGCTTCTCTTTTTATGTACTTATTTCAAGTCACAGCTATAGCTGCTTTCATGTCTGTATTTTTGCCATGCTGTTTCCATTTTTATTTTTATGAAACAATTGTCTGATTTTACTTGTGAGTTCTCTGGAGCCACTGATAGCTTAAGGTGTCTGATGGCCATCTCCAGTTCATGCTTGGAACACAAAGTCATAGCTGGATGGACTGTTTGGAGGTGGAGCCTACATGGAGGAAGTAAGTCATTGGGGCCTGCCTTAGAGAGTGATACCTTGTTCCTGGCCCCTTCTTTCTTAATTATTTTAGGTCTTCCATGGTGTTAGAAGATTTTTTGAGTCATATCATTCTGTGAGGAAGTTTCTGCCTTCCTATATGATTATATGCCTGGAGCCATCCAGCTGTGGACTGAAATTGCTTAATGTGTTATGCTGGTGGGGCTCAAAAGACTGGAATGATGATAGGAGTATATAGGAGTGCAGGCAGAAACCATTGCTCATGAGACTGCAGATCAGAAGGAAGACTATCACAAATTTGCTATTCATGCGACATTGTTGCCATTTACTTATCTACATTAGTCCATACATTGAGGTGTTTTAGGAGACTGAATTTAAGCACAACCACTCATTAATATGGTGAATATCAGTCAATCATTGTGTGTCAGGCTGAGAGTCCCAGGAATCAGCCCCCAAGAGAACAAGGTCTGAATCTATGACATTCCATCAGATGATACAATGTGGACTCCAGGGAGTTAGAGATACCAGCAATATAGAAGGACTGCTAAGAAAATCTTTAAGCACTCAGCAGATACAATTCAAGAAAGAGGTCAGAGGGATGAGGTCACACCCTTTGGTGTTCATACTATATCACTATAAACCCTGAATTTCATGTGTAGAGATCCAGGATTATATTCCCTGGTGGCTTTTGGTATTGCTTTGGTCCTATCTTTCTTTTGAGCTCCTGTCCCTTCCGCTTAGGTTGCTAATATTTTATTCTGTGCTCATGTCATCAGTTTATATTCTAGGAAGGTTCTACAGTAGTTGGTTTCCATACCTGACCAGGCATTCTTGAGGAAGGTATGCTCTTGGTTTCAATGGCAGCAGACACAGAGTCTTTTTTTTTTTATGTGTATCAATCCAGAGACTCTGTGTCTTTGGCAAGGACATTACCATTGAACTACATCCTGATCAGGTTTCTGTATAAGAGCATGGGACAAGGTCTTACTCTGTAGGCCAGGCGCCTGACACATACTATTTAGCTCAGAGTGATCTCAAATCCTCAGTGATCCTCTATCTCAGCCTGAGTGCTGGGATTCTATGTGTGACTCACCACACTCTTTCAGAAGAATCATTGTCTAAAACGTACTGCTAATCTATCTTTTACTAGGTTTATTTTACCAAATTTGTGTTTGAAGTCATTATTAATATGAAAAGACTTATTTTTGCCATTTGGTCATTTCTGACTGTTCTCATGACAATTGTTTTCTTTAAACATTCCAATTTTTGCCATTTGGATGCCTTCCCCACTGCTATTCTGTATATATGCTAGCTTATTATTATTATTATAGTTTGTTATCCTGGGAATTGCAACTAAATAGGCTGTTGGAGTGTACAGGTCTGAGAGAGGTTTGACCTGGAGTAAACATTGATAATACTTGGTGCCCAGATTATATTGAAGCTATGGGATCTGGTAGAGGAGAGCAGAGAGTGCAGTGCTGACTCCTGAGAACATGAAAGCATAACCTTCCTATTGATGGATGATTTGATATTTACTCATTTTAACTGCTATTTAGGTATTGCTATTGGTTCTCATTGCTAAAGGCTGTAAGGTAAAAATAAAAAGATTTTCTTATATTTTTCTAAGTAATAAAACCAGTTAAATCCTGTTACTTTATTTTTTATTTTTTAAGCCATAAGATTTTCTTTTAACCTCTCCTTGATTATATCAACTCATTACTTACTCATTAGTTTCAAAAGCATTAATTTTCTTTCCAACTTAAAATAATGACCTTCATTTTCCATGGAGATCATCTATCTTTAGAAAAAGTTATAAATGTTACTTTATGTTTCTTGATTCTCCAAATGGGGTAGATAAGGCCAAATATTTTGTTGGTGAACTCAAAGACATGCATATAAACCATAAAACTGGCATATGTCAGCTATATGCCATATTTGATCTTGGCTTTTACACTTGCCTTGCCCAATTTTCTTTCAAAAGTGTATCTTTAATCACAGTGAGGGGGGAGTGGAGATGATTCTTATGGAGAAACAACTCTATGTTCATATTTATTTTTGAGAGAAAGGTGAGATTCTAACCTTTGTATCTGAATAATGGGACAACCTGACCCTTAAAACAGTGCAGTTTGGGGGAGGCAGATGAGTTATGAATGGTACATGCCTCAGATGAAAAACTTGAAAATGCATTATAATATTAGCTAATGGAATCCAGTTTACAATTTGCCTCTCCCCTAATTGTCTAATTCTCGTTATTTCCTCCTGCAGCCTCTTTAATCCTTACTGCTCTAGTTGCTTGCCAACTGCAAAACAGCTCTTTCTCCAATTCTTGATATCTGAGAATTAGAAAATTTGGAAGTATGTACTTTGAACTCTCCATTGCATGGGGCAGAATCGAGCAGGTTGGAGGCAAGTCCCTACAGTGAGTCACCAGCGATTCTCAGCACACTTGTAAGACCTTGAACAGTGTGGATGACATGGCTCCTGCAATTTGGAGAAGCCTGCATAGAAAATGTCGTTTTCTCGGGCCGTTTTCTCTGCCCTGATTTCTACTTCTTCCTGACTTACTGAAGCTGGAAGACAAACTCATCAAACTTCTGTAAATTTCATTTCCTAATTGCCTCACCATGGCAACCCTATTGTTGCCCAGACGTACATGCATATAGGTCTTTTTGAGAACCTAAGCATTTGTTAAAGGAGCCCATACAAGTTTTCTGTGGGATTTTAAAAGACTTTATCCATGCTACTTATTTTCAGGGTTAGAAGGAGGCTCAGGCTTGGGCTCAGACTCCTGGTTTAGCACAGCAAGAGGACTAAAATACTCAAAGCTGTTCTTAGCATTGTTTAGGTGAGCCTTGGTAAGTGTAATACAGTGTCAACTGTGCATGTATGCTTTTGCCATCCCATCCACTGGGCCTTCAGAAAACGGCTCTGCTTCCATTGTACCGTTGAGAGCTCTTGCTTTAGCTGATCATTTAAGTATCTCCAGAGTTTTCTATGCCTCCTCTTTAAACTTCATCAAAATGTTGTTAAAAACAAAAGGTTCAGATTAGGTTTACCTAACATGAAAACCCACAACCCATTTGCTTCTTTATCATACTGGAAATTGACAGGCCACACACCGCCAACTGTGCCTGCCCATAAACCAACCACATTAAAAGGCACAGTGTTCATTGGGAAAGGGTGCTGCCTTGAGCTTAGGCATAGCTGGAGGAAATTCTCATTGATGTTAAGGGATTGATTTGACATTGACTCCAAACCAAATTATGAGTCTGGTGCTGTGCTGTGTACTTTCATAAACTAAACTCAATTTTCACAACCACCTTGTGAGGTAAATATTGATATCTTAATTCCATAAGCTCAGAGGAGTGACATGATTTGCCAAAGACGTTAGGAAAATGTCAGATGTGAAAATGAATCTTTCTATTACTGCTTTTGCCTAGGGTCTTATGGGAGTACTAAAGGTGTCCCTAGGAGTGTTTGTGTCAGATTCTCTCTCCTCTTTGAACTTGAAAAGAAATTCACTTCCCACGATTTGATGAGCGGTGAGTAGTGTGCTCTATGGTGCCGCAGTAACTTCGGAAAGTGCCAGTACCATCCATTGCTGGGCAGGCCACTATTCTGTCCCCTGGAGCAGTTCCAAGTCTCTGCTCATATGTTCTCTAAATAACACTGGCATTAGCCCACACTGAAACCACCTCCTCAGGATTGTGAAGTGCTGTACAAACAGTTGAGAGAGCATTGTCTAAAGCCATAGAAAAAGACTGGGATTTGTCTGGTGAACAAAAATTTTGCAGTCATAACACCTTTTACTCCCACAGCTAGCAGAGCTTTTTCTTTGTGAAGCAAGCAAGCAAACATTTCATTTTTGGAATAATGGTGTTCTTTAAAGAGACAGCAACAGCAGTTTAGCTCTTGATTTCCTTTGCATTTAATGCCATCAGAGGAAAAGGGCACGCTTTCAGATGCATAGTCTTCAAAGCCCTGCATTTCCTGCTATTTAAGTGGATACACGTGGGCTTTGTTGACAAGCTAACAGGCACAGCATTTCAAAGTAAGGGGTATTTCATCCAAGATTAGAATCACCTTAGTGTTATAGAAAATGTCGATTTTTAGATTCCACCATGGAGCTATTGCTTCAGTGTCTCTTGTGTGGGGGAGGCACAGAGCTGAAGCATATGCATTTTCAATGTACCTTTGAAGAGTTTTAGATCCATTAGTCTGAAAAGAGCTGCAGTGGAAGGACCACCTCCATGAAAAAATGAGTTAGAATATTTTTGTTCTAATGGCATTTGGTTAAAATGAATCCATGAATTACTTACATTCCGGGACGGAGAGCCAAACTAAGTAACTTGTCTGTGCTGAATTTGTACATGGAAAAGAGGTGGAAAATACTTGTGGAAACGAAACTTATTCTCTTAAAGGGCTTGAAGGGAAAGTAGGCATAGTCTGTGATATTCTAGAAATCATGTGTCTAAGTGTGTGAGGTTGTCACATTTTAATACCTTGTAGCTCAGACCTCAGATTTACAATCCTTTGGGTTTAGCTTCCGAGGACTAGAATTACAGGGGAGTACAACTGCTATAGAACATGGTCCACTCATCATAATGACCATCTTTATCACAACAGCTATGGCTGCTTGCCAGAGACCCTTGAGACTGTTGCCTGTTGACATTCGCCCAGAAAAATAAAAGAGGTTGTGAGGGTAAGTAGACCCATACCTTAGATCTAAGGAAGCCACTCCCTGGAAGCAGCTCCCTGCAGGCTGTAGAGAATTCTTCCCAGTCCAAATTGCACATGACTTCATGGTCTAGAGATGCTAGACTATATAGAGGGGAGGAGGTTAACTGAAACGGGGCACTCTGGCTATATGGCTACTGTCATGGAAATCATTATTCATGCTGAAGTGAGACTTTATTTGTGCAGCTGTTTTGTGGTCTTTCATACCCCATCAAGAAACTCCTCACTCATACTGTCCAGACAAGTCAGGTGAACTCATCAGTTCACTAATGGCTTATCCAGGCTTAGTAGATGTTTGTTTACGCCTCTCCAGAAGAAGGTCAATGTAACACATTCCCATACCCTGGTAATGAGAAAGACATAACTGGTTGAGGCAGGCACAAACCCACAGAGTTTCTCAGAGAAACTTACCAGTGCAATAGTCATAAGGTTTTAATCTCTTCTGTTCTTGGGAAAGGACATTTGCATTTCTTATGATTTTGAATTTGAACTCATGTCTAATCAGAACTCAGTGAGACTGAAGGTTTTTGAAAAGATTTGGGTAGCCTGAGGGTTGAAGGTGGATCACTGGTAAAAATTCATCCTCAGTGAGTTGGATTTTGTCTCTTTGACTTTTCAGTGGTTGAGATATTGCACACAAAGCAAAATTTGAAATAGTGCCAAGAATGTATCTTTAAATTTGTGTTTTTCAAAGTAACATATAGTTAGAGTTTAAAAAATTGACTTGTTGTATAAGATATGTGTGAAAGCAGTAGTCATTCTGCCCTTTCTACCCCTGATTTCTACACCTATACTTATTTCATTATTTTCATATTTCTAAATATATTTAATTAATTTTGATTGGTTTGAACTTTGAAACATTGTTTGACTTTTAATATGCCAGCTTTATCAAACTCTTTCTTTCCATGTATACAAAACTCTTCCTGTTATTCCCTCAATATACAACTAAATTAATATTTAGTGTTTCATGGCACAGAAATGTAAATATTACGAACTATGTCATATGTGACTTTATTTTCCTCCTTACAAGTGCTCTTTTTATTTGGAATTAATGATTTTTTTATTCTTCAGGGGCCCACTACCCAGCTCCCAAATAAATGCATAGGGACTTATTCATACTTATGAATGTCTGGCCTTGGCTTGGCTTATTTCTAGCAAATTTTTCTAACTTATATTATTCTGCTTCTCTTTAATTATATTTTGCCTCTGAGTTTTTTAGTTTTTTTTATATATCCTTCTTTCTATATATCTGTGGCTGGCTGTATAGCTGTGTGGCTGGCCCCGATGTCCCCCTCTCCTTCTCCTTTTCTCACTCCCCTCCTCTATTCCCTAGATTTTTCCTCCTATTTATTCTCTGTCTGCCAGCCCCACCTACTTCTCTCTCCTGCTTAGCTATTGGCCATTCAGTTCTTTATTAGACCAGTCAGGTGTTTTAGGCATGCAAAATAACATAGTTTTACAGTTAAGCAAATGCAACATAAAAGAATGCAACACATCTTTGAATCCTTAGACAAATATTCCACAGCATAAATAAATGTAACACATCTTAAACTATTATTCCACAACGGCTTTCATTTTCTGTTTACCTATTATTACTAGACCAATAAGTTCTTTGTATAGGAAGACCCAGAATCATTGATCAGTAAGTTGTTTATGAATCTCCTGTTGACGCATCTCAATCTGGTCTGTTGAGCAGCTGTCCTTTTTTCCATTTCCCTTCACCATCATTAGACTTGACTTCTCAGTTTTGCTGGTTATGGTTTGCAGACACTATGATGTCGTATCTGTTGGATTATCTCCCTTTTCTGATTAGTCTTTGAGACTTTGCATGTCTGGAAGTCTTTAGTCTCTTGTCATATTTAACATGAAGTATGGAATTTGAGTCTAAAAGCAGTTTGCCTCAGAATTTTGAAGGTATTTCTCCTCTTTTACTGTCTAGTATTACTGGAAAGAAGCTCTGTTATTTTCTTTCATAATTCTGTGCATTTTTCATGTTCTTTCTCTTTGAAAGTTGAAAATCTTTTCTATTCATTTGGGATGTTCTGAGGGTTCATGATGATGTGCCCTGCTGTGTGTTGCATTAATCATTGCTCTGAGCTTTTAAACCTGCAATGACATGGCCCTTCAATGGAGGAAGTTTATGAATTATTCAATTTCTTATCTTTATTTTCTCCTCCTCTTGAAGTACTATCCATTGGCTGTCGAATACCTTAGTCTGACCTTATATTTTGATTTTTTTTTTCGAGACAGAGTTTCTCTGTGGCTTTGGAGCCTGCGCTGGAACTAGCTCTTGTAGACCAGGCTGGTCTCGCACTCACAGACATCTGCCTGCCTCTGCCTCTCGAGTGGTGGGATTAAAGGCGTGTGCTACCACTGCCCGGCGATATTTCTTTTTTACTGCTTATTTCATTGTCTTTTTGTTTTAATTTATAGGAAAGTTTTCTCAACTTTTCTCCCAATATGTATAAGTAAATATTTATATGGACTTGCATATCTAATTTCCAAGACTCTCTCATTTTCTTTCCTTTTTATTTTCTTAGCAGTGTTTTATTTAACCGAGAACAAATTTATTGTTGCTCACAGTCCCAGAGTTTTGAGTACATGGTCATCTGTCTCCATTGTTATTGGTCTGTGCCAAGGTACACCATACCAGGTGAAGACACTTGGTACCAACCTTGGTGACCTGAGAGACCCACATGGAAGGAGGAGAGAACCAACTCCTGTCTGTTTCCTCCACAGGTGCACTGTAGTACACACACAAAATAAATAAATAAATACAATAAAATAATTTAAAATGATAATATGGAGAATGATCCAAGAAGACATGTAACAAAAGAAGGAAAGAAGGAAGGAAGGAAGGAAGGAAGGAGGAAGCATGCTAAGTGTAGTAATGTGCTCTAGCCATCCCAGCATGGGGTAGATGGAGACAGATGGATCTTTGGGGCTCCCTGGCCAGCCAGCCTAGGCTGTTTGGTGATCTCTAGCTCAGTAAGCAATGCTATCTCAAGCAAAGGTAGGTGGTTCATGAGGAATGATTTGATACCCAAGCTTGTCTTCTGGTCCCCACGTGCATGCATACATATATACACATACAGCCATGCTCATATCCACTTACAAACATGCAGTCTTGTAATACACACAAATTAATTGAAAATGTATTTTTATTTGTTGAAAATTAGAAGACAAGTTGTATAGAGGGAGAAACATTTGCAATTGCTAAAACATATAGGAGTTTTGTCCATAACATGAAACATTTTAATAAGGCAAGTGACACAATATATATTTAGACAGATATCCTACAAATGGAGATAGAAGTATCTACTATGCATGCTAAAAGGTGCTTACTATTATGGGTGTACGTGAAGATGAAAATAAAAGGTGCAATGGAATATAACTTTGCTTACACTTAGAATATCTAAAATTAAAAGTCTGACAAGTTTTTTTCATTAAGTTTGGGGAAGTTGAGCCATATCTTGCACATTACTGGTGGATATGTAAAATGATACTGCCAGTTTGAAAATAGTTTGTCAGTTATTTTTATAAAGGTCAACTTCCCTGTTGTGGTTTTCTTTTTCTCATTGGGGGCCCACCACCCAGCTCCCAAATAAATACATGGAGACTTCTTCTTACTTATGGATGCCTTAGCTTGGCTGTTTTCTAGCCAGCTTTTCTTACTTGAATTATCCTGTTTCTCTTTAACTGTGTTTTGTCTCTGGGCTTTTTACCTCTCTTTATTCTTTTTATCTATTCTCCTCTCCTTCTCCTTTTCTCCTTCCTCTCTCTTCTCTCTTCTTCTCCTTCTATTTATTCTGTCTGCCTGGTAGCCCCGCCTATCAATTTCTCTGCCCAGCTATTGGATGTTCAGCTCTTTATTAGACAAATCAGGTGTTTTAGACTGTCAAAGTAACACAGCTTTACAGAGTTAAACAAATGTAACATAAAAGAATGCAATACATCTTTGCATCATTACCACAGCATAGATGAATGTAACACATCTTAATTAATATTCCACAATGATGATATCTAGTACATTTGAAATATACTTCCTTATAAATTGTATGTAAAAGGGAGCATAGGATCACAAAATAATTTACAAATGAATGTTTATAGCAGTTTTATTTATTATATTTCCAAACTGGAAATCACTAAAATGAACAAAGTGATATACCACATTAAGATAATCTGATCTCTACTACAGTGAAAGAAATAGATTGTAAATATAAACAATATTAGTAATATTTTTGGAAAGCAGAGTCTTTAGTCTTACACAAGTTTTCAAACTCAGACTCTCTGTGTGTTCAACGTATTGGAATGATCAGAGAGCCTCTAGCTCAGTTGGGATTGGGTTTTTTTCTTTTTGGTTTTTTGAGGCAGGGTTTCTCTGTAGCTTTGGAGCCTGTCCTGGAACTAGCTCTTGTAGACCAGGCTGGCCTCGAGCTCAGAGATCCGCCTGCCTCTGCCTCCCGAGTGCTGGGATTAAAGGTGTGTGCCACCACCACCTGGCTGGGATTGGGTTTTTAAAGTAGCAAAGGTAGGGGTGAGGGATTTCTTAGGTTTAGGACCCCTGATTGGCTGACATTTGTTTAGGGGTGTCCTGGTGAAAAGCAATGACTGTGTGCTGGCAGGTAGTCCTATCTATAATGGTTGGAATGTTAAAAATTTCCTTTGGATGGTCTTGTTCCTAGGTGTTGCCTGGGTAGTCTCAGTTTGTGGTCCTTCTTGGAACCAGGTATTGCCTTAGGGTAAAGTACTGAGACTCAGGCATCTATTGAGCTTTTCTTTTTTCCTTTCTTTTTTTTTTTGTTTTGTTTTTCGAGGTAGCCATTTTTGTCCCCCATGCCAGGAAGTTTCCCCTTGTCTCAGCATTTCAACCTGTTCTTGGCAGGGAACATGGGATATGTTCTTTTCTGTAGCTACTTCAAACTGACATTGGAGCATTGTTTTCCGGACCCAAGAATGCTGAAAGATTAGCCAAAGGTAAGGAGGGGATTCAGGCAATGGGCACTCATCAGAAGCATCTGGTTCGCAGACTCTGTTGAAGAGACAGGGACCATTCACATCAGCTGGACTGACCCACATCAGCTTTCAGCAAGTCCAGGGCTCACAGTCATTTAGAGCAAGTTGTAGTCAGCAGCAAATGCTTAGATGTAGCTGCCAGCCTAGCTTCAATTAAAAATCCTTTTTTTAATGCTAAGCCAGACAGAATGTAAAGTTCTAGTCCTATGAAAGTTGCTAACTTATTATAGACTGTTAGGAAATACAATTTAGTCAGTCATCCTTAAAGTACTGGTATAATTAACTATAGGGATAAGCCTTATTTAGGTCCCTGTATATGTTTTCAAAGTCAAACTTAAAACAAGCAACTAGAGACAAAGTTTGTCTAATCAGATATACCTAGGTAGCCCTCATACTTCAAAGATCTGAAGGATATGACATTTAAAATAATGATTTAAAAGCTTAATATGTTAGACAAAGACTCAGATCCTATCAGTTACCCAAGGTCTTCAAAGAAGATTGTGGGACACCATGATGTCTCCACCTAGATTATGACAATGCTGACCACTGGGCGAGATGCCCCAGTGCAACACCTGCTGCCAGAACTCAGTCCAGACTGTGTAGACAAACAGTGGGATATTGGAGAATTGATTACACCCCTTTTGCCTATACAAAATGAAGTCAGTTTTTTCATGTCCCTCTTCCATAAAAAACATTCACCTTATGGGCATGGTAAGACTATAAGACTGCTGTTCTGTTACTTCTGCCTCCAATGCTATGAATACCTGGGTATGGTTAATTGTATATGGACTCTGGTTCCTATTATTTTTAATAGATTCAATAACTTCTTGGTCTGTACTCAGGTATAATTTATGTATCCTTCTGGGATCTCTGATAGTATTGATGGCTAGGCTAGCTAAAATTTTGTCAACTTAGCAGCAGCAGGTATCCAGATCCTTCCACAACGCTATAGCCAGCTTATTATATATATATACACACATATATGTTATATATACATATATATATAAATCAAACCTTGCTTTTTCTAAAGCTACTAGGTCTCTTAATTAAAAAGTGTTTAGATATAAAAGCTCGCTGGGGTGTAGTGGTGCACACCTTTAATCCCAGCACTTGGGAGACAGAGGCAGGCAGATCTCTGTGAGTTTGAAGCCAACCTGGACAACAAGAGCTAGTTTGAGGACAGGTTCCAAAGCTACAGAGAAACCCTGTCTTGAGAAACAAAACAAAACAAAAAAAGAAACCAAAAAAAGGATGTAAAAGCTCATAAGCTTTGAGGGTCTAAAAATGATTTAAGGTGTAAATACAGGTTAAGTTATGGAAAATGTTTCTGATTTCTTTCCCCTTCTATGGTATAGTTCTGATAAACTGATAGAGCAATGACTACTCACTGTTTAGGTCACAAACTCAAGATTTTATATTTATTCTGTTTGCCATATAAATATGAACTTAAAGATGTTCCTCATCAGGCCAAAGACATCTCTGTCTAACCCATACCTGGCTCTCTGGACAGTAGAAAAATATACATGCTTTTAATCAAAACTTGTAGTTTTACTTAGGACTCAAAGGTATGAGTCTATTCCTGCTGTTTTACAGATACCTGTTATCTGCTTTTTTTCTGTGATATGGATTTCAATATGGGCCTGTTTCAAATTATTTGTTTCCTTTAAGTACCTAAATTTTAACTTCCGTTTCTAGTTTAAACTTATCTCAATATTAGTAAATTTTAAAACACACGAAGCAAAA
Organism: Dicrostonyx torquatus; assembly: GCA_028555095.1. Classification (NCBI taxonomy): domain Eukaryota; kingdom Metazoa; phylum Chordata; class Mammalia; order Rodentia; family Cricetidae; genus Dicrostonyx; species Dicrostonyx torquatus. The sequence continues at coordinate 188,927 of JAQHUG010000489.1, read as the reverse complement.
GAAACCAAATACCCAAATTGAATTTTAAGATTCATTTTGGATGACCCGATGATCCACAACAGAAAGTCGATTGGAGACTGTCTGGAGCCTGTTGTGATGTGCTGCAGACTGACTGGAAAGTTTCTGGAAGGCACTTTTTGTGGCATAGAAATGCTCTGTATGTTGATCATGCTATGTATTGGCATGCACAGTTTTCAAAATTGTTAACCTTACACTCGAGTCTGTGGCTTCAATTACTGAGAGTTATATCCCAATTAAGCTGATTTAAAAAGGGGAGCAATGCTAACATGAAGTTGTTTGCAGATGAATTGGGCTTATCATTTTTCACTTCTCTCTCTTGTGGGACTCCTAACAGTGTGGCACAGGGGCTGTCTCCTGACTCTTTTCTTGACTCTTTTACCGGCTTTTGGGACCCCTATTCCCCATACTGGGTTGCCTTGCCCAGCCTTAGTACATGGGGAGGTGCTTAGTCTTTACTGAAACTTGAAACGCAATGTGTTGTTGGTATTCATGGGGAACTCCCCACCTTTTCCCAAACAGAAATGGAGGAGGAGTGGATTGTGGGGTATGAACAGAGGTGGGTGGGGAGGGACTGAGAGGAGAGGAGGGCGGATAAACTGTAGCGGGGATGTAATCTCTATGTGTATGTGTATATAAAAGAAGCTAAAACTGTTATGCTCTGAGCAGTCTAACATAGGTGAAGGCCCCACTGCACTGCAGAGCTTTAACCACAGAGCTGAAGAAGGACGATGTCCAAGGAAGGTGACTGCTGATTGGGAGAGATGGCTGAACTTAAAAATCTCCCTCTAATCTAGTAAAGACTTTTTCCCAAAAACAGGGCGAATAACAAAACAATATTATTAGCTGAGCATTAATCCAGACTGTTTCATATCAGAGGCAATCATCTAGAATGACAAAAATGAACTTTTATTCTTTTAGAGTATGGAGTGTGTTAATTAGATTTACTTATCAGAAGGAAACTAAAATTTCTTGTGTATTTCTGATAAGCAAGAGATTCTATTTTTAAAAAAAATATTTATTTATTATGTATACAGCATTCTGTCTGGATGTATGCCTGCAGGCCAGAAGAGGGAGCCAGATCTCATTATGGATAGTTGTGAGCCACCATGTGGCTGCTGGGAATTGAACTCAGGACATCTGGAAGAGAAGCCAGTGCTCTTAACCTCTGAGCCATCTCTCCAGCCCAAGAAATTCAATTTTGGAGCTAAATTTCCACAAGGGAAGAGGGAACAAGCTAAAAGGGAACACTTTTCATAATTTTACGTGTGTATGTGTGTGTGTGTGTGTGTGTGTGTGTGTGTATGTTCTTGCATATGCGTGGACACACGTGTGTGTGTTTGTGTGTGCATGTGCATAATTGTACACATATGTGTGAAGGCTGGAGGTTGGCACCTGGCATCTTTAATCACTCTCCAGTGTATGTATTGAGGTAAGTGAATCCAGAGCTCCCGATACAGGTTGTCTAGATACCTACATTGTCTAGGAACCCCAAGTTTCTGACTTCTGAGGCTGGAATTAGATGAAAGCTGCTACCCTCCCCTGCTTATGTGGGTCTGAGGATCCAAACTCTAGTCCTCAAGCCTGTACATCAATTGCTCTATCCAACCCTCTGCCATCTGTCCAGATCCATGGCTTTTACTTCTAAAAGGCATGACTCCTTGGCTGCTGAGAATGGTGTGCCTGGGGTGAAAAACCAGCCAGAGGTTCGATGATAATCTGACTCATAATCTCAAATTCTCTAAAGGAACTGCTAGCAGGAAAGGGAAGGGAGAAAGTTTTTATTTTTATACACCAGGAAAAAAAATCACTTAGATTTGTGTTTACCCTTACAATTTTCCCCATTTTCTAGTAAAATTAGTTTCAAAGTTCTCCACACTGCTATTCCCACTTTCCTCTGGGCAGCTTGCAGCAGTGAAACTAACCAACAAGTCCACAGTGAAACAGAAAACAAAGGAAGTGGTAGAATTACAATGGGATAAATTAAAAATTACTTCAACATTCACCTTGGAAGGATAATCTGTAAGTGTAGCATACCAATGATGATTAAGGGTGATTCTTCATTAGTAATACATAATTTTTTCTAATCATGTATTAATTTCATGATCTGTTGTCATATATTTATTGTTTCTGCTTTCAAATGATTACTTGAGAATTATTTTGCAGTTTTAATGAAATTCTACCATATCAAAGCTTAATGTGCAGCATAAATCTGGAGTCAGATAATCTAAATTTTTAGCTGAGTTTTTCTTCTAAAGCCTAATAAATCTCCTTAGAATTCTCATTGCTCATAAGAAGGAACAGTAAACTTATAAGCTAAACTACCATTCAGCAATTATTCTATTACCCCAAAGAATTTCTCCCAGATACAAAACATAAAGATAGTAGTGAAAACTTACTGAGGGGAACAGATTGAATTTACAGTGTTTCATGTTCTAGGTATTAAATTTTGATAACAAATCTAACCCATGGGATGTTTTATCTTGTCCAAACCAGTTGCATTAATATTTTAGTCAGCTATTTAGTCAATTATAACTCCTGGAATTAATATTTATTATGTTATCATGTATCATCATATTATATAATATATAATACCTACCTTTATTTATGTATTTTTCAAAGGTTGGAGAAAATTTGTATCCACAAACTAAGGAAGTGACATCAAAATCATATTCTACAGTCTTTATCTGTAAATGACAAGGCTTTTTGGTTAACTAGGTGTTCTTCTATACTATCCTTACAAATAAGCTTTACCAAGATAATTCTTTTTTTTTTTTTTTTGGTTTTTCGAGACAGGGTTTCTCTGTAGCTTTAGAGCCTGTCCTGGAACTAGCTCTTGTAGACCAGGCTGGTCTTGAACTCACAGAGATCCGCCTGGCTCTGCCTCCTGAGTGTTGGGATTAAAGGTGTGCGCCACCAACGCCTGGCAAGCTTTACCAAGATACTTCTATGTGCAACTGAGAACTTGAGATGCTGGATGTACATTTGTTATTTTTACTTTGATATTCTTATACAATAGCCAATACAGTTTTACTTTATTCTTCCCTTAACCTGATTGCTAGAGTTATATTCAGGTCGTACATATACTAGAACAATTGAGACAGATTGGCCATGTGATGATAGAGACTACTAGGGATATAGAAATAAAGAATTTTAACAAATAGTGTTTGTTTTCTCAAAAAAGTGTGATTTTTACTATAATTGAAAACACAACCCATAGCCATTCGGAGAGCAGAACAACCAATGCTAATTAGAATATCTCCTTTTAGTTGAGTTCAATACCAATAGTCATCACTTAAGATAGTCCAGCCTTAAGTTATCTGTGGAAAGCATAGTTTAGTTCTGGGGAGCTATCTTCATGTGGGAAACATGAATCTGTGTGGATTTTATTTCAATCTAATAACCATATGAATAAGCAAGAGTACCTGAAAGGGGTCTATCCAACATGGTTAAAAACTGCCACCTTCCCTCTAGAATACTTTTATTATGGAACTCTGTATAATTTTATTTTTATTATGGTTACCCAGGTTGACTTTGAACTGTCATACTCAAGTCATCCTCAGTTTTCCAAACAGCTCAGAACACAAGTACATACCACCATGCCTGGCTTAATTGCACAGTTTGATAAAGCTGAGAGATTTCTTCCAGTAAGTTCCCCCAGGTCCTTTTGACTTTGTCTCAGCATTTCTAGAAAAAAGAGAAGGTTTATAAATTTATAAAGTATGGATTATGATTATGAGAAGAGTGAGTTAAACAATACATTGTGATCATTTCAGACCTAAATTTACAGTGCAGCCAAATAGAAATTCAAAGAGATATAATGTGTTTTTTTCTTGTGAAAGTGAACCTAATTTTTATATAAACAAAGCAAGAGGCAAGCCTCTAGGCCAGTTTAACCCAGTGGATTGCTCAGTATTAGCCAAGGAATTTTGAAAAGTTTGAGTCATCCATTCTACCTGGAGTATGACAGCTTATTGTTTTGTTTTAAGATGGGGTCTTCCTATATTGTTTAATGGCTGAGTTCAAGTGGACTTCCTACAGCAGCCTGCCAAATAGCCTGGGCTATAGGCATGCACCATAACTCCTGAATGTAGAATGACAGTTCAATCTTCAGACAGTTGTTTTAATTCCTGGATGAGAGAGGCAAAACGAAACAAAACAAAACAAAAAAACAATTTTCTCCATCTATTTTGATAAGCCCTATATCGTAAAAGTGGGATTAGCATCACAAAATATTTTTATTATAAATAGATCCTTTTCTTATATAATATATTCTGATTATATTTCCTCTCCCTCTACATCTCCCTGTCCCTTCCTCCCTTTCAATTCACTGCTTTTCTGTCTTTCATTAGAAAAGAACAGACTTCTAAGAGATAACAAGTAAATAGCAAAATAAAATATAGTAAGGTGAAGCAAAACCTGTAATATTGAAGTTGGACATGGCAACCCAGCAGGAGGAAAGAGTCCCAAGAGTAGGCACAAGAATTAGTGACCCACTCATTCTCAGGAGTTTCATAAAAATACTAAGCTAATCTCTATACGCAGAGGACCTGATGCAGACCCCTATAGGTCTTGCACTTGTTGCTTCAGCCTCTGTGAGCTCCTATGTCCCTTGCTTAGTTGATTCAGAGGGTCATTTTTCCCCCTTGTGTCTTATATCCACTCTAAATCTTATAATCTTTCTGCCTTCTCTTATGCGAGATCCCTTGAGTACTGAGGGGGAGAGATTTGATGGAGACCTCCAATTTAGACTCCTCCACATAATCTCTGGCTGTGGGTCTCTGCATCTGTTCCCATCTGCTGCTGGAGGAAGCCTCTCTGTTGATAACTGGATAAGGCATTGATATTTGAGTATAGCAGAATATCATTAGAAATTATTTTATTGATATTTTTAGACCAGTAGGGTTTGATTTTTATCTTAGGCCCTGGGCTATCTAGTTTTTGGTTCTTTGTTACTCAAGTAGTGTCAAATATGGGTTTCCTCTTGTGGAGTAGACCTTAAGTCAAATCAGACATTGATTAGCCATTCCCACAAGCTCTGTGCCTCCATTACCCTAGCAAATTCTGCAGACAGGACAAACTGGCTAGGTTGGTGTCCATATTTTTCTTTTGGTAGCCTGCAGAACACCTTCCCATACGAAATTAGAACACAGAGGTGAAAGGTACATGTAGGTACCAGCTCTACATTTCGTGTTCAATGAGTTGTATGGATGTTGTCCTTGGTAATGCCCCCCCCCCCCATCCACTGTCAGTTTGTGGAGAGCAACCTTTTGTCTTAGCATAAGCTTGGGTTGGTTGAGATTTCCATGGGTCCCTCTTGGCAACAGCTCAGTTGAATGCAACCTGGATCTTCTACTGGAGGCCTTACCTCGCTACAAGAGATGGCCAGTTGAGACTCTGTATCCCGATTACTGGGGAGTCCTCATTAGGACCACCTTCATAGATTTTAGGAAGTTTCAATTGTACTTCTCCCCCATCCCCTGAAAAT
>JAQHUG010000489.1:139560-180036 GCA_028555095.1 Dicrostonyx torquatus | reverse complement strand
GACCACACTGAACCTCATAGAAGAGAAAATGGGAAATAGCCTGCAATACATGGGCACGGGAGACCAGTTCCTATGTAAAACCCCAGTGTCACAGACAATAAGAGCAAAAATGAATAAATGGGACCTCCTGAAACTGAAAAGTTTTTGTAAAGCAAAGGACACAGTCAGTAAGACAAAAAGGGAGAATTGGGAGAAGATCTTCACTAACCCCACATCAGACAACGGCCTGATCTCCAAGACATACAAAGAACTCAAGAAACTGGACGTAAAAATTCTAAATTCCCCAATAAAAAATGGAGTAATGATCTGAACAGAGAATTCTCAACAGAAGAAGTTCGAATGGCCAAAAGAAACTTAAGGTCATGTTCAACTTCCTTAGTGTTTTTTTTTTTTGTTTTTTTCCTTTTTTTTATTGTTAAAAGAAAAATTTACATTTACTCCCCTTGTTCCCGGACCTCCCTCTCCCACACTACCCTACCGCCCTCCCCCTGCTTCCTTAAGATGGTGCAGGATACCCTGTTAGGTGCCCCTGTGTTTAGGGAATAGATGTAAAGAATTGAAATGTTGGTGGATTTTTCATTTGATGAGTATGTAGTTTCCTTCTTTTTTTTTTGTTAAATTTGGTTTGAAATCTGTTTTGTTAGCTGTTAGAATAAGTATACCGGTTTGCTTTTTGGTGCCATTTAATTGGAAAATCTTTTCCCAATCCTGTACTTTGAGGTAATGTCTAACTTTGATGTTGATGGTGTTCCTTGTATGCAGCAGAAAGATGAATCCTGTTGTTTTAATCTATTCTATTAGTCTGTGTCTTTTTATTGGGGTAATTGAGACCATTGATTTCGTTTTATTTTGTTGTTCTGAATGTGTATGTATGTTTGCGTGTCTGCTTTTTTTCTTTTGATTTTGCTAGTGTGAGAATATTTATTTCTCGTGTTTTCATGGGTGTAGTTTACCTATTTGCATTGGAGTTTTCCTGTTAGCACCTTCTGTAGGGCTGGATTTGTGGCCAGATACTGTTTAACTTTGGCTTTGTAATAGAATGTTTTATTTTCTCCATCTATGGTGATTGAAAGTTTTGCTGGATATAGTAATCTGGACTGGCATCTGTGGTCCTTTAGAGTCTATAGCACATCTGTCCAGGCCCTTCTGGCTTTTAGAGTCTCCATTGAGAAGTCTGGTGTAATTCCAACAGGTCTTCCTTTGTATGTTCCTTAGTCTCTTTTCCTTGCAGCTTTTAACATGCTTTCTTTGTTTTATACATTTAATGTTTTGATTATTATGTGCTGAGGGGACTTCCTTTTCTGATCTAATCTGTTTCACTATATGTACTTCTTACAGGCATCTCCTACTCTAGATTAGGAAAAAATTTCTTCTATGATTTTATTGAAAACATCTTCTAGGCCTTTGAACTAGGTTTCTTTTCCTTCCTCTATTGCTATTATTCTTGTTTGATCTTTTCATAGTGTCCAGATTTCCTAGATGTTTTTGTCAGAAGTTCTTAGACTTAAGAATTTCTTGACTGATGTATGTATTCATTCTTCTACAGTATCGTCAATTCCAGATATTCTCTTTTTCACCTCATATTTTGTTATTGAATCTTGTCTTTGTAGTTCCTGTTTGAATTCCTAAAATTCTCATTTCCACAATTCCCTTAGTTTGGGTTTCCTTTATTGATTCTATTTCTAATTTTAGGCCTTTGACAGTTTTATTTATTTTCTTACATTGTGTTTTCCAAGGAGATTTTCTTTAAGGAATTTATTTATTTCCTCTTTAAGGACCAATAGCAGTCTTTTTCTTGTGCTTTAGATAGGTCAGAACATTCAAGGCCTGCTGTGGTAGCTGAGCTCTAATGGAGACATATTGCCCTGGCTGTTACTGGTTATGTTTTTACACTGGCATCTTAGTGTCTGGGTTTGGGATTATTAAAGTTCTAGGTGCTGATTTCTGGACTTGTCTTTGCTGAGTGAATGTTGTTCCTTGTTTTCTGTTTCCTCTCTGGATTGTAGGAGAGTGTGGTGGCTCTGTTTCCCATTTAACTGGCATCTTCAGCTGCTGTGTTCACAGGGAATGCCTGCTGTTGTTGCAGGCTGGGATACTGGGATGACTTCAGGGATAGAAAGTTGGAGGAGAAGGAAGGTCTTTGTGAATCCCTTGGGGATAGGGTCAGAGTGGAAATCAAGACCACAGCAGGTTTCCAGCTACAGAGCTGGGGATGAGATTGAGGTGATTGGTTCTCAGGAGCAGTAGGAGAGGTGTGGATTTGTCTTCCCCCTACTTGTTGCTCTGGGAGGAGAAGCCCTTGGGTTAGCAAGGGGTGTCTCCTGGATTTAGTGTCTGGGACGAAGCAACAAGTGGGGACAGGGAGGTTAGGAAGGATGGTTTGTGGGACCCACAGGAGATGTGGGCAGAAGTGAGGGAAGGTTGCAGCTGGTGTCTGTGATAGCACTAGGAAGAACACTCAGGATTAGCATATTAAGAGAGCCTACTCTTACTTAGATGATTTTGTTGATAACAAACCAAAATAAGCAAATAAGGACTGTTGCCTAGGAGGTGCTTGTAGATAATTCCTATAGTTCAGGTGAATTCATTTTAAGCCTCTTTCAATTCACGTGTCCATTTCCCTTTCTAAATCTTATTTCTAAAAATTAACGAAGACTTCTCTTATTGAAAAGAGAGCTTCCAGGTTTGGAGTCTCCTGTTTTAGCAACCAGTATTATAGCTGCCAGCAAAATCATGGCTTTTAGAAAAAAAATCACTGTCACGAGTGATCTCTATGGTAGGTTACTGATAGATGAGCAGTTGTAAAGCCTCTAACAAACCATCCTTCAGTTTTCTGTAGATGCTTTAGTTCTCATCAAAGTCAATCCTCTCCTTTCTGTTTTGTAAATGTGACTTATTGCATCACATATACCCGTCATCAGTGTATGTTATATATTGCTATGGGTCCAAAACTAAGAACCATAGCCCCATTAGCTGCTTGTGTTAACATAATTCCAGTCGTAAAATAAGCCTCCAATGTTTTATAATCAGCCACCGTAGCAAAGGAAATAAATATACCTTTCCAAAAGGATTATCTCATGTGTAAACCGGATTCTGGCCTGGTGTTTGCTAATTATACAACTGTATAATGCTAGTCACCTGTTTGATTGGCTAAAAAGTAGTAAGGTTTAGAAAATTACGTCTCCAAAATACAATTAATAGGACTGAATAGAATGTTTGTTTGTACCCTGTCTAGTAGTGCACCAACAAAGGTAAAGTGTTACACACTTGTAACCATCATTATGTGTGGAATATACATAACAAGTGACCTACTGCAAGAGTTTTTTTTTTTTTCTGATAACTGGCTGCTTCCATGACTCAAATACATTCAAATGTTTGCGTCATGGTATTTAGATATCAACTTGAGTTAAATTTCCACTAGCAGTAGCTTTCCTTTTATGAGTGAACAAGCAGCAAACTGTTTTTCTCAGAATTTTGAATTCTTAAAGCTGGAGAAGATGTAATAGCCAATTCTAATTGTTCAAATACCTGTCTGGATTCAGGGACCAAACCAGGGGATCTGGAGGATTATGATACAATTGCATTGTCAGAAATGTCAGAAGTATTTGTGTGTGTGTGTGTGTGTGTGTGTGTGTGTAGTAGTAGTAGTAGTAGTAGTAGTAGTAGTAGTAGTAGCAGCAGCAGCAGCAGCAGCAGCATAGCAGTAGGTCCTTCATCTACATAACTGGCTGACTTTTAGAATATTACACTTCTCAGCATTTAGATGAGAATGGGTGGATCAAGCGTTTTTTTAGTTTGTCTACTAAGGTCCTAAATCTTCATGAAGACAACCTAATCAGTCTTGACTTGTACTTTTGTTTCAAAGGCTACCAGCAAATTACATATGGATTAAAAAATTTTTCCCTATAAACCACTGCAAAGAGATAGTCCTAAAAATCTTTTGGAATTTCTCTAACTGCATAAACTTATGATTCTTTTGTAAATGAATGTCACGAGAGTTTGGATTTAAACATAAAAAAACAAAGAAAAAAAGCATAGCATAGATTAACTGAAGAGGAAAATTTTACAAATGATGACACCAAAATGAGAAAATTGTAGGTATAGGAGTTACTCCATTTTGTTTACTGTTTTAAGATTTTATACAAATCTATTTAGCATTTGACAGATTTTTATCAAATTTATCTTTTCTTCTTCTGGGAAATATAAGATGACAAAATGATTGCACTTTAAAAGTTATTCATTTTTCCACCTTAACTTTTTAATAATAGGCTTTATTGCTTTAAATTGAACTCTAAATAAAGAATGATGTTTTACACAATACCAGTGCTTATCTTTTGGGTAATGTATTTATATTGACTTTTAATGTCCAATTAAACCAGTCTTTAGGACTCACAATGATGCATCCCCTTACTTCTTCTTTGTTAGGAGGAAGGAACCAATCCAGATGCCCCTTTGCCAGGAAGCTCAGCAAGTTATGGCATCCAAAGTGTGGACTATGCTGGACTTTAATCTGTACCACAGCACCCTTCCTATCTGATTTACAGGAGGATCATAAGAAATCCGTCCTTCAGTCAATGGACTATTCTGCATGAGGACCATGGTGGAAAAGAAACAAGCAAAGTTATTGAAACATATGGTCGTCCATGTCTTACCTGTGAGATTTCTCCTATTTTTTCAAAGTAAATTCTATTTGACATTTATACTGTAGTAAAAATTTTTGTTCTGTTTTGTTATGGTAATGGGGATTAAATTCAAGGTCTTATACATGCTAGGCATACACTAGTATCACTGAGGTGGACCCCAACCTGTATTCTGAAGTTACTTGATCCCCTTGTTCCTGTGAGTTTTGCATCTGTTCTTCCAATGGCATTTTTTTTTGCAATAACATCATATATTGTTTTCTTTGGTTCCCTAGCTAGAGTAATCGCCTTTAGTAAAAGCTGAAACTAACACTGACTGCCTATCTGTCTGTCTGTCTGCTTGTTTGCTTCTTTATATGTATATAGGAGTGCATGTGCTATGGTGCAGTGTTAGAGTTCAGAAGATAACTTGTAGGAGTTAGTTCTTTCTTTCCACCATGTAGTTCTGAATATTGACTTCAATGAACTGGTTTCTGGGCCTTTAAGAATGACATTTCTGGAATATAGTACTGGTGAGAGGCTTATTTAGTTTATAAGGAGATTATATACATTTCAAGGTGCAGAATTTTCTTATTTTTTTTCCTGAACGAAATGCTAAAAGAAAGTAAAGGGAGAAAATTTATCTTTACTTTTTTTCAAGATCCGGAAAAAATTTAAAACAATTTAGATTCGTATTTGCAATTATACTGAGAAGGAAAAGACAAGGTCTCTCTAACGTAATAAATTGCTTAATATTCCTGTATAGGAAGAAGAAAAGGCCTTAGTAAATGAATCTGGAGTATGAGTTGAAATCTCATTGTAAGGAAAGAGGCAGTTACCTGTCTACATGATCAAAGTTAGAGGAGCAAGAAAAATTTGGTATTGATTAGGATATGTGTGTTTTAGAATCTATAATACAGTTCAGTTTTGAGATGGCTTGGCTCATAAGGCCTCTTCCAGAATAAGAAACAGCAATTTAGGCTTAGAAACAAGGAAATTATCAGTTGCATTGAGATGTGTACAATGGTCATATATTATTTTTAGTCACTATAGGGAACTAACTTGTTCATTCAGGTAAACAAAATATGTCACAAGAAAGAAGTAAACATTAGGTTAAATAAAACTCAATAGTTTAAAAATTAGAATAAGTGCTTTTTTTCTAGAAAAATTTTACAAATTGTCACTTCTGGGTCAACTTTGTATAATAAGGAAGAAAGTTGTTAAACCATATCTATGCTCAACAGAGACTCTTATATGTACTTGGTAAAGCATTTAGAATCATTCCTAAGTTTAAGATTCAAGTTGTTTTCTGATAAAAGACACTGAATATTTTGTAGGCACTTTTGTAAGAGCTTCGTTATCTTTCCCATATAATCTAAAAAGTGTATTTAGAAGATTGTTTCCTCATCATATCTTCTCTTCACAACATTATCAATGGTAATGTAATTTGTATCATATCATATCTGAATGATTTGGTCCATAATCCAATAAGTGGACTAGGGAAGGCAGACTGTGCATTCATGAAGGAAGAATTCCTTTTAAACACAATCTGTATAGCATAAACCACTTCCAGTAATTTCATACTAGAGGGGTTAGTTATTTTTGGTCTTCAGTGAACTGTGGCAAAAAGAATTATAATGGTAAGAAATGTATGTACTTACATATAGACTATTATTGAGATGAAACAGGTACTGGGAGAATATATTTCACTGGAGCTAGCATCTAGCAAATGACAAGCCCATGGTAGAGGCCATTGGATGACTTGAAACTTGGTTATAAAATAGTAGGAAAAGTAGCAGTCAAGGAAAGATGTGGTGTTAGGTTGTAAACAGAGACTGCTTGTTTGTTTCCCAGCTGCCCAGACTGACTGGAATAATCACACAGAAACTATATTAATTACAATACTGCTTGGCTAATGGTTTAGGCATATTCTTACCTAGCTCTTACATCTTAAATTAACCCATTTCTGTGTATTGCCATGTGGCTGTGGCTTATGGGTAGGGTTCTATTCTGTCATCTTTCTCCTTCAGCAGTTAGATGGCATTTCCCTGACTCTACCTACTCTCTCTATATATCTCTGTTCAGATTTCTCTCCTGTCTTTATTATACCCTGCAATAGGCCAACACAACTTTTTTTTATTAACTAATGGTAATAAAACATATTCACAGCATACAGAGGGGGAATCACACATCATTAGGTTGTATGGTAAAGAATGTGGTTGTACAAGTACAATACTGTGTATCTTCAATTCCGCTGTTGACCTTGATATTCAGGATGATGGTGAACAGGTATAGAGGAAGGATTTTGCAGTTCATAAGCACCTGAATTTAAGTCATCTTGGATAGGGGTAGTAATTCCATTGCAATATCGTTCTTCTGATGTAAAAAACTCTCTAACTCACTGGAGGAGTTGGGAAGAACCTATATTGCTGGAAGAGACAGATATTTGAAAACAGGTAATGGTATTTTTCATGTTCACAGCCTGCTCTGGGACTGCTGGGTGGAGGCTGTCCTTACCACCTCAACTCTGGGTAGCACCATGCAGCATATAAACCTTTTTTTCTAAGTACAAGCTAAATCTCCTATGGCCTGGAAATATCTCTGTGTATGGCAGCGGGAATCTGCCATGCTCTTCCACCTGTACACTCCTAGCAAAAATGATCCCACTGCCCGCTCAGACGGGGAGCACTGAGCTGCCTGCATGATCTCAGCCAGCCATTTTCTCCCAACCCTAAGTGGGCACAAAAGCATCCATACCCTAATCAGTCCTAAATGTTTTAGACCATGTTGGTATGACAATCTGTAGTTGGAGGCTGCTTGTTCATTCCTGGATGCCCAGACTCAAAATAACTACACAAAACTGTATTAATTAAATCACTGATTGGCCTATTAGCTTATGCATATTTCTAGATAGCTCTTATATCTTAAATTAGCCTATTTCTGTTTTGTGAGGTCTCTTGTTCATTCCTGACTGCTCAGACCTGAAATAATCACACAGAAACTATATTATTTAAATCACTGCTTAGTCAATAGCTTGAATGTATTGCTAACTAGCCCTTACATCTAAAATTAACCCATTTCCATTATTTTATATTTTACCAGAAGGCTCATGCCCTACCAGCACGGTTCTTGCTGGCAGCTCACATCTTTCCCTTCTGGCGGCTACATGGCATCTCCTTGACTCTGCTGAATCTTTCCCAGTAAGTCACTGCCATATGGCAATACACAGATTAATAGAAATGGGTTAAATCAAGATTTGAAAGTTAGCCAATAAGAGGCAAGAGCTAATAGGCCAAGCAGTAATTTAATTAATACAGTTTCTGTGTGGTTATTTCTTGGCTAAACAAGCCCAACAGCCAGAACAAACAAGCAGCCCTCTCCCTTACAACAATAGACTATAAACATAGTGTCTGGATTATGTATATTATTGTCTTTCTTCGAATTTTTTTTTTTTACTGTGAATGAGCGAAGTACAGAGAGACATTTCATTGTATGGACTTCTAAGCTAAACCAACATATATGTTATAAGGTATGTTGATTTAAAAATTAGGTCCAAGAATATGTTACTTTGGATAAGAGGTTATACTTTTGTTGTCTAAGCTAAACCAACATATATGTTATAAGGTATGTTGATTTAAAAATTAGGTCCAAGAATATGTTACTTTGGAAAAGAGGTTATACTTTTGTTTCCATAGAGGATGAGATGGCTTGATGTGAACACCCCAAAAGAAAATACTCTGCCCAACAAAAAGCAAGAAGCAGTGTGGAGGGAACTATTCCCAATTTCCCAAATATTGTTTATAAATGCTTGTTTACATTTAATGGGGGATATGTTATAGAGATTTGCATTGGTATGGATCTTGATATATTAATATAAATTTAAGGTCAATTTTGTTATATATACACTTCTGTTCTTTATTAAGGTATTATGTTTGTACAGCTCATTTAAAAATATAATGTATAATTAAGAAATATAGGTTAATAGAGAGTCATCTATAATAGTCAAGTTTGTAGTCATGTTAGTTAGGTTTTCTAGATGTATAGAGATGCATTTCAGGTGGATAAATATTCTTCAGATCTTTCAATGATTATAGAATATGGATTTAAAATGTTTTAAGAACTTAGGACTTTTTATGACAGTGAGACACATCTGTTCATGGCGGCACCAATCTACTTCAAGAGGATGATGGGCAGCAACATCCTTATGGAGTTTGCTGGCCGTTTATGTAGGAAACTGCTCTTGCCTGGGCTGCTTGATGTTATTCTGTATGAACTGGACATGCAGGACTCACAGAAAAATGACTGCTGAACTTGGCTATAGATGAGACAGTCCTTTCAGGTTCTTGCTTTATGACAAAATGTGCCAGACATTCTTCAGAACACAGAAAAAAGCAACTGATGAACTTTGTCATTACAAGGCAGAACAGATCTTCAAATTTTCTGCCTCATCGAAAAGTCTGCTAGAAACTATGGGCCTGTAGGAAGAAGACTGGATACCCCAACATTACAGGAGAACTTTGGGTGACTGTCAAGGCAGTTAGATATCTTTGTCAATTCTAGAGTTTTGGAAGTTGCTTATAATGATCTTCCTGTTTACTTAGGTAATATTATATTCTTCTGGAGTCTTTGATGGAGTTGAAGAATAGATATAGTTTTACTTTGTTGTGATAAAAGATAAAGTAGATATAAATATTGTAACTCTAATTCTTGCTTGATACCTGTTTTGTACATGCAATTTTGCTATGTTAAAGTTAATATCTTCCATTTTATTTGAACAGAAAAGGAAAGATGATGTGGGAAGTCCTTTTGTATATATGTTGCTTTTATTAGTTAATGAATAATAACCTGATTTGGCCTGTGATACGGCAGAGTGGAACTAGGCAAGAAACCTAAACTGAATGCTGGTAGAAATAAGACTGAGCCAGAGGAGAAAGATGCTAGCTGCCAGTTGAAACCTTGCTGGTAGGTCACAAGCCTCATGGTAAAATATAAAATAATAGAAATGGGTTAATTTAAGATGTATGAGCTAGCTAGAAATATGCATAAGCTAAAAGGACAAGCAGTGATTTAATTAATATAGTTTCTGTGTGGTTATTGAATCTAGGCAGCCAGGAATGAATGAGCAGCCTCCAACTGCAGGAGGTGGTTGTGCACATCTTTAATCTCAGCACTCGGGAGGCAGAAGAAGGTGGATCTCTGTGAGTTCAAGGCTAACCTGGTCTATAGGAGCTAGTTCCAGGACAGGCTCCAAAGCTACAGAGAAACTCTGTCTGGAAAAACCAAACCAACCAACCAACCAAACAAATAACAATAAAAAAAGAGAAATCCTATCTGAAGCTGCTGAGTAGTAGCCTCAGCACTCTCTCAGAGTTCAGAATAGGACTTCTAAAACAAACAAAGACTGGTTTGGGAAGGCCATCTGAGGGATATACCAAACTAAATGACTCAGGCACATTTTTCCTAAAAGTTTCTTTTATTCCTTAGGGGAAGATGAGCATAAGGGCCTAAAGCATAAGGCATAAAGGGGTAAGAAAGGTAAAGGTAAGAAAAAGGGGATAAGGCATAAGGCATGAGGGTAAAAAAAAAGGAAGAGTAAGAAAAAGGGTAAGAAAAAGATGTGATCTCCACAAAGCTTTCAGTTTATATAGTTATAAGGACAAATTAACAATCTCATAGGCAATAACAATAGTATCAAGCATGCATTTTCCAGAGTCACAAGAAACTGGTGGATCTGGCAAAGAGGAGCTTTACATCTCAAAGTGGGGGAGGGTGTGACTGTGAAGTTTCCCTGTGGCTGGGAAGACAGCCTTGGTAACTATACTAACTTGCAGAATTAATTTGCATTAGCATCTAGCTGGTTGACTTAAAAGGAATCTCTTCTGGAGATCCTGCTTTTGACTAAAGCAGGGTGTCCAGGTGAGAAATTTTCTCTCTGAAGCTAGTTTTAGTGACTTGGGCCTTAATTTCTGGGTTATAATCCTATGTAATTTGAAACCAAGGTGAAGGGTAATACAGAATATTAGTAACCTGTTAAGTCAGAGCAGAAGACCAGTAGATTACAGTTTCCTGAGTCTGCTGTTAGGGCAGATATGTTACCTCCTATATGAGGTTCTTTTCCTATCAGTGACTCCTGTCAATAAAGAACGTGTGTGGGGGACTATTTCTATGTAGATTTTGGCTATGAGAACAAGGGCTTGACTGAATCCTTTTCACATCATGGCTTCATGGTGTTGGGTGGAGGTATCCAGTTGCCCTACAGGAAAAGTCCGGTTTATACACTGATACACTGCTGGGATACTAAAGAATGGAGAAATGCCATGATTTCACAAGATTTCTGAAGAATTGATGGTGACATCCAAAGGACAGATGTCCCTGTAGCTCTGCAAAAACGGGTTATCGAGGTGGACAGAATGTACACACTTGCTGTGGATTGTCCAATAGAACTGTCAGTTGTACATTTACTGTATAATATGTGTGGGCTCACCATAGAACCCATTCCAAATGGGGGAAATGGAGAGCAGACACAGTAGTACCAGATGGAATGAGATCCAAGCAGGTAAGGCAGATCAAACTTAACCTTAAAATTTAGAAATTATTTTTTTATTAATTATCAACACACACACAGGCATACACACACACACACACACACACAGAGAGAGAGAGAGAGAGAGAGAGAGAGAGAGAGAGAGAGAGAGAGAGAGAGAGAGAATACACCTTCATATACAACAAACCTTTCTAGTCCTTAATGGCTTTGTGGTTATTTGTTTTGATTTTTGTTTTAGTAGGGTCTTACTCCAGTCTAGGCTGACCTGGAACTCATAGAGATGGTCCTACCTCAAATGAATGATGGTACTACAGGCCCGAACTGTTATACCTTGTTTTAGTCACCCTTTTGAATAGTGACATGTTCTGCTTCTTTTAAAGCTCCCTACAAACCTGAACTCTTCAAATAGAGATTGCATAGTTCCTTGTTAGAGATGCTGTGAATCTGGATTCTAAGACTTTTTGGTCAAAAACTCCCTAATGTAAGAGTTAATTTTATAACCATGTAACTAAAGGGCAGAGTTCTGAGTACCATTTGAAGACATTTCAGTTACTATAATTTAAGTTATATTGAATATGTTTGTTTCAGGAAATATTTGTTTTAATTTAAAGCATTGACTTTTGGGGATTGTGTCTTACTCTGTAGTCTAGGTTGGTCTCACAATATTCCTCCTGCCTCCTAACTATTGTTATTATTGGTCTACCACCATATGCAGCCACAACAATACTTTTAATTACTTAAATCATGTGTATTTCTTCCTGTGCCTTATGTCTTTGAGTAATATTAAAATCTCACGAAATATCCAGGATGTGTGTTAAATATTATACTATAACATTTTCGTCTAGTATTGGTACACCAGCTTGTGATGGAATGCAAGACAATAATTACTATACTGATTAGCAGGTCACTTACAGGGCCTTAAAAATTCAGCTTTAAATTAGATTTTGAACTGATACATAAAACATGAAGATGCACATTTTTATGGGGTATTTTGCTCTCTCTATATATAGTTTAGATTATATATGTACATATAGTTTAAATTAGGCTAAGTAATTATGTCATTTTAAATGCAGAATCCTTTTTATAATGGCATTTATAAGTATTTATCTATCAATGACAGTTAAACATTACAAATGCCAGTAAATTAGGAAGGTGATTAGCTGCGTTACAAAATGCCTTCCCAGCATTCCCAAATACTGTATTTGTTTGTAGAAATACAATCCTAGACTTATAGAAATGATATATGTGCTCACACTTTGAGAACCTATGTCTATTGTAAAGTGGACCCTCTCTGTGATGGTTTTATTCAATACAGTCCAGAATTAATGTCCTTTTATTCTCATTTATAAGGAAACTTTTCAAAATAAGTGATGGACTACCACATCAAATGCACCCGATACATGATTAAAAATAATTAAAAGGTAGGTTAGAGGAGGAAATTGCTCTCATTAAACATATTATACATAGCTGCTGAAACACCAAGGCACAGTCAAAGCTGACCTTTGCCAAACAAAAAGACAAAGTCAGCAGGGAAGTTGTACCAGGTTGAAAATGCTCCAGAGAAAAGCAAAATAAATTAAAAGTCATAAAAAACTTTGGTGGTATCCATTTAGATATGGAATTGCTGAAGCACAGAGTTAAAGTATTTTTGCAATAATTCTCTGTGATTGATGCTAGAGATTTGGAGAGACTATGAAATAGTGGGGAGCTGATGAATTTTCACATTTGCTGACATACTTTATAAAAGAAAAAATTTATAGCCACATAGGATGTTTCATTAGAGAGAGCGAACAGCTGAGGCATGGGAAATAGAAGAAGGGGAAACAAATCCCTTTTTGTTGTTAGAAATCATTATGGAGGTTACCAATGCTTGGAAAAAGGGACCAAGGGCAAAGACTTTGAGAACAGCTACTCTTTATCCCCTTCATTATTGATGAAGTGCTCGAAAGGTGAATGTAAGCAGATACTACTTTTATCCTAACCCACAATATCACTTCATTACTGTTCTTTCTTTTAAATTCTGTTTTTATGGGTGCTAGCATTTGAACCTCTAACTTTTTTGGCCCTCTGCCAAACAGCTAACAACAATCAATGAATTTCAAAAATACACAAAAGGGACCTTGTAATTAATCGTGCACCCGTCTTTTCACAAAAACAATCCTTTTCCAAATGAGGCCCCTTTCAGAGTTTCTCTATATTCAAATGAGTGCAGCTGCACAGATTAAAATTGTAGTGGGAGAGTCAGTCTTCCATCCCTAATACTTCTACCCCTTTCATTCTGTCTTATGTTGGTGTGGGACAATTCTGTATCCTGTCAATCATGTTTTAAATAAATGCTGATTGGCCAGGCAGGGAGTATAGGCGGGAAAACCAGACAGGAAGTAGAGGTGAGAATAGGAGATTTGGGAAGCAGGAAGCTTCCCTGGCATTCCTGTGCAGTCCCTCTGAGAAGCAGGATGTAAGCTCCCTCGATGAGAAAAGGTACCGGCCACGTGCCTGGCATGGATGGGAACAATGGGCTAATATAAGTTATGGGAGCTGGTAGGAAGACTGTGATAATGAGCCAATCAGTTAATAACCTAATGTAGACTCTCTGTGTGATTTTCTTTGGGGCTTGCCAGCTGTGGGGTACTGGGTGGGACAGTAACCCCAACGAACGAGCCAGCCCTCTTGTTACACCATGTGCATTTAGGCAGCTCAGTGAGCATGGTTAGAACGTAGTGACTCCCATGTGTGCTTTGTAAGATGACACATAAAATATTTATATACTATATTTTACATCTGAAATAATAGAAGGACACTCACAGATCTACCACCGAGCTTAAGAAATAGAATATTATTAGACACTTGTAATCAATTTCTACATTTTTTTCTGTTATCAATGTTCATCCCCTCAGAAGAAGAAACCACCACACTGAATTTTATGTTCCCATTTTTGCTATATGACTTTTTAAAAGTGACGTGTATCTAAATTATGTGTATCTGTATATAAAACATTTTCTTAAATCTTTCATGTTTTAAATTTTTAGGGATAAAATAACCCTGTGAATTCCTTTTTTCCCTTAACCTTACATTTATGAGATATCTTCATCTTTCTGTAGCTCTATTTTATTCACATACAGTATTGTATTCCACTGTCTGAGTTTGTTCATGCAGTAAGTACTGGGTATGTATACAGATTTAGTACTAGCAGATCATAGATATGGAATTTATTCAATGCTTCCAAACCAATTATTATCAGACTGGAGAGGTTACTGTTGCATCACATCTTTGTCAATACTCATTCACAGACTTGATTTATTACTTTGGCTTTTTTTTGACTATATATATGAGGCTGAGCACATTGTCATATGTTTTATGTGTCATTCATAATAACTCTGGGGTGTCAAATGACTTCATTGAATGTTCATTTTTCCCTATGAACGTCAATGACTAGATCTGTTGTCTCACTTTTACACTTGCATACATATACTTTTGTGGTCTTTGTTGGGTTTACTTCATTTTCCTATTCCATCTTAATTAGTTGACTTTATGAGTGAGAGTTTGGAGAGATGAGTAATTAAAGAAATTAAACTTAACAGTAATTGTTTTCAGGAATATCTTGATCACTTGTGTGTTTACTATACATTTTAGGTGGGCAGAATACCAGAGGTAGTGAGTGAAGGGTTGATGAGGGAAAAAGGGAGGGCAATTACAGCATATATATATATATATATATATATATATATATATATATATATATGGATATATCCAACTATGCCATAGTTATTCTAAATGTCATTTCTGCTGTATTTTTCTTGTCTCTGAAGGAATGGGATTGTATACAGGATCACGTGCCTAAAAGACCAACACTCTCCCATTTACTCATAGCCACAGTTCTAACATTATAAAATGATATACAGTTGTATGTCTTTACATAGTTGACTATGAGAGTGTGATACAAGCATAAAATGTGTGATGATAATACCAAGGCAGGTAGAATTTCCATCTCTTTAAACACTGAAGTCATGTGGTTTTGAGAGCAGAAAAGCTAAAAGGCCAGATGTATTGGTATGACTGTCAAACAGTATGTGGGGAAGCATATGATTTTATTTTTCTGAGTTGGGCATACAGCTCAGTGATAGTATTCTTGCCTGGTAGATATGAGGCCTTGGGTTTGAACAACTGTCATGAAAAAAATAAATAAATTCAGTTTCTTTAGAGTTTCTTTCTTTGTATGAATACATAACATTGTGCTAAAACACATGGGCTTTAATTTGAATTATAATTCTTGTCAAATTCCTATTCTACTGCTTTTAGGTGTTCTCAGATGCATAACTTATTTCTTCCAAGACTTTTCTTTTGGTGTGAAAATGGTAATAGTAACATATCCCCACTGTATAAGTTTTACCTAGTGACACACTTTCTCTAACAAGGCCACACATTTTAATCCTTCTAATCTTATCAAGGAATTCTACTCCTGGTGACCAAGCATTCAAATATATGAGCCTATAGGAGTCATTCTTATTCAAACCACCACCATACTGCTCTATTCATAATAGCCAGAAATTGGAAACAACTTGGATTTCCATCAATGGATGAAAGAGAAAGAATATGTGGTACATTATACAATGAAATATTATTCAGCAGTTAGAAAAATGAAATAATAAAATTCACAGGTAAATTGATAGAAGCAGCAAAAATAATCATCTTGAGAGAGGTGACTCAGACCCAGAAAGACGTATATGGTATATATTCACTTATCTGTGGATGCTAGCTGTTAAGTCATTTATAAGCAAACTACAATCTGTATAACCATAGAGGTTAGGCAGAGAGTAAAGGACTGTAGAGGATAGATGGGTCTTCTTAGGAAAGGGAAAAAGAATAGATAGTTGTGATGGACCAGCGGAGGAACTAGAGTGGAAAGATCAAACAGAGACAAAAATAAGAGGTGGGTAAGCCTTTGGGCATGCCTATGATATATTTTGAATGATAAAGGACCATATCCAAGTTTGATTAAAATTTTAGACTTTTGACATATATATGTGTATACACACGTGCATGCACACACACACACACACACACACTTACCTTCTTGCTGTTTTGGAAACATGAGCTTAGGAAAGCAGTGGTAACATTATATCTACAACCAGGAGTCAGATATTAATGCTTGTGCTCAACTTATTAACTCATTTTCTTCAGTTCAGGACTCCAGCCAATAAAATGGCAAAAATTTTTCTACCTCAACTAGCATAAACTAAATAACCTCTCATAGGCCCACCTAGAAGTTTGTCTTCTAGGTTCTGTTGTTGTTCTAGGTTCTGTTGCATTGATATTAATCATCACAGTATCCACAATATCTTACCAACATGTTTATTGATGTCAAGATACAGAATCAACTGACATCAAGAATGGATGAATGGATAAAGAAACTGGAGCATATATACACAATAATATCAATGTAAAAAATGAAATCCTGATGTTTGATGAAAAAATGAACTGAACCATTAGAAAATATTATGTTAATTTAAAGAAGCCAGTCAAAGAAAGACAAATACTATGTGGTCCTTCTGAATATCTTATAAGAACGATGCTCTCAAAACAGAAGAGAGTGGAGTCATAATTAGTAGTCTAAGCATAAGGTAATTAGAGAGTGGAGACAAAGGAAGGATGAATAACATATACCAAAACACCATTAGATAGAAGGGTTAAGTTTTCATCTTAGACTTCTGGGAACAGAAGACAAAAGCAACAGGCACTATGATCAAATTTCCTAAAAAAGACTCAAAATAGATGTAAAAACCAGAAGGACTTGATTGAATTTTGTTGTATTTTAAGGTCTTTATAAAGCAACAGATGACAAGGAAAGTAGGTAGACCCTACAATCTCGTAAAATTCTAGAGGACAGCCAACAAGAAAACATACCTACAAGTAACATCATATGGATCCAACAGGTTTTTTCTTTCTTTCTTCCTTCCTTTCTTTCTTTCTATCAGTCATCTATCTATCTATCTACCTATCTACCTATTAATTAGTGAATAAGAAGCTATGAATGTGAAGGGTAGCAAGGAGGTTTTTATAGGAGTGTTTGGAGGGAGGAAATGGATGGGAGAAATGTTGTAATTATAATCTCAAAAATATAATAAAATAAAATAAATGGAAAACTGGGCCTACGAACAGAAGGAACTGAATTCTTCCAAAATTCTGAATGATCAAAAAAATAATTCTCCCTTGAAACCTTCAAAAAGAAATGCATCTCCACTGACAACATGGCCTTGATAGAGTAAGACTCTTCTTGTCTTATCTACTAACTTGTTAGATTAAAAAGGTTTCAAAAGCCCAAGTCAGGCCCAGTGTTACTTTCTCTTGGCCTATAGCTTGGGATGTAGCTCTTAGTTCCTTCTCCAGCATCACACATGTATGCTGCCATGCTTCCTGCCCTGATGATAGTAGACTAAACCTCTGAGACTGCAAGAAAGCCCCTAATTATGAAAGTTGCTTTGGTCATGGTATCTCTTCACAGCAATAGAACAGTGGCTAAGACAAGTGGCCATGGACATTGTTAATCAAGTGTCTCTGTAGTAGAATGAATCATCCTTTGGATGTATGCCCAAGAGCGTTAATAGCTGGATCTTGAGGTAGATCAATTCCCATCTTTCTGAGAAACTTCCATGCTGATTTTTATAGCAGCTGTAGCAAGTTTTCACTCCCACCAGCAATGGAAACCAGTAGTTTCCTTACTCTGCACTCTTGCTAGCATGAGCTGTCATTTGTTTTAGCAATTCTGACCAATGTAAAATGAAATCTCAAAGTAGTTTTGATTTGCATTTCTCTGATGACTGTGACTGTTGGGTATTTCTTGGTGTTTCTCAGACATTTGAGTTTCTTCTTTTGAGAATTCTCTGTTTAGATCTTCACTCTACTTTTAAATAGAAAATTTGGTTTGCTAATGTCTACTGTTTAGAGTTCTTTATATATTTTAGATATTAGCACTCTGTCAGACGTGCAGTTGCTAAAAATCTTTCCCCATTCTATAGGCAGATGCTTTGTGTGAATGATGGCATTCTTCATCTTAAGAAGCTTTTTAGTTTCATGGGGCCACATTTATTAATTGTTGATCTTAGTGACTGTGCTTTTGGTGTTCTGTTCAGAAAGTCTTTTCCTGTGTCAATGAGTTCAAGGATATTCCCTACTTTCTCTTTTATAAAGTTCAGCATATCTAGTCTTATGTTAAGGTTTTAATTCACTTGAATTGAGTTTTGTGCAGGGTGATGCATATGGATCTACTTGCATTCTTCTACATGCAGCTATCTAATTTGGCCAGCACCATTTATTGAAGATGTTGACCTTTTCCAGTGTGCATTTCTGGCTGCTTTATAAAAACTCAGGTGTCTATAGGTGAGTGGATATTTCCATCTTCTGGTTCCTTTATTTCTTCCTTAAAGACTTTAAGTTTTTATTAAACATGTTTTTCACTTGCTTGGTTAGAGTTACTCCAAGATATTTTATATTATTTGAGGCTATTGTGAACAAATTATTGTTTTCCTGATTTCTTTCTCAGCTTGTTTGTCACTTGTCTATAGGAGGATTACTGATTTTTGTGAGATAATCTTGTATTCTGCTACTTTGCTGAAGGTGTTTATCAGCTGTAGGCATTCTCTGGTGGAATTTTTTAGGGTTATTTTGGTATACTATTATATCATCTGCAAATAACAATACTTTGACATTTCCCTTCCTATTTGTATCCTTTAGTGCACTTCAGTTGTCTTACTGCTCTAGCTAAACTTTAAGTACTATATTGATTAATATGGAGAGAGTGGACAGTTTTGTCTTGTCCCCAAGTTTAGTGAAATTGTGTTAAGTGTCTCTCCATTTTAGCTGATATTGACTATGGACTTGCTGTAAACTCCTTTTATATTGTGTATGTCACTGTATCTCTTTCTCTACAGGGATTTTATCATGAAGGGGTGTTGGGTGTTGGATTTTATCAAAGACATTTTCTGCATCTAATAAGACTATAATGTAGTTTCTTGGTTTTTTTTATGTGTAATTGGTGGATTACATTGATCAATTTGCCTATGTTTAATCATCCCCTGCATCTCTGGGATGAAGCCTACTTGATCATGGTGGATGATTTTTGATGTGCTCTTGAATACAGTTTGCAAGTATTTTATTGAAAAATTTTGCATCTATGTTCATAAGGGAAATTGTTCTGTAATTCTCTTTCATTGTTGAGTCTTTATGTGGTTTGGCTGTCAGGATGACTATAGTCTCATAAAGTGAACTGGGCAATGTTCCTTCTGTTTCTTTTTTGTGGAATAATTTGAGAATTATTGACACTAACTCTTTGAGAAATTGGCAGGATTCTGTGCTAAAACCACCTGACCCTGGCCTTTTTTGGTTTTGGAGACTTTTCATTTGGCTTCTATTTTACTAGGGGTTATAGGTATATTTAAATTGCTTACTTGATCTTGATTATCTTTGGTTTGATTTATGTATCAAATGAATTTCCATTTCTTTTAAACTTTCCGATTTGGTCAGGTTTGTAAAGTATATTCTTTTAATTCAGTGAATTTCCTAGGTGGCTGTTGTTAAATTCCTTCTTCATTTGTAACTTTGTTAATCTGGATATTCTCTTTCTGTTTTTTAGTCAGTTGGCTAAGGGTTTGCCAAAAGAAGAAATAACAACCAAAAGTAGTAGGTGACAAGAATCAATCAAACTCAGGGCTGAAATCAATAAAAGAAACAACAACAAAAAATTCCAAGAGGTCAATGAAACAGTGTTTGTTCTTTCTATTTTCTTTTCTTCTGTTTTTTGGGAGGACTTTTTTTCAAGACCAAGTTTCTCTGTGTAGCCTCTCCAGGAACTCACTCTGTAGACCATGTTAGCCTCAAGCTTCAAGATCTGCCTGTCTCTTTCTACAGAATGCTTGGATTAAAGGCATGTACCACCATGCCTGGATTTGGGTTGATTATTTTAAATCAAATAATTAAATTATTAAGGTTATAAATAAAAATAATTTTTCATGTGGCAACAAAGAAAAAAGTCTGAGTTGGTGCTTTCTTGTTTAGATGCATATAAGAAAATTATAGAAAACTTTTGCCAATATTTTCAGTATGAAACTCATAGAAGACTAAAATAAATGTTTGTTTATAAGATTATAGCTAAATAACAATGATCAAAAATAATTATCTAGTATTTACCAAGTGGCATTTACTAAGTGACATAAGAAATATTGAAACTGTATATGGGGCAAATGACTTTAATCCCAGGAAGAAGCAGGAAGATCTCTGTGAGTTAAGACCAGCCTGGTCTACATGGCTAGTTCCAGAACAATCAAACCTACCCAGAGAGATTCTCCCTCAAGAAAGAAAGAAAGAGAGAAAAGTGAAAGAAAGAAAGAAAGAAAGGAAGGAAGGAAGGAAGGAAGGAAGGAAGGAAGAAAGATAGCTAGAAAGAAAGAGAGAGAGGAAAGTAGATGATGTTATAACTATCTTAGTTTATTTTATATTATTCTTGAGGTAAGCTTTTGTAGTGTGGACAGATTTCTAGTATCTTCTTTTTTTTTTTTTTTGCGGACAATATCCAGACTTTCCCTTCTGTATTTATCCCTTCCTTTAACAGGAAATTTATACCAGGTTACAGAGTCAGGATGAAATTTGGTACCATTACTTATTTGAAATTCTAGTAAGAATCTCTGCATGCCCCTCTAGGTGTTAATGACACGTCTACTCTTGATTGTAGTTTACAGCTATGTTATTGCCAGTAAGGAATCTGTCTTATAATGAGGACAGTTCTGTGTAGGGCAGAAAAAAAAACAAAACAAAACAAAAAAAACAAAAAGGAGCAGGGAGATGGAGTCTTTGAAATTGTCATGGAGTTAGTAGTATCTAAATGTTATAGGTAAGTAAGAAAATGAAACCAGTTTTTGTTCAGGTCACTTTGCATTAGATTTTTTGGGGTTTTGCTACATAAAATATTATTTAGCAGATAAGTATGCTCACAACTCACCTGAAGAATTATATAATAATTCTCCAGTTCTAAGTTTATTGATGATAAGCATTTTGGGTTGTTGGTCTTTATGGTATGGCCCCAGGACAGCGGTGATGCTATTACTTAGGAATTTATTAAGGAATACAAGTTATATGGCTATACTCTGGAATTTCTGAGTCAGAAACTGTGGTGGGAAGGACCCAGTAATTTGTTCTTAATTTCTTTTTTAAAGTCCTCTAGAAGATTATGTTGCATATTGAAATCATGAATTGCTACTTTGGAAATTTGGAAAATGAAAGATGAGTGCTTGTGGTAGTTTGAATGTAATTGGCCCCCACAATCTCATAGGGAGTAGTACTATCAGGAGGTGTGGCTTTGTTGGAGTGGGTATGGCCTTGTTGAAGGAAATGCGCCACTGTGGGGGCAGGCTCTGGGAGTTTCTATGCCCAGAATTTCACCCAGTGTTTCACTTGACTTCCTGCTGCCTTCTGGCCAAGATGTAGCCAGTTCCACATCTGTCAGCATGCTGCCATGCTCCCCATCATGATGATAAAGGGCTGAACCACTGAAACTGTAAGTGAGCCACCCCAGTCAAATGTTTTCTTTATGAGGGTTACTGTGGTCATGGTGTCTCTTTACAGCAATAAAAACCTTAACTAAGACAATGCTTATTGAAGGATACTGAAAGATTTCCTGAAGAAAAACAAAAGCAGTTTAAATTCACAGAAAAAGGATACTTATGAACAAGAATACAAAAAAGAAAGAAAGCAATGGGATGTTAATTGAGTATATTAATAAAATTGAAAACATTAATGCAGGTAGTGAGGATGGTAAGGTAGTGAGGAATTAGTGGCTGAGAATGTTTTTAATTTTGTCCTGTTGCTTATGTTTCACCCATATGCCATTTTTTCATAGAAAATGCAAAAAAAAAATAGAATTCGTATTGGTATGAGGAAGAGACCTGGTTAGNATCTTAGTGACTGTGCTTTTGGTGTTCTGTTCAGAAAGTCTTTTCCTGTGTCAATGAGTTCAAGGATATTCCCTACTTTCTCTTTTATAAAGTTCAGCATATCTAGTCTTATGTTAAGGTTTTAATTCACTTGAATTGAGTTTTGTGCAGGGTGATGCATATGGATCTACTTGCATTCTTCTACATGCAGCTATCTAATTTGGCCAGCACCATTTATTGAAGATGTTGACCTTTTCCAGTGTGCATTTCTGGCTGCTTTATAAAAACTCAGGTGTCTATAGGTGAGTGGATATTTCCATCTTCTGGTTCCTTTATTTCTTCCTTAAAGACTTTAAGTTTTTATTAAACATGTTTTTCACTTGCTTGGTTAGAGTTACTCCAAGATATTTTATATTATTTGAGGCTATTGTGAACAAATTATTGTTTTCCTGATTTCTTTCTCAGCTTGTTTGTCACTTGTCTATAGGAGGATTACTGATTTTTGTGAGATAATCTTGTATTCTGCTACTTTGCTGAAGGTGTTTATCAGCTGTAGGCATTCTCTGGTGGAATTTTTTAGGGTTATTTTGGTATACTATTATATCATCTGCAAATAACAATACTTTGACATTTCCCTTCCTATTTGTATCCTTTAGTGCACTTCAGTTGTCTTACTGCTCTAGCTAAACTTTAAGTACTATATTGATTAATATGGAGAGAGTGGACAGTTTTGTCTTGTCCCCAAGTTTAGTGAAATTGTGTTAAGTGTCTCTCCATTTTAGCTGATATTGACTATGGACTTGCTGTAAACTCCTTTTATATTGTGTATGTCACTGTATCTCTTTCTCTACAGGGATTTTATCATGAAGGGGTGTTGGGTGTTGGATTTTATCAAAGACATTTTCTGCATCTAATAAGACTATAATGTAGTTTCTTGGTTTTTTTTATGTGTAATTGGTGGATTACATTGATCAATTTGCCTATGTTTAATCATCCCCTGCATCTCTGGGATGAAGCCTACTTGATCATGGTGGATGATTTTTGATGTGCTCTTGAATACAGTTTGCAAGTATTTTATTGAAAAATTTTGCATCTATGTTCATAAGGGAAATTGTTCTGTAATTCTCTTTCATTGTTGAGTCTTTATGTGGTTTGGCTGTCAGGATGACTATAGTCTCATAAAGTGAACTGGGCAATGTTCCTTCTGTTTCTTTTTTGTGGAATAATTTGAGAATTATTGACACTAACTCTTTGAGAAATTGGCAGGATTCTGTGCTAAAACCACCTGACCCTGGCCTTTTTTGGTTTTGGAGACTTTTCATTTGGCTTCTATTTTACTAGGGGTTATAGGTATATTTAAATTGCTTACTTGATCTTGATTATCTTTGGTTTGATTTATGTATCAAATGAATTTCCATTTCTTTTAAACTTTCCGATTTGGTCAGGTTTGTAAAGTATATTCTTTTAATTCAGTGAATTTCCTAGGTGGCTGTTGTTAAATTCCTTCTTCATTTGTAACTTTGTTAATCTGGATATTCTCTTTCTGTTTTTTAGTCAGTTGGCTAAGGGTTTGCCAAAAGAAGAAATAACAACCAAAAGTAGTAGGTGACAAGAATCAATCAAACTCAGGGCTGAAATCAATAAAAGAAACAACAACAAAAAATTCCAAGAGGTCAATGAAACAGTGTTTGTTCTTTCTATTTTCTTTTCTTCTGTTTTTTGGGAGGACTTTTTTTCAAGACCAAGTTTCTCTGTGTAGCCTCTCCAGGAACTCACTCTGTAGACCATGTTAGCCTCAAGCTTCAAGATCTGCCTGTCTCTTTCTACAGAATGCTTGGATTAAAGGCATGTACCACCATGCCTGGATTTGGGTTGATTATTTTAAATCAAATAATTAAATTATTAAGGTTATAAATAAAAATAATTTTTCATGTGGCAACAAAGAAAAAAGTCTGAGTTGGTGCTTTCTTGTTTAGATGCATATAAGAAAATTATAGAAAACTTTTGCCAATATTTTCAGTATGAAACTCATAGAAGACTAAAATAAATGTTTGTTTATAAGATTATAGCTAAATAACAATGATCAAAAATAATTATCTAGTATTTACCAAGTGGCATTTACTAAGTGACATAAGAAATATTGAAACTGTATATGGGGCAAATGACTTTAATCCCAGGAAGAAGCAGGAAGATCTCTGTGAGTTAAGACCAGCCTGGTCTACATGGCTAGTTCCAGAACAATCAAACCTACCCAGAGAGATTCTCCCTCAAGAAAGAAAGAAAGAGAGAAAAGTGAAAGAAAGAAAGAAAGAAAGGAAGGAAGGAAGGAAGGAAGGAAGGAAGGAAGAAAGATAGCTAGAAAGAAAGAGAGAGAGGAAAGTAGATGATGTTATAACTATCTTAGTTTATTTTATATTATTCTTGAGGTAAGCTTTTGTAGTGTGGACAGATTTCTAGTATCTTCTTTTTTTTTTTTTTTGCGGACAATATCCAGACTTTCCCTTCTGTATTTATCCCTTCCTTTAACAGGAAATTTATACCAGGTTACAGAGTCAGGATGAAATTTGGTACCATTACTTATTTGAAATTCTAGTAAGAATCTCTGCATGCCCCTCTAGGTGTTAATGACACGTCTACTCTTGATTGTAGTTTACAGCTATGTTATTGCCAGTAAGGAATCTGTCTTATAATGAGGACAGTTCTGTGTAGGGCAGAAAAAAAAACAAAACAAAACAAAAAAAACAAAAAGGAGCAGGGAGATGGAGTCTTTGAAATTGTCATGGAGTTAGTAGTATCTAAATGTTATAGGTAAGTAAGAAAATGAAACCAGTTTTTGTTCAGGTCACTTTGCATTAGATTTTTTGGGGTTTTGCTACATAAAATATTATTTAGCAGATAAGTATGCTCACAACTCACCTGAAGAATTATATAATAATTCTCCAGTTCTAAGTTTATTGATGATAAGCATTTTGGGTTGTTGGTCTTTATGGTATGGCCCCAGGACAGCGGTGATGCTATTACTTAGGAATTTATTAAGGAATACAAGTTATATGGCTATACTCTGGAATTTCTGAGTCAGAAACTGTGGTGGGAAGGACCCAGTAATTTGTTCTTAATTTCTTTTTTAAAGTCCTCTAGAAGATTATGTTGCATATTGAAATCATGAATTGCTACTTTGGAAATTTGGAAAATGAAAGATGAGTGCTTGTGGTAGTTTGAATGTAATTGGCCCCCACAATCTCATAGGGAGTAGTACTATCAGGAGGTGTGGCTTTGTTGGAGTGGGTATGGCCTTGTTGAAGGAAATGCGCCACTGTGGGGGCAGGCTCTGGGAGTTTCTATGCCCAGAATTTCACCCAGTGTTTCACTTGACTTCCTGCTGCCTTCTGGCCAAGATGTAGCCAGTTCCACATCTGTCAGCATGCTGCCATGCTCCCCATCATGATGATAAAGGGCTGAACCACTGAAACTGTAAGTGAGCCACCCCAGTCAAATGTTTTCTTTATGAGGGTTACTGTGGTCATGGTGTCTCTTTACAGCAATAAAAACCTTAACTAAGACAATGCTTATTGAAGGATACTGAAAGATTTCCTGAAGAAAAACAAAAGCAGTTTAAATTCACAGAAAATGCCATTTTTTCATAGAAAATGCAAAAAAAAAATAGAATTCGTATTGGTATGAGGAAGAGACCTGGTTAGTCGTCTTCATCAACTTAGATCATGAAACTCAATATGGACAAGTTCAACAGAACTGCCATATATGGGCTGCCCATGCATTGTTCATTGTAGGTACTTATATCAGTGATTATATTGCATATTTGAAATCAGTCTGTGCAGGGTTTTGTAGTAGAATAACACCAAATAATAGAATGGGAATGAACTAATCTGACATGTAGTGGCATTAAATAGAAAGTCTTCCTGAATTGGAAATCTGTTTGAGAAAGTTACTTTTATCTTCTAGTCAAAATATAGTATTATCAGGATGGCACTAAGTAGTAAGAGCTTAAGTTACTAGGGCTTAACATTGTGAGATGTTTGGTACAATTTCTTATCTTCTTCCTTGCATTCTCTATTTTATGGATGAAGTGTCTACATTAATAATGATGTCACTGTCCAATGTTGTTCATTACCCATCCACTCTGTCTGCTTGCTCTGATAATGTGTGCTTGGATAGAACTGTTTACATTCTATCTTTTCCCTAAAGCACCATAAGCCATGCATAATGATGCAATCTTCGAAATAATGTGATGGGCACTGTCTCCGACTCAGAGAAGCTGATGGAAAATGAGAGGTAAGTATTTTATAGCCGAAGAGGTAATGGCTATAACACCAAACACTAGACCCTTTAAGTCTCCTTTTTATACTTGTATGGATTTGTTATTGTTGGTGCTGCTGGCTATGAGTCTGTAAGAGTGGAACCGAGGAAGAGAAGAATGTTTTAATGGAAAGATGCAGATGGCTTCCCCTTGTTGTAAGCTTTTTTTTTTCTAAGCACTGCCAGAATGGTGAATAAGCATTTCTAAAGTACAGACATTCCTCAGTGAATTTAGCTATGATTTAATTAGTCTTGATAATGGGGCATCATTTTAGAGAGATTTTAATGGTCCTGATATTGAATGACCTTGGCGTGACAAAGAGTCTCTCTCTCTCTCTCTTTCTCTCTCTCTCTCTCTCTCTCTCTCTCTCTCTCTCTCTCACACACACACACACACACACACACACACAGAATGTGAGGATGTGTGTATGTAAAATGCAAACAATGCAAGTGGCTTTTGGAGTTGTGCCAGAAATCCCTGAGCACCAAGCTAAGGTTACATTAAATCTGCTTGCTTTGCAGGTCATATTGAAGGATACCTGAGACAAGCAATAAATTCTTCCCCTCTGCCACTCTGGAAGGACGAACCAGCCAGTGAGTAACCTCTTGTTTGTTTAGCTAGACAGAGACGTCATTTGACTTGTATGGATGGTCCAAAGTTAAACTTTTCCCTTCTTTGGCAATTGAGTAGAAGGGCAATTGTAGGCAGAAGCAGTTCAAGTCAAGGAATGCTAGTGATTCAGAGGGCCTGGAAAAAACCCATGCTTTGCTTCAAGGAGCAAGACAAGCTTGCTTTTCCTATGAAAAAAAATTTCTTTAGGTAGAACTGTTTCCATGGACACCAACTTGAGGACACAAGGATTTCAAAGCTCTTTTTGGAAAGGTGAAATGTTTTGATAGTCTTATCACACGTCTGATAAGGCCTACTGGAGTCTCTAAACCAGTTTTCACAAGCTTTGGCCTTGGAGACTGACTAACAGCAAATCTGCTACTTTCCTTCCTTACTCTGGAGATTGCAAACTCTGGTATATTTATAATATACTCATTTAAATACATTATTTGGAGTTCATTTTCAATCAGGAAATGCATCTCTGGGCCTAAGTGTGACCCATTTGAAGTCAAAGAAAAGATATATGATCTGAATACCTTCTTGGGTTTTTTTTTTTTGGTGAAGTGTTTAAAGTGAGCTAAGGCTCTACTGTAGGCAACATACTCATGAGACAGCTGGTAGGTGCATTTTACCTATCTGCTAAGAGACGTTGTCAGAGTGAAGAGGAAAGATACTAAATATTCTACATAATGTCTACATTCAGTTGGCTTGCTGACACCATGAAACCATTATGTTTCTCTACAAAATGTATTGCTTTTTTGTTGTAGCTTCTCTAGTGCAGAGTAGAAGAGTCCTCTGGAGTATGAATTGCCTGGAGTATGTATATACCTAAGTCCTTTCTCTGAACTCTATCTCTCTTCTTTCATGTGCATGTATGTGCGTGTGTGTGTGCATGTGTATGTGTGTGTTTCTGTGCGTGCACGCACACATGCACACACATTTACACACCTAGGTCAGAAGGCAGACTCAGGTGTCACTTTTTACTTCCACCTTGTCTATGACATGGTTTCTTCTTTGCCGATATACCAATGCACCATGATAATTTGCCTGAAAGCTGCCAGAGATTATGTCTTTTCCTCCCATATTCTCATAGGAGCGTTGAGAATGCAAGTGCATACCATTGCAGCCAGATTGATGTGGGTTTTGGGGATCTAACCTCAGATCATCATGTTTATTTGAGAAGTGCTTTATTCACTGAGACATTTGGTAGCCCTGTATTTTTCTTCACGGTGTATCTTTGGGTAGTTTCAATTAACACTATTGTAATACAGATAACACCTGATTTCCCTCATTCATGGGGCCATTTGAGTTTAATCCAGAATTATTGTTCCAATAAACAGATATGCCTAGACACAGAGAAGGACCATGAAACAGATTTGTTAAAAGTCAGTTGTTATGAAAGACTAGAGTCTTCTAGAAAAGAACTCCTCAGTGTGTGTGTGTGTGTGTGTGTGTGTGTGTGTGTGTGTGTATTCAGATGTATGGCCATAACCTAGAACTAAAGATAGGAAGTCACAATAAAAGAAATGCCAAAAGTCCTTAAATGTAGGCTCAGAGCCCAAATCAAAAGGACATCTGAAACATTTTAGCTTAATCAGCAGTCCAGAATTTTTAGAGTTCTTGCATGTAGCAAGAGTAGGAGCTCTTTTGACGGAAGCACTTAGCTATTACTCTCAGAATAGCAGAAGTGTCTGCGGAGAGGCTTCAGCTTTACAGCGTAGGCTGAGTGTGAAGAGGCTGGATGGTAGGAAGCTGTCCATTGAGGATATCCCAGTCTGCAGGAGGAGATTGCAGTATGCACCAGAAGTTCTAATGTAATTCTTAACAGTAACTTTCAAAAAAAACTCCCAGGAGCACAGTTTTAATGGCAAATTGTATATAACAGGGAGTTTTGATGAGAAGGAGATAAATTGATGTTGTTCTGCCTTAACTGATGCCCTCTCTACTTAAAATGTTCAAAGATCTCCTCTATTTCCTTTCTGTTTGGCCATTTTTTATTTGTTCTCTTATTCCTTCTACTTACCCCATTTAAGTTCTTTGGAAGTTTTGTTTTGTTTTATTTTCTATGTCTATGGCCCTTTTAGAGCCACAAAGATTATCTAGCTTAAAAATGTCTGTGTATGAAGCTGCATTTACTTTAAAACATTACCTTTTTTTAAAAAAATGTCATTTTGTCACTTTGAATTTGGCCAAATTTACAATCAAGAAGTCACTTGTATATCATTTGTAGAAATTGCGTAAGATCTCTAGAACCAAGGTGTTCTGGGTTGTTATAACAGAATACCACGAGCTTAGGCAAAGTTCATTTTTTAAAGTTCTTAGAGCTAGGAAGTATGATGTCATGACCCTGAAAGATTCCTCATGAGTACTTACTTCATTGTCTGATGAAGGACCTCCCTCCTTTTATCTCTGAAGTCTCTCTCTCTCTTTGTGTGTTTGTGTGTCTGTCTCTGCCTCTCTCTATCTCCTCCCTCTATCTCTAACAGGTACTTACTTTGTAGCCCATGCTGCCAATCTGACTTTGAACTCATGATCTTTCTGATTCAGATTTCCATTAGTATCAGCAGATATCATTGTGTTCTGTTCTGGTCCATTTCATGTGTGTCCTTACATGGTAAAAGAGGCAAGACAAAGCTGGGCATAGTAGTGTGAGCCTGTAATCCCAGCTTCTCAGAATGTTGAGACAAGAGAATTCTTTGCTCTGAATAGTATTGAGACAGCCTAGGGAATACAGTGTTACTCTATCCATACGACAATAACACAGCAAAGAATCTCTCTGGTACATCATGTTTAAGAGTACTGGCCCTTTAATTTGGGCTCTGATGATTACTATTGATTGCTATCATGGCACGCTCTAAAA
This sequence comes from Dicrostonyx torquatus, assembly GCA_028555095.1. Classification (NCBI taxonomy): domain Eukaryota; kingdom Metazoa; phylum Chordata; class Mammalia; order Rodentia; family Cricetidae; genus Dicrostonyx; species Dicrostonyx torquatus. Next base: position 150,167 of record JAQHUG010000489.1, on the reverse strand, counting down.
TGAGCTAGAAGGTACCGCTGGGTATGTCTGTGAGGCAGTTTCCAGATTGGGTTACATAAAGTGGGATGGTCCATTATAAATGTGGGTTGGTGCCATCCCATTGCCTGGACCAATCAAGCTGAGCACCAGCATTCATCTCTTTCTGCTTCCTGACTATAGATGCAATGTGACTCACCACCTCCTAGTCTGGATGCAATGCTGCCATGATGGACTGTACCTTGGAACTATGAGCTTCTCTTTCATTGCTTTCAGTAAGTATTTGGTCACGTGCAAAGTGTCTAAGATAAAAAAAAGTGGCACTAAGAAATGGAACCACTACGGTGATAAAACTGAACATGTATTCTTATGTCTTTATATATGGTTTGTGGGAAGAATATGGAATAGTATGGAACTTTACCTTAGAAAAACCCTAGAGTTCTGTAAGCAGAGCTTAATGAACCATATCAGTGGGAATCTGGCAGAACAGAAGGCTCAGAGAACTGTGGGTAGTAGAGTTCTGGGTTCACGAAGAGCAAGTCCTTCCAAGTAGAACAAGGACTCTGTCAGAAATTGTGCTAGATGTCATTCATGGTTTATTCTAGTAAATAATCTGGTTGCATTCTGTTTTTGTCCTGTTGGTTGAGGTTTTTTTTGTCCTGCTTGGTTCCTGAAGTCATTAAGTCCCAAAGAAATGACACAGAGATCTACATTAACTATAAACTGATTGGCCCATTAGCTCAGGCTTCCTATTAATGCTTATAACTTATATTAGCCCATTATTCTAGTATATGTTAGCCACATGGCTCAGTACCTTTTTCAGCAAGGCAGACACATCTTGCTTCTTCTGTGTCTGGGCTACAACTGCATCCTCTTCCCAGAATTCTCCTGTTCTCCTTGACCCACCTCTACTTCCTGTCTGTTTGTCCCACCTATACTTCCTGCCTGGCTACTGGCCAAACAGCATTTATTTAAACTGTAATTGACAGAATACAGACCATGGTCCCACACCAGTGTCCTGGGAATTTGAGTGAGGTAGAATTTAAAGGCAATAGATTAATTTGCTTGGTAGAGGAAATCTCAAGATAGGGTAGCATTCAGCCTGTGGTGTTTACTGATCACTGTTCTTATTCAGGTCTACGGCGCAAGAGAACTACAAAGACAGGAAAAAGATATGAATGATGTGTCATTGGATGGGTGAAAGGAGAGAGTGGAAAGCACAAGGCCAGTGCTTACCTGTAATTATTAAATCAGGTCTTGGCTTACCGGGAAGATTCAGCATGTCTGACCCTGGCGGCTTCATGGCGGCTCTCTCTCTGACCCAGTCTTCTTCCCAGCATACTGTTCTCTTTTCCCTGCTTATCTAAGTCCTGCCCTATCAAATGGCCAAGGCAGCTTCTTTATTAACCAATGAAAGCAAAACAAAATAAGAAAAACTCTCCTACACCAGTGGAGGAATCAAACTGAGTACCAGCACCCAGAACTCTTTGCTTCTTGAGTGCAGACGTAGTGTGACGCTGCTTTCTAATACTGCTTCCATACTTTCCCTTCACAAAATTGTAACCCAGAAAGTGACCCTCCTCTCTGTAAGTTTCTTCTTATTAGATATTTGATCAGAGCAATTAGAAAAGTGACCAGTACAAGAGTTTCAGTGTTATGAGCTAGTCACTTCCTGAAGGTCTGAGTCCCCCAGTGCTCTCTCACTGGTGATTAAGTTCTGACATGTGCATTTCTAGGGACTGCAGACATTCTGCCCAAAATTGATGAAATTCTATGTTGTCCACCTCTCCTATGTTCCTGTTTTAAGGGATGGTTGGTAGGTATATTATCCAGTTGTGGAAACCTTCACCACAGCAAATGTCATTGTCCCCAAAGCAGCATGTACCATGATTGCTGAGGGAAATGTGAAAAATAAAAATAGAAACTAATCCCTTAGAGACTTCAAGGATAGCTTCATCATCCTTCCCCAACTTCTGCTTTTGGAGCTCAGTTTGCTAACCCTGGACTTGCTTCCACTCACACATTCCTAAGACAGCAGCATCATGAAATCTACAGATTTTCTATTAGTCTTTATATCATCCAGCATTTATACTTTCAGAAATGTGAATAAAGTTAAATACAAGAATGGTTTTATAGGTTTATCAGGGCACTGATGTCATGTGGGAATAGCATACCTCATTTACACATCATGTGTGAAAAACAAAATCAGACACAAATCACAAAGAAATGTAGTTAATGTTTTATGAGTTCATAAATCTGAAAATGTGACCAATATCAGGATCTCCAATGGTAGCCTCCAGCCTTATAATTCAGGTACTCCAAGGATTAATTTTACCTTTCAGAGTTTAGGCTGGGAGCTAAACTGCATCGACATGCAAATCAAGACCATGGAGAATAACTAAATACATTTTTACATGGAGATTTGTAAAAATACAGAGGCAAAACACCTATGCAAGGGGCCTTTGAATTGTCACTTGCTAGTTGTATGCACAATGTGGATTATTTCATATTGTAAGCCTTCTTGTCAATCATTAATGTTTAGTGATAATTAGATTTTTAAAAGTTAACTGAAATTAACAAACCTTCTTTCATGTGCCGGATTATATAAAGTTATATGTCTATTTAATGTTATTTATGTTTTCATTTATCTCTGTATGTGTATATGATGTGGTGTGAATATATATGAGTGTGTGCACAACACTGTGTGTGTGTGTGTATGTAGGTCAGAGTGCAATCTCAGGTGTCAACTTCACCTTCTGCCTTGTTTGAGGCAGGATTTCTTTGTTTTCTACTGTGTGCATCACTCTATGTGGCCTTGGAGCTTCTGGAGATTCTGTTTCCATCTCCCACTGCCCTGTAGGAGTTCTGGGGGTCCAGAAGGTCATACTATGGATGCAGTTTTAAATGAATTCTAGGGATTTGAATTCAGGTCCTCATGTTTCCCCTGCTTGTGCTTTTATCAGTGAGCCACATCTCTAGACCCATATGCCTATTTTATAGATAATAAACTTGAAGTTAAGCCATGGTAAATTAATTGTTTGAGGTTATTAAGCCACAGTTTAAAGTTGAACTGGGCCCCAACTCCATGGTTCATTATCTCCCTACATCATTATACCTTATAAAACAAGAATCCCATAAATCCATCTGTCTCTTTGCCATTGCATACATATATACTTCATAAACAGTGACATTCACACCTGATAAAATACAAGGATCTTGATGGTTGTAAACAGTAGAGGTCATGCAGTGTGTGTGTTATGCCCAAGAGAAATATTGTTGATAAAGGTAAAAGTTTTTGTCAGCTATAAATCATTTCTAAGAAAAAATAGGCTTCTACCCTTCTTTTTTATTATTTTATCATTCTTTTATTGTTTTTATTGAGCTATATATTTTTTCTCTGCTTCCCTCCCTTCCTCTCCCCACTTCTGCCCTCTCCCATGATCGTCATGCTCCCAATTTACTTGGGAGATCTTGTCTTTTTCTACTTCCCAAGTAGATTAGATCCATGAATGTCTCTCTTAGGGTCCTCATTGTTGTCTAGGTTGTCTGGAATTGTGAATTGTAGGCTGATTTTCTTTGCATTATGTCTAAAAAAGCCATTTATGAGCAAGTACATATTATATTTGTCTTTCTGGGTCTGGGTTACCTTACTCAATATGATGTTTCCTAGATCCATCCATTTGCCTGCAAATTTCAAGATGTCATTTTATTTTCAGTTGAGTGTCATTTAGGTTGTTTCCAGGTTCTGCCTATGTCAAACAATGCTGCTATGAACATAGTTGAACACATGTCCTTGTAGCATGATTGAACATCCTTTGGATATATATCCGAAAGTAGTATTACTGAATCTTGAAGTAGGTTGTTTGCTAATTTTCTGAGAAATCGCCATACTGATATCCAAAGCAGCTATACCAGTTCATACTCCTACCAGCAATGCAGGAGTGTTCCCTTTACCCCACAACCTCTCCAGCATAAGTTGTCATCAGTGTTTTTGATCTCGGCCATTCATACAGGTGTTAGATGGAATCTCAGAGTTGTTTTGATTTGCATTTCTCTGATGGCTAGGGATGTTGAGCATTTCCTTAAGTGTCTTTCAGCCATTTTAGATTTCTCTGTTGAGAGTTCTCTGTTTAGGTCTGCACCCCATTTTTAAAATTGGATTGTTCGTTCTTTTGATGACAAATTTCTTGAGTTCTCTGTATATTTTGGAGATATGCCCTCTGTCTGATGTGCGGTTCGTGAAGATCTTTTCCCATTCTATAGGCTGCCATTTTGTTTTGTTGACCATGTCCTTTGCTTTACAGAAGCTTTTCAGTTTTAGGAGGTCCCATTTATTAATTGTTTCTCTCAGTGTCAGTGCGACTGTTGTTATATTTAGAAATTGGTCTCCTGTGCCAATGTGTTCAAGTATACTTCCCACTTTCTCTTCTATGAGGTTTAGCATGGCTGGTTTTATGTTGAGGTCTTTGATGCATTGCACTTGAGTTTTGTGTATGATGATAGATATAGATCTATTTTCATTCTTTTACATGTTGATGTCCAATTATGCCAGCACCATTTATTGAATATGATTTTTTCCCTCTTTTAAAATTTTTTCTTCTTTATCAAAGATCAGGTGTTCATAGGTTTGTGGATTGATATATGGGTCTTCAATTTGATTCAATTGGTCCGTCTGTTTTTATGCCAATATCAGGCTATTTTCATTACCGTAGCTCATAGTAGAGTTTGAAATCAGGGATTGTGATGACTCCAGAAGTTCCGTTATTGTACAGGATTGTTTTTGGATATCCTGGATTTTTTGCTTTTCCATATAATATTGAGTATTGTTCTTTTGATGTGTGTAAAGAATTTTGCTGGGATTTTGTTTGGTTTTGCATTGAATCTGTAGATTGCCAGTTTTACTATGTTAATTTTACCCACTCAAGAACATGGGAGATATTTCCATCTTCTGGTATCTTCTTCAATTTACAAGATATTTTGTATTATTTGTGGCTATTGTGAAGGGTGATGTTTCTCTGACTTCTTTCTCAGTCCATTTACCATCTGTATAAAGAAAGGCTACTAATTTTTTTAATCTTATGCCCCTCTACATTATTGAAGGTGTTTATAGGTTGTAGAAGTTTCTTTGTAGAATTTTTGGGGTCACTTATGTAAACTATCACACCATCAGCAAATAGTGAGAGTTTGACTTCTTTTCTGATTTTTATCCTCTTGATCTCCTTCTGTTGTGTTGGAGGGAGCTGGCCACTTGTTCTTCCCAGCTGCCTGGCTAGCTTAGCCCCAAATTAACCACACAGAAACTATGTTAATTAAATCACTGCTTGGCCTATTAGCTCTAACTTCTTATTGGTTAGCTATTATATTAATTTAACCCATTTCTATTAATCTGTATATCGCTATGTGGCTGTGACTTATCAGCAAAGATTAGGCATGTCTGTCTCTGGTGGCTCCATGGCATCTCCCCCGACTCTGTTCTTCTTCCTCTCAATATTCAGCTTAGTTTTTCCTGCCTATCTAAGTTCTGTCTTGCTATAGATCCAAAGCAGTTTCTTTATTCAGCACACAGAGGGGACTCCCACATCACTGTTGTCTTATTGTGCTAGCTAAAATCTCAAGAACTATATTGATTAGATATGGAGAGAGTGGACAACCTTGTCTTTTTCCTGATTTCAGTGAGATCACTTTGAATTTCTCTCCATTTTGTTTGATGTTGGCTGTTGGCATGCTGTATATTGCCTTTATTATGTTTAGGTATGTTCCTTGTATCCCTGCTCTCTCCAAGACCTTTATCATGAAGGGATGTTGTACTTTGTCCTTTCAGCACCCATTGAGATGATCATGTGGGTTTTTTTTTCAATTTGTTCATATGGTGGATTACAATAACAGATTTTTGTATGTTGAACCATCTCTGCATCTCTGAGGTGAAGCCTACTTTGTCATGGTGGGTGATTTTTCTGATGTGTTCTTGGATTCCATTTGTCAGTATTTTATTGAGTATTTTTGCATCAATGTTCATGAGTGAGATTGGTCTGTAATTCTCTTTTTTAGTAATGTCGTTTCATTGTTGAGTATTAGGGTAATTGTAGCCTCATAAAAAGAGTTTGGCAATGTTCCTTATGTTTCTATTGTGTGGAACAATTTCCCGGAGTATTGGTATTACTTCTTCTTTGAGATTCTTGTAGAATTTTGCACTGAAACCACCTTCCTGAGCTTTGTCTGGTTGGAAGACTTTTGATGACTGTTTCTAGCTCTTTAGCAGTTATAGGCCTATTTAATTTGATTATCTGGTCTTGATTTAATTTTGGTAAGTGATATTTACCTAGAGAATTGCCCATTTCCTTTAAGTATTCCAATTTTGTGAAATACAGGTTTTCGAAGTATGACCTGATGATTCTCTGTATTTCCTTTGTGACTCTTGTTATATTCCCCTTTTCATTTCTAACTTAGTCAGTTTGGATATTCTTTTTCTGCATTTTTGCTAGTTTGGGTAAAGGTATGTCTATTTTGATTGTTTTCTTGAAGAACCAACTTTTGTCTCATTGATTCTTTGCATTGTTTTTTGTTTTTATTTTGTTGATTTCAGCTCTCAATTTGATTATTTTCTGCCATCTACTCCTCTCTTTTTTCTAGAGTTTTCAGGTTTTCTGTTAACTCATTAGTGTGAGTTTTTTTTCAGCTTTGTTATGTAGGCATTTAGTGCTATGAACTTTCCTCTTAACACTGCTTTCATTGTGTCCCATAAATTTGGGTATGTTGTGTGATCATTTTCATTGAATTTTAGGAAGTCTTTAACTTCTCCCTTTACTTCTTCTTTGACTCATTGATCATTCAGGTAAGCATTGCTTAATTTCCATGTGTTTGTGAGATTTCTGAAATTAGTGTTGCTGTTGAATTCTAATTATAAACCTTGGTGATCTGACAAGATACATGGGGTCTTTACAGTTTTTTTGTATCTGTTGAGGTTTGATTATTACCTAGTATGTGGTCAATTTTTGAGAAGGTTCCATAAGGTGCAGAGAAGACGTATATTCTTTTATGTTTGGATGAAATGTTCTATATATGTCTGTTAAGTCCATTTGAGTCATAACATCTGTTAGTTCCCTTATTTATCTGTCAAGTTTCTGTCTGGCAGACCTGTCCCATGGTGAGAGTTGGGTGTTGAAGTTTCCCACTACTAGTGTGTGGGGTTTAATGTGTGATTTAAGCTTTAGTAGTGTTTCTTTTACATATGAGGGTGCCCTTGTATTTGGGGCCTAGATGTTCAGGTTTGAGATTTCCTCTTGATGGATTTTCCTGTGACACATATGAAATGTCCTCCTTCATCTCTTTTGGTTGATTTTAGTTTGAACTCTATTTTGTTAGATATTAGGATAGCTACACCAGCTTGTTTTTTAGATCCATTTGATTGGAATTTTTGTCTCAGCCCTTTACTCTGAGGTGATGTCTGTCTTTGAGGTTGAGCAGCAGAACGATAGATTTTGTTTTGATTTTTATGTGGTGATGGGACTTTTTTTTTGAACCAGTCTATTTGGTGTTCTCTAAGCTTCTTGTATCTTCATAGGGACATCTTTCTTTAGGTTAGGAAAGTTTTCTTCTATGATTTTGTTGAATATATTTTCTGTACTTTTGAGTTGAACTTCTTCTTCTATCCCTATTATTCTTGGGGTGGTCTTTTTATATTGTCCCATATTTCTTGGATATTTTGTATTAAACTTTTGTTAGATGTAACATTTTCTTTTACTGGTGAATCTATTTCCTCTATCCTCTTATTCAACACTTGAGATTCTCCCCTCCAACTTTTGTATTCTACTCTTTGTTTGATTTGTAGTTCCTGATCATTTCCCCATATATTCTGTTTCCAGAATTCCCTCAGTTTGTGTTTTCCCTATTGTCTCTATTTCTTTTTTCAAGTCTTGAATTGTTTTTTTTCACCTGTTTGATTGCTTTTTCTTGGTTTTCTTTAAGGGATTTGTTGATGTCTTCCAATTTTTTGTTTGTCTTTTCCTCCATTTCTTTGAGGGAATTTTTCATTTCCTCTTTAAAGGACTCAAACATTCTCCTACAGTTAGTTTTGGGTCATTTTCTTTTGTTTCATCTGTATTGGGGTGTTCAAATCTTGCTGTTTTAAAGCCATTAGTTTTTGTTGATGTTGTGTTGCTCTTTGTGATGTTGAGTGTGTTCTTACCTTGTCAACCCATCTTATTGGTGTAGTTTGGACTGTGTCTCTGGTGATCAGTCCTCCAGGTGCCAATGAATCTCAGGCTCAGATGGTTGCTCCTTGTTCTGAAAGCAGGGCCATGGCTCCAGTTACCCCAGAGGTCACTCAGTATTCATGGAGCTTGCTCTTCAATCACAGACATCATTTGGGCCTGCTCCCACAGAGGTTGCTTGTTTGGGCCTGCTCCTACAGAGGTCACTAGCTTGAGCCTGTTCCTGTGGAGGTGGTTGGCTTGTTGCATCAGAGGTCACTAGCTCGGGCCTGCTTCCACCAATGTTCCTGGCTTGGGTCTGCTCCCACAGAGGTCAATGATCCGGGTCTGGTCTCAGTGAGGTGGCTGGCTCTGTTGTTCCCTCATACCTGCTTCTGCAGAGGTCGCTCGCTTGGGCCTCCTCAGGCAGAAATCACTGGCTTGGGCCTGCTCCCGTGGGTGTCCCTGTCTTGGGTCTGCTCCCACAGAGGTCACTGACCTGGGCCTGGTCCTGAGGAGGTCACTGGCTCAGGACAGCTCCAGCGGAAGTTGCTAACCTGGGCCTCATCCCACAGAGGTTGCTTGCCCCTCTACCCTTCTTAAAATGGGTAAATTTTTACAGCTTCAAAATGGATTTCTGGTGGCCAGTGCTGAACCTTAAAGCTTCTTGGTGGTATGATTTAGAGGAACTGGAATACCCAGATTTTTATATATACTATTACAAGCTTATTCATCCTATTATGTTTATTCATAATAGATATCTATTTAGAGACTTGATTTTAACTTATTTTGAAATATTTACAATGTCACATAAAGTAATAAAAATAATAGAGTTGCATGTCCTTCCTCTCTATCAAGTTCCCCTTTTGTTAGTATCTTCCATAAAATATAGAATTTTTTTAAAAACCTAGAAATTGATGCTGGCACAAAGCTGTTAACTAAACTATAAGATTTCTTCAGATTGTACCATGTATTCATTTATAGAGGCACGTGTGTATGTATGCGTGTGTGAATTTATATGTAATTGTATTTCTAGATTTGTTCTATAATTTTAAAGCTCTAATCTCTATTGAAATACAAAAATCTGCCCCCTCTCCCGATAAGTATTTTATGGTGACAGAAAGGGCACAGGTTTTGGAACCTGACAAGCTTAAGAATTAAGCCTAAATTTGCCTTTTGTGGGTATACAAAGTTACTGATAGTTCATGAATTCTTTCATATCAAATGGGTTTCAATTTTTTCTTCTGCAAAATGGGGTTAATAATTTCCATTTATGTGACTTTTTTTGGTAATTCAATGCCAAAGTTATTGGTCCAGTAAATGCTGTTTCTCTTCTTACTTTCATCCCCCTTTGGAAGGGCAGCATGTTAAGCTGTTATCATTTTTTCTTCTGATTCATTCTTGATTAGAGCAAGTTTTATTCAGAAAAGAATTGAGTAGTGCATGAAAGTTTTGTATGTCAAAACTGAATTGAAGAGGGAGCCAAGATTTGAAAGGAGGATGCATAGATAGAAGCATGAACACTTCAGCAATTTTATAATTTTGTTTGATAGTAATTCTGCCATAGATCATGCACAGGTGCCTTAATGTGGATGTTTATAATATTCTTACTCTTCTTTTTACTTTTAACATGAATTACTGACCTGAAATATTTGGTAAATGTCAAGTAATTTCTTTGTTCATGTTTTATCATTAAAAAGATAAGGCCAGAGGAATTGATGTTATAAAAGTAATACTTTTCTGGAGTCTCAATTATTATATGAATGTGCTTTATACATGTGAAAACTGTCCTAAACATACAATAAAGTTGTTTCGTTTCCTTTCTGCCTAGATGGACACAAAGATGAGAGATACTGCTAAGTCTGAGAGCAGCAGTTAAGACCACTTGTATCTCTTGCAGAGGACCAGAGTTAAGTTCTCAGAACCCACATTGCAGCTCACATACATCTACAAATCTTCTTCCAGGGAATCTGATGTCCTTTCCTGACCTATACGGGCCCTGCGTGCATGTTGTGCACTTACATACATGCAGTCATAGAATCAGACATATAAAATAAATGAACTCTTTAAAATATTAGGGTTATTGAGCTATAAAACACATATCAAAATTTTTACCATTTTGGTATATAGTCATGCATTTTGACAGTTGTACAACAATAGTAATCAAGCTACAGAATATTCCTATATCTCCTAAAAGTTTCTGTATGACCTATCATAGTTTCTCCCACACCAAACTCTTGGCAACTAGTAATGTATTTATTGTATACTTTTATTCTTTTAAGATTTTATAAAAACAGATCTCTGATTGGGTTGAAGATTAGATAAATGTAGTTAGTTACTTTCTTCTCATGACTTGGCCAATTTATTGATTGCATAAGAATTAAGTTAGTTGACTGAGATGGAGGGGGGAGGGCCTTGGGCTTCCCATAGGACAGGGTATCC
>JAQHUG010000489.1:125545-139435 GCA_028555095.1 Dicrostonyx torquatus | reverse complement strand
AGGGGGAGGGCAGTGGGGTAGTGGGGGAGCGGGAGGGCCGGGAACAAGGGGAGTAAATGTAAATTTTTCTTTTAACAATAAAAATAAAAAAAAATAAAAAAAGAAAAGTTGATGAGAAAAAAAAAAGAAAAAAAAATAAAAATAGAATCATATAGTTTGTTACAATTTGAATCTGGCCTCTTTCATTTTACATAATAAATTTGAGATTTAGCTATGCTGCTGTTAGATTGTTAGTCTTTTTCCTGGCTTGTGTTTCATTGTGTGGAATACTACAATTTGTGTTTTCATTATGCCCATTAAGAACACTTTGATTGGCATATTCCTTTAGTCCTAGTAATTGGGAGGCAGAAGTAGGTGGATCTCTGTGAGTTCATGGCCAGCCTGGACTATGAGTTCTAGGACAGCTAGAGCTGTTACACAGTAAAACCCTGTTATGAAACTCCAAAAAGGAAAAAAAAACATTTTGATTGTTTCTAGTTTGGGGATATTAAAAAAGCTGTTGTCAACATTGTGTACATGTTTATAAATAAAGATATTTATAATTTCTTGGGTATATACATAAGAAGAAGATTGCTGGGTCATATTATATGAATATGCCAAGGCATTCTCTAAGGTAGCTGTCAGTTTTTTCACCTGGCCATGAATGAATAGCTTTACTCACTCGGTATCTTTGATAGCTCTTTATGTTATCATGTCTTAAACCTTTTCCCTACTCAGATAAGCTTTTAACCATACATCATATCACTTGGCTACTTTTTATTCAGTTGTTTGTTTTGTTCCTAATATTTTGGTTTGGAAGCTGTTATGTAGTCTTTATCACATGTTTGACTTGAAAATATTTTCTCCAAGTATTTTGTACTTGTTTGTACTTCCTCAGCATGGTATTTGTAGACCAGTGATTTTAAATTTTGATAGAGTCCAAGATACCACTGTTTTTGATGGATTGTCCTTTTGTTGTCCATTTTAAAACTTGTTATCTTAAACTCTAGTCTCACTATTTTTTTCTAATGCTTTTCTTTACAATTTGTTTTATAGCTTTAACTTTTATGTAGAGATGGCTTACAAGTTTTGAGTTAACTTTTATATATAGTGCAAGGAAAAGGTTGATGTTCACTTTTTTGCATATATATGTTCATTTTTGTCAGCACAATGTGCATGATAGATTTTACTGTCTACCTTTCTACATCTTCCCCCATAGAAGTAAACCATAATTGTGTGGGATTAGTTGCAGATTATTTATTATGTATCTAAGCACCTGCATTTCTGTTGATATCATACTGTTTGTATACTGTACTGTGTGGAAAGCTGGTATAAGGTAGTATGTATATGTTCTCCAACTTTGTTCATTTCAAAATTAACCTGGCTATACAGGTCTTTTGCTTTACTATGTGTATATCCCCACAGTTTTAGATTATCTTTTAGTCTTTACTATTTTATCTTTACTAGCATATTATTCTTTGAGGAGCATTTATGCAGCTAAAATTTGGTGCTGACTGTACATGGTATTGCTTCATAGCTAATGTATAGGATATATTTTGTTTTTCTTTATTATTTTTTATACCATGGGAACTTGCTAAAATCTTGCTATTAGTTTTATCAGCTTAAAATAGCTCTTTGGGTAGATCGGACCAAGACTGAATGAGCAAATGTCCTAACTGGACTCTATGAATGTGACTGCCAGAGGGGACGGACTGAGAGACCAACGATGATGGCACTGGGACCTATCTCTTCTGCATGTATTGGCTATTTGGGAACCTATTCTATATGAATGCACATCTTCTTAGACTGAGATGGAGGGGGGGAGGGCCTTGGGCTCCCCATAGGTCAGGGTAACCTGCACCATCTTAAGGAAGCAGGGGGAGGGCGGTGGGGTAGTGGGGGAGCGGGAGGGCTGGGAACAAGGGGAGTAAATGTAAATTTTGCTTTTAACAAAAATAAATAAATAAATTAAAAAAAATAGCTCTTTGGGTTTCTTTGTACCATTATGTGGATAACATCAGTTTTGTCTCTACTTTTTTTATCTGTGTGTATTTTAACGTTATTACATTAAAAGCTTTCATTTTGACTGAGACCTCTAATGTTGTATTGAATAGCACTAATGAAAGGAGATTATATTTATTTCTATTATATTTGAAGTAGAGCATTTTATCATTTAGGTTATTCAGAAATGCTCTTTAGCAAATTTAGGCATTTTTCTTTAATTCTTAGATTATTAGGACCATTTAGTCATGATAAGAGTGAATTTTTTCAAAAAAATCTTTTTTTGTAAAAAGGTAACATAATTTTCCCTTCTTTAACTTGTTGCTATGGTAAATGACATTGACAGCTTTTGTAATAGTTTTATTTGCATTGCTCTCTCCTCTCTCTCTCTCTCTCTCTCTCTCTCTCTCTCTCTCTCTCTCTCTCTCTGTATGCCACATATAAGCAGGTGTCTGTGGATGCCAGAAAAGGATGTCAGACTCTGGAATTAAAATTGTGGGTGATGGTGAACATCTCAGTGTGGATGCTGAGAACCAAACTCGAGTCCTCTGAAAGAACAGTAAGCACTCATAACTGTGAGCTGTCTCTCTAGCCCTCAACATTGCTGACTTTTGAATATCAAGCCAAACTTGCAGTTTAAGTGTAAATCCCATTTAGTCATGATATATGATTCTTTTTATATATTCTAAATTTGTTTGGATGATACTTTTATTAAAGGTTTTCCAGAAATATTCATTATACAGAACATAAATTGTGAATGATATACTGTTGATTTGTTTGTTTTTATATTATCTTTTGTTATTTCATAACAACGATGCTAGCATGGTAAACTGACTTAAGACTTGTTCATCTTTTATATTTTAGAAGAAATTTTCTTCATGTTTGCTATAATTCACCAAAGCCATCGGGGTGGAGATATGCCTTTTTTCAATTTTCAAAATGATTTTGTGCTGGTAATTTAATCCAGAGCCTTGCAATGCTATGTGTGTACTGTACCATTGAGCTATAACCCCTAGATCTTGTTGGAATTTTTAACGTTTGCTTGAGACAGGATCTTGCTACACAGGCAAGGCCGACTAGGAGCTTGCTATGTACTTCTGACTGATCTTACACCCATGGTTCTCTTGCTTCAGTCTCTGAAGTGATGAGATTACAGAAATAATGACACCGTGTCTGCTTTGAAGTCTTATTAAAAGAAGAATTCGAGGCTGGAGATACGGATGGCTCAGTGGGCAAGAGCAAGTGATGCACAGCGTGAGGACTTGAGTAGGTATCCCTAGCACCCACACATGAAAACCAGGCCACTAAGATTTTCTGTTGGCCAATCTAGCTGAAAATTAGGGAACTCAAGATTCAGTGACAGGTCCTATTTCAAGGGAATAAGGTAGATGAATTGTATAGCAGAATACCCAATATCTTCCTCTTGCTTCTGAATACATGCTCATGGGTGCACACAGACACACATGCATACAACACACACACACAATGTTGAGTTAATTTTTCATAAAGATGTAATTATTTTCAGTTTTATTCTGATTTTATCAATTTTTAAAGACCTGTAGAGTTCTTTAGTTATGTATTTGTGGGCTGTATCACTCTGTTTGCACCACTATAAAAGCACCTCAGACTGGGTAGTTTATAAGCAACAGAAATTTTATTGCTCCTCGTTATAGAGGTTTCAAAATCCAAGATCAAAGTGCTAGCAGATTCAATATGTAGTACCCCCATTGCTCATAGATTTGTGTCCTCTCGTAGTAGAAGGAACAAATAAAATTTCTCCTGCCTGGTTTTCAAATTAGAAGTGCCAATTATATTGATGAGGAGAGCTCTGTCATTGTGGTGTAATCACCTTTTATCGCGCCCACCATAGAATGATGACTAAGCTATGATGGGTAATCTTTGGTTGGAGACATTAGCATTTAGAAAACAGTACAGATATGAATTTACATAACATTTCAGACAGCTAATCTTGATTATCAACTTTATTGTTTTAAGAAATGTCTGGGAGGTTTGTAATACATGACTTGGGGTGTGTTTGTGAAGGGTACTTTCCAGCAGGATTAAGCGGGGATGACTCTCCCTAAATAGGCTAGATATATGGATAAAATAACAACAACAAAAGCCCACTAGTTGTACATGTTCTTTGCTTCCTGGTTGTCATGATACAAACATCTCTAGCTTTCATTTCCCATACCCTTCCTTCATAGTATTCTATTTTACAATAAACCTAGAAATAGTGGAACTAGATGGCTTGGGATCTTAAGTTTTGAAACTATGAGCCAAAGTAGTTATTTTCTTCTTTTAAATTGATTCACTCAGGTTCTTATCACAGTGGCAAGTTCTTTTAAATGTATACCTAGGAGAATTTCTGGGTTTGGGCCATATGGGAATTTTGCATTGCTCTTTTTGAAGAGATGCCCAAGTGCTTTATACAGTAATAGAGTGCCTCAGATGTAAAACAGGATCCCTGTGAGATTAGAATTGTCCTTGCTCAACCTTACTGGTCAACCACAACCCAGAGAAGAATGTTTGCTGAGATAGCCTTTCTCCCAAGATAGTCTGTCTTGCCTGATACAAGCTGTTCCAGAAAGGAGAGAGACCATACACACACAGAGCTCCTACAGATGAATCAATATCCTTGTTTCAAGCCCTTACAAACTTTTCCCTTACAAGACCTCTTTTGTTTCTGTGAGAGAGAAGCTGCCCCTCTCTCTGTGTGTCAATAGACAGTCTCATCTGTTGAGGTCAGACTTCAGTTTCTTTTGTGCCTTCTTTCTCTTCACTCCGTGCTTTGAAATTTAACACTTAGTGCACATGCCAATTCATATTCCTGCCAGCGATAAATGAGGGCTTCATATTTAAGTACTTTTAGCAACACGTATTTTTCCTTTAAATAAATACAACCATCCTTGTAAGTATAAAGTAATCTCATTGGTTTTTATTCATCTTTATCTAGATTATTATTAAGTATCCTTTGAATGCTTATTACAGTCATATATTAGTTTCTTTCTGGAAAACTTTGAAGGCTGAATGAATAGCTCATCAGTAGAGCTCTCCACCTAGATCACATGGCTAATGTGCGCATTCCTTGCTTACATCACCAGCATCATGGAAACATGCTCATATGAGTGTTTTGATCACATTTTGTCTTTTGTTCTTTTGGTTGAACCTGGGACTTTGTACATGCTAAATACATGTTCTACCACTGAGCTACACATACAGTCCTATGAATTTTCAAATCATATTTTTTGCCATTATTGTAGGAATTTTGGTGTGTGTGTGTTTGTGTGTGTGTGCTGGACATTGAACCTAGGGCCTCACACTCACATCTACTGGGTAAGTTCCCTACCACTATGCTTTATATCAAGCCTTGTAGAAATTCTTTAAATATTCTAGATATGACTCTCATATGAGATATGAATCAATTAATGCTTTCTCCAATTCTACAGGTTCAGTTTCCTTCTATTTTCAGTATCTTTTAATTTGCACAGTGTCTGGCTTATCTAGATTTTCTTCTTTTGTTCATAATATCTAAGATATCATTCTGAAATGTATATTGTAAAGACTTTCCCTTATATTCTACCTTCGTAGGCACTGTGCTGTTTACCTTTAAATTTTTATTCAACTAAAAATATAGTGCATTATTTCCTTCCTGTCCTCCCTCCAACCCTTCAACATCTATCCTCAAGTTCCTTTCAAATTCATTTTTTAGTCCTCAATTACTATCACTACAAGTATTTGTACATGCAAATAAATTCATAAATACAACCTGCTGAGTCCCTTTTGTATTGTTTGTATGTATATGATTTCAGGGCTGACCACTTGGTATTATACAAACAACTAGGGGGCTTATCTCTTGGGATGACTAATTCTCCATTTCTCAACAGTAGCTAATTGACTGTAGCTCTTCATCTAGGAGTGGGACCCCATGTCACTTTCTTTAACCACATTGGCATATCAACTGGTGTTTCATTGTTTAGGTTTTGTTTAAGCAGCCATACGTAGAGATCTCATAGCTGTAGCTTCCCCATCATATAGAAGAAACAATGTCACTACAGACTTCCTTATTCCTTGACTCTTACAATCTTTCCGTCTCCTCTTCCATGTTGTTTCCTCAGCCTTAGGTGTTGTGGTTGTGCTGTAGATAGATCTGTTGGGGCTGGGCACTTTGTGATCAGGTTCTGAAGTTTGACCAATTTGTTGATTTTTATAATGGTCTCCTTTTGCTGCAGAAAGAAGCTGATTTGAAGAGTGAAAGCTACAGTTATCTGTGGGTAAGGATAAGTATTAGATTGCATTTAGGAATTATACTGGTTCAGGAAATAGGCAGTAGCGGATTCTCCTCTATGATCCCTGGCTTCACTAGCTATGTGTGGTTGGCTAACTTTCCATAACAAAGCACAATTTCCCTTTTATTGAGAAGGCTTGAGGTCTAATTAGACAGATGTTGGTTAGTGCCAAGATATAAATGCCTTTATTTTGCCTTTAGGGTTGTCTTGCCATTTTGGCCACTGTTGTGACTCATAGGCATCATAGCTGATAGGATTATTGAATACTTTCCTCTTAGCAGCTTGCATTACACCTCTCATGCCAGAACAAGACTCATCCCTCTCACTTTTGTGACCAGAATGTGTAGTGACTTTGGCAATAGAGTCTTCCTTTCAATTTCTGGGAAGCAACAAGGACAACAGCAACAGACTGTATTGTTTGGGAGTCTCTTGGAGTCCTCTGACTAATAATGGGAAATGAGGCTTTTCATGCCTGGTACTGGGTTTTGTTTTTTTATTTTTGAGTAGTCTATGGTTTTTCGGGGAAGTGTTATCACCCTAAGTGACATAACGTCACCTAAACTATATGCATATGTATGTACCTACATTTGTATGTATTAATATATTTTTGGTAAACATAAAATAATATGAATTCCTATGTCTTCTTTAACCATCCCACGTATTACTGGTTTCTTCCCTTCCCTTCATCCCCTTCTCCCCACTCCAATTAAAGTCCCTCTCATTCCCACTTCAGATCACCTCTGGTCTGCTGTCTCCCTTTCCATCACTCCTTCCTCCATGGTACCATTTTACTTTCCGGCAGCTGTGGTTACTACACACTACACGTACTCAAATCTGAAGATTTGGAGTTAGGAACCACAGATGAAGAATTCACAAGATGCACAGCTTTGGGACTGACCTGATGGGGGTGATATGGAATGACAAGAAGATACTGGGATTTAGGGGGCCATGCTTTCTAATGTAGATACAACAGCAGCAGCCTGGAAGCTCAGAGAATTTCTTCTATATGGCACCCAAATGAGGAGGAGTCAGGTTAGCTAATCCCAGAAGGTGGTCTCTGTAGGCAAGCAATCTCTGAATATAATCGACTAGAACAAGAAAGCCACGCCTGATATTTTCTATGCACAGCCAACATCCATAGTTAAACCAGGGAAAGGCCTTGGCATGCCTCTGAGATTGACCTGCACAGGCCTTTCCATTCTCATGGATGGGACATTGATGTCCTTTACATGGCCATGCTGTGAGTAACACACATTAACTCCTCAGGATTTCATCTGCTCTGTACATGAAAGAGAGTTTGCAACATTTTTCTGTCTGGATTTGGGTTATCTCACTCAGTATAATATTTTTTAGTTTCACCCATTTACTTGCAAAGTTTGTGATTTTAATTTTCTTTAAAGCTGAAAAATATTCCATTGTGTATATGCACCCCATTTACATTATCTGCTCATCAGTTGAGGGGCATTTAGATTGTGTCCATTTCCTAGCTATTGTTAATAGAGCAGCATTGAACATGGTTGAGCAAATATCGGTAGAGTAGAATGTCGAGTTCTTTGGACATATGCCCAGGAGCAGTGTAGTTTTTTCTTGAGAGTTCTCCACACCAGTGTCCATAGTGCCTAGTTCAGTTTGTAATCCTACAAACAGTGAATAAGGCTTTCGTTTCCTCTGCACCTTTTCTAACATTTGTTATTGTTGGTCCCTTTGCTGATCTTTGACATTCTGATTGGGATAAGATGAACTCAATGTTGTTTTCATTTGCGTTTCCCTGTGCTAAGCTTGATGAACATTTTGCTAGACATTTCCTAGTCATTTGTATTTCTTCCTTTAAGAATTATCTGTTTAGATCCCTAACTCTTGCCCTTTTTTGACTCTTTGTATTTTGAATTCTTGATACATTTCACTTGTCAATTATTATCCCTAATTCCTGGGCAAATGGAGTCCTAGTAAGAAAGTTCTTTTCTACACAGATATCACATAGGGTACTGCCTTTGTTTGCTTCTAGCTGTTTCAATATTTCAGGTTTCACATTGATTTTTTAAATTTATTTTTTGTTTTACATCTCTTTCTCCTCTCTTCCCCATTCCTTCCCCACCTTCCCTCTGTCTTTCCCACACACTCCTTCTCCATTGTTTCTCTTCAGATACAGGCAGGCCTTCCATGGATATCAGCAAACCAAGATATATTGAGCTGCAGGGAGACTATGCTTCCCCTCTTCTATTAAGGCTGGATGAGGTAATCCAGAAGGAGGAATGGGTCCCCATAGGTATCAGGGTGAGAGAAAGCTCTTGCTTTCATTGCTGTGAGTCTTACAAGAGGACCAAGCTAAACAACTGTAACATATATGCAGAAGGCCTATGTCAGTCCCTTGCAAGTTTCCTGGTTGTTGGTTTAGCCTCCATGAGACCCTATGAGTTCAGGTTATTTGTTTCTGTGGTTTTTTTGTAGTGTCTTTGACCCCCTCTGGCTCCCACAATCCTTCCTCCACCTATTCCATAGGCTTCTTTGAACTCCGTCTAATGTTTGGCTGCAAGTCTCTGTATTTGTTCCCATCAGTTGCTGGATGAACTTTATTTGATGAAATTTGGTCTAGGTACCAATCTATGAGTATAGAAGAGTGTCATTAGGAATCATCTCACTGACTATTTTTTTTTTTTTTTTGCCAGTCGTGTTTGATTTTATCTTAGGTCTCTAGGGGTATCCTACCTTTAGGTCTTGATTCTCAGGGGTGAGCTCCCTCTCAGGGTATGAGTTTCCAGTTAGGCCAGTCATTAGTTGGCCAATCCCACAATTTCTGTGCCATCTTTACCCCAGCAAATCTGTAAGGAGGACAAATCGTAGGTCGAATGGTTTGTGGGTGGGTTGGTGTCCCTGTCCCTCCACTAGAAGTCTTGCTGGGTTATAGGAGATGGCAATTCAGAGTTTTTTGATCCATTTGGTTAATTTTGTGTAGGATGATATATATGGTATAATTTCATTCTCATACACGAGGACATCCAGTTTTATCAGCAGCGTTTGTTGAAGATATTCTTGTTCATTGTATGTTTTTGGCATCTTTGTCAAATATCAGATGGCTATCATTACATGTACTTGTGTTTGGGTCTTCTACTTTGGTTCACTGGTTTACATGCCTGTTCTTGTGCCAGTAACACATAATAGCTCTGTAATGTATTTTGAAATCTGGAATGGTAATCTCCCCCAGTGTTTTTCCCCTTAGGACTGCTTTGTTTATCTGGGGTCCTTTGGGTTTCATATGAATGTTAGTACTTTTTTCCACTTCTGTGAAGAATTTTGTGGGAAATTTCATTGGGATTGCATTGAATGTGTAAATTGCTTTTGGAATATGGTCATTTTCACAATATTAATTATCAATCCAGAAATATGAGATATTTTTCCATTTTCTAGTGTCTTTCTCAATGTTTTTCTTCCAAGACTTCTAGTTTTCACTGTAGAGATCTTCTACTTTATTTTATTATCACTTAAGTGTAAATATTTAAGACATCTTGAGTAAATGTTGGGCATAGTATAAGGTAAGGGGACAATTTCCTTCTAGAATGTTTTTTTCCCTAGCCTCACGTGTTGAACATTGTCTTTTTTCCCCCATATAATGGTTTTGGCACCTAGGTCAAAATCAATTTATGCGATGTGTGATGATATAATTCTAGAATTTTTAATCCTCATGCTAATGCCATGCAATTTTGATTACTGAATATTTGTTGTAAGTTTTAAAAGAAGGGACTATTTATGCCTAATACAATTCTTCCTTAGAACTGGTTATTCTGGATTCCTTGAAATTCCATATGAATTTAAGAAGAGAATTTCCTATTCTGTCAGAAACATCATTGGAATTTTGACAATGTACCTGAATCTATGGATTGATTTGTGTTATCATTACTCATCCTATGTTTCAAAAGATTTATTTTTGTGCATTTGTCTAAGATCTTGTTTCTTTCTGGACATTTTTAGTATTTACTTTTGACTTGAGATTTCAAGAAGCTGTGGGTAAACTCTATATTGATTGGTACTTGATTCTACTTTCAGTATATAATGCTGTTTTTAGTTTAGTGAAGTTTTCTTGTTCTATTCTCTCTCTCTCTCTCTCTCTCTCTCTCTCTCTCTCTCTCTAAATTCTATGTACTATCCGGTTATATTTTTCTATCCTGAGGTCATCATATTTTTCATGTATATTTTAATTGTGTTAATTATAACCACATCCATAAAGAATACATTCTGATACTTAAATAGAAGAGCAAAGAACAAAAAAAGTTGTACATTAAAATATGCTGGGCAGTGATGGCAAACACTAATCCCAGCACTCAGGAGGCAGAAGTAGGTGGATCTCTGTGAGTTTGAGGCCAGCCTGGTCTACAGAGGGAGTTCCAGGACAGATAGGACTGTTACACAGAGAAACCTTATTTCAAAAAACCAAAAATATATGATGACCTCAGGATAGAAATGTTATAGAATATGTTAATTAGAATTTTGAATTATTTCTGTTAGTTTTTAAATTTATTATTACTTTTTAGCTCTAGAATTTTCATTTTTGTTAGTATTGGCTATTTTCTTTCATGTTAGATTCCCCAAATACCTACATAACTTTAGTTATCTATTATTAATAACTAGTCATTTTGCTTAGTAAATATATAGTATAGTATTGTTTTATTTTATAGATTTGTTTCATTAAGACATCTCTTATTTAAAAAAATAATGTCTTACTGGATTGTCTGAGCATATTGGCAGTCATACATACCTATGTGTTATGGGTCAATTCAGAAATGCCAAAATAAAGTTAGATTTTTCATGTGTGTGTGTGTGTGAATTGTTTTAAAAGGTATTCTTCCTGAATAAAAACATCTTTATTTTCCCTCAGTTTTCAGTTTTTTGCTATGTTGCTTTAAAATGTAACATTAGGAATGATCCCTATCTAGATTTACCACATTGTTTCAGTGCCTTCAAATCTTTATATTGTGTGTTTAACATATGTTGTCGAGCCTCATTGATTTGTATTAGGCTAATGCTAGATTTATGACATAAAAAGTAAATTCAAGGTAAACATTGGCATGAAGCAGTGGTCCCAACTCCTCTGGAGTCTGAAGCACGGGAATTACTTGCATCTATTTCAAGCCTAGCTCAAAGAAATGTAGGATCTTTGGGTTCCACACTAGCTCAGTAGTTATGAAAGTGTGTTCCTTACTCTCATAACACCAGCTTCACGTGGAACTTGCTAGTAATTCAAATTCTCAGGCACGGGCATCATACCTACTGAATAGGGAATTTTAGAGAAGAACATTTTTAAAAGTGCTCATAGGTTATTCAAGTGATTTTGATACGTGTTCAGATTTGAGAATTATTTTCAGAAGGACAAAAGATTTTTTATTGCCAGTTCCTCGTTTTATATCTGCAAAGAGACAGGCTCCCCTTGGTCCAGGTGTTTTGGATGCAATTTAATGAAACAAGTTGAGGCATACTCAAGGGCTAAACTGCTGCTTTTGGTTTTGTTCATTTCTATTTAAAATTTCATTTGTGACTCTCTGAAGGAATTGCATTTATCTTGTGTGTTCTGGGCTTCATTTTTTTTCTGGTTCATCAGTTTAGCATTATTTGATTTTTACTTCTTAGGAATTCTTTAAAGTTTGTTGATGACCCTATTTTTCATCTCTAGACTCACTATAATTTTATTCTTTAAAAAGAATTTTTTATTTTTTTCTATCAGCCATTGAGTTAAGGATGAAAACCAGAGGTATTGTTTATTCCTATTAAAATGCTAACACAAACCTTTTCCAACTAAGAGTTCATTAGGAAAGGAAATTGGTTTTCTGACTTCTTTTGATTTGGCAGAATGATATATATTCATAGCTCTGGATATTTATTAAATGCTAGAATTAAAGAACAAATAGTGGCCATATTGTGTTGAACTTTAGAAATCTATTTTTATATACCCATTTTGCTGAGGAGAACATTGCAAGAGGGGAGAAGCAGTTTGACCTAATTCACACAGCATGTTGTCTCAGGGCTGCTGCTAAACTCTAGAGTGAACTTGTGATTCCTATTTGTGGAGGTAATGTGGAAGAGGATGAAGCAGAAGGACAGCTTTCTGCCTTGGGTTGATTTAAATCCAAGCACATTGCCAGTTTGGAACTTCATTTCTTTGAATAGAATATCTTCTACATTATACTGCTTCAACTTTCAGAAAATGAGGCAGTCAGAAGTCAGAAGGGATTAGCAGCTGTTATAAGAAAAAGCAGAGGGCTTACTGCCAGCCTTCAAAAATCTTGGCATATTTGAGAAAATGTCCCAATATGTTACATATGCTCATTCATGTGTGTAAACCTTTGGTTTTAGTGCCTTGCCAATATAAATATGTTTTGCATTGTGAGTTGGTCTGAGCGCTGAATCGCTTGTTTATTATCCCTCAGAACTGCAATGCCTTCCTCTTTGTTTCTTTGTTTTCTTTGTTTCATTTTTCCTGCTCTGGCTGTTCCCATTTTCGGAGAAAATGGTGAGGGGGTGAAGGGAACATGTTAGTGCTGTCAGTGAATTCATCCTTGTTCTCTCCATACTTCCTCTCCCTTCCAACTCTAGTGACAACTATCTTTTAATCTCCATCTTGGCCAGAGTTTTGAGATCAGACCATGTCAGCTATGTCTTGGTAGAGTTGAAATGTGATTTTCATAAAGCAGGGAAGCCAACAAATTCTATAAGAGGATCAAAGTGACAAAGTAACATGGTGACTCTCTAAGCTGCTTAGGACCAGGCTCTTGTCCTGTTGAAAGAGATGCTTAAAGGAAGCAGTGCATAAGGATGTAGACATCAGTGAGATCGTTTTACTCAGGAGCAGTGCATAAGCTTGCACACAGCAGTGAGATCGTTTTATTCAGCCATGTTACAGTTCAACAAACTTCTCTAAGAAATTAAGAGCTGAAGAAAATGGACAATTTTGATCTGTAAGGAGAGTCCTCTTAGAGCTTGGTCTGGCCATTCTTTTAGGTCATTCTGTCACCAGGCATGATGAAGAGTAAACTAAGGAAAGCAAACTGGAATTTATTAAAAATCAAGTGATTCTCAAATAGTTACTTCATTGACTGGTCACAGTATATTAAATATTAATGGTTTCCTTTGGTAAGATACTAGTTTTAATGTTTTTTTCTTCTAAACTATTTGGTTTATTGGTAAAATCTTAACCTGATGTTCTACCTTTAATTAAGGTGCTAGGAATTGAACCTTTGACCTCACACATGACAGGCAAACACTCTGTCAGTAAGCCATAGGTGCAGGTCTGAAATCTTCTTGAAAATACAGCTTATAGAATAAATGAACACTCTGGTTGCAGCATCTCCATAGGTACACTTTAGAAAGCATTAAGTTGTTAAAGCATTCAAGATGCCACGGAAATGCAGTAATAGTCCCCGAGAACTAGAACATGGCTGGAAAAATGAAATAAACCACACATAGAATACCAAGTTAACTTCTGGGACTTAGACTGTTGTAAATGGGGAAGAGGTGTGGGTGGTATTTGCGGCACCCAACTCCCAGCCCCCAGCCGCCGGCCCGCTCAGCTGCTGGTTGCTTGAAATAACCACATGACAATTATATTCATTTAAACTCTGCCTGGCCCATCATC
>JAQHUG010000489.1:89550-125464 GCA_028555095.1 Dicrostonyx torquatus | reverse complement strand
GGCGGGAGCCTCATGGTGACTGACCCACTTCCTTCTCTCTTCCCAGAACTTCTGTTCTGTCTACTCCACCCACCTAAGGGCTGACCTATCTTACAAGCCAGGCAGCTTCTTTATTCAACCAATGAGAGTAATACAAAATACAGGAGAACACTCCCACATCATTAGACTTTAAGAAAGACATAAAAATCTAGGGATTCATTTACATGATAATTTTCAGATTTCAGTGTTATGTGCCATAACTTAGGTTTGACATATTGAGACTTTAATATTTAAGCCTCTGTTGTTTAATGTCTGTATGACTTTAGAAAATCTCTTTGCAACAGTTTCTTTATTTGTATAATGGGGTGCATGATAAATAATAGAATTTTGAGGATTATTAATATGATAATTAAATTTGTCAAGTATAAAGGGCTATATAATTTTGGATTTATCTGTCAGCCTGGAAACGAATATGAACTGGAAAGCAGTGGAACCTTAGATCCTTAACAAATACAAATTTGGGGACACATGATAATTTTTTTCAATACTTGGAGGTCAGCATATAAAATATTTGTTTTCGTTTCTTCTCAAAGGTACAATTGCAACAAACATGCAGCTACTTTATGAGAAAGCTTCAGCTCATTACAAGACATGGGTTTCTAATCCTGAGTTAAAGGGAATGCCTTATGAGATGAGTTGTAGAAAACCTTGCCATTGTAGTTTTAGCAAGGAGGCTAAATGTCTATAAGATAAGAGATTTTGGCCTTGATCAGAATGTAACCCTAGGCATTTTCAAATGTCTGGGATACTACCCTCTTTCAGTTCATTTTATAAGTATATTTTAATATTCTTTTCTGTTCACCATCTTCAGATAACAGAAAATCAGCCCCACGGAGAGTCTTTTGAAAAAGCTCTACATGCTCATTACATAAGAGGTTTGGAATCTAGGTGATTAATTGATTTCAAAGTGGATAGGTGCCTAAGGTAAGCCCAAGGAACAAGTCTGACTTTGAGAACCTTCGTTGAGCTTTTAGGTAGGAAGACACGTTGCTTTTGCAAGCAATACTGATGACATAAGTAAAGCCACAGATGCTAGTAGCTGCCTTCTCCATCCAAGGAGAGATCTTATGAGGGATGGGGACTGAGATTAAGTTCTTAGAAGATGATTTCCGTCCATAGAATTCAATCATCCCTGAAATGCAATTCTAGACTTTGCCTTTCACATAAACCACCAAAGTTTAATTTTGTAACAGGTTATTGATCACTTGCCTCTTAATGAGCCTTAGTTGACATATCTCATCTCACCTCACCTTTGTCTCTGACACAATCTCCTTTCTTCTTTGCAAAGCTGCAGGCTTGGAGACAACTATGGTAATAGTTACAAACATAGCCACAGGGTTGATCAAGTTTGAAAGACAGAACATTTCTGTTCCTTATGTAATAGTTAAATAAAAAGTCCCCAAATCTATGCTCATGTATTTTAGGCAGGGGAGACAATACGTTTTTTGAATTGCCCACTTTCTGTTTACAGTGCACTTGGCAGGGCAGGGAGTCCTGTGTCAAACTGTTTTCTGGCAAATTAGAGAAAAGCTGTAATTGCAAAGTTTTGCTAGTTCTTTGTGTTGCTCACTGTGCAAGGAAAGTAATTTTGTTTATGAAAACATCTTGATGGATCTATTTTATTATACACGAAAAGGTTGGAATTCTAGGGCAAGATATGAAATTAGAGATTTGATAGAAAAAAACAAAATTGACCTTTTATATATAACAATTTTGTGCCGGGGAACTTTATGGGTGACATAAGGAGAGCCTGTATACCCCTGCAGTATGACACTGTGGTCAGAGACCACCAACAGCTCTGGGGTGCAGGAATATGAGATGGTAGGAGGAGAATGATAACAGTTGACTAGGAAAATGCAAAGCTGAGCACAATTCCTCACCCTAAGGAGTAACTTTACCTTTCCAGATAATGTATATTTTCAGATAAGAGGTAACTCAGAAGCCGGAAGTTTAAAGACACACATAAGAGCACATACTTATTATTTCTGTTCGTTTGGACATTTCTGGTCTGTCTATCTAAATATACTCTAAGTTACTGAAAAACAAAATTACCTCTCAGGATGGATCTCTTCTCTGAAATTAGTCCAGACCACATCCAGCTCCCCCATTTCAAACATAATCTCAACATTACTTATTTTCCACTGCTTACATAGCTCAATCTCCTGGTTTCTGAAAACACTTCCATTTTACTTTAGCTTGAAAGCAGGTCTTTAGTATTCACTTCTGGTTTAATTATACTTCTAGGGACTGGGGAGATGGGGGTTGCTGTGGGACAATGGTCTTTTATTCTGTCACTTATATTATTTTTAATAAAACGCTGATTGGCTAGTAGCCAGGCAGGAAGTAGAGGTGGGGCGACAAGAACAGGAGAATTCTGGGAAGAGGAAAGATTCAGTCTGCCATCATCACCCAGACACAGAGGACACAGATGAGAATGCCTCGCTGATGAAAGGTACTAAGCCAAGTGGCTAACACAGACAAGAATTAGGGGTTAAGATGTAAGAATTAATTAATAAGAAGCCTAAGCTAATAGGCCAACCAGTTAATGATTAATGTAGACCTCTGTGTATTTCTTCGGGACTGAATGACTGTGGAACCAGGTGAGATAGAAACTTCAGTCAACAGGGGGTCAGTAAAGAGCATGCTGCAAAAGCCCAAGGATCTAAGCTCAGATCTCCAGCACCCATGTAAAGCGCTTGGCTCAGTTGCATACACCTGCAACCCTGGTGCTGGGGAGGAGGATGCAGGGGAATCTCTGCAGCTCACGGCCTAGGTATCCTAGTCCAATTGATGAGCTCCAAGTTCACTGTATGTACCCATACACATAGCCATATGAACCCCCCCCCCCACACACACACACAGACAGAGAGAAGAAAAACAGAGACAGACAAACTTTTGAGATGAAGCATATAATTCATCTATTCTTGACTTGTTATATTACTAGGTCATGTCTGTTCTACCTCAGAATTCCCGTTAAGGAATGAAGATTGGAAACTTTTCTCTTTTTCACATGGTTCAACTGCTCCATCTGTTTTGAATATGGATTTATTCCTTTGCTGAACTATCCTGTGTGATATCTTCAGTCTAAAGTAAAAGCATGTTCCTTCATTTTTGCTTTTGTATCATACTTAAATTAACCATGTTTGCCCTAGAGCTTGAGAAATAATTTAATTATATGAAAGGTATATGGTGCAATTAATGCTGTGTACACAATGGGTATCTATATGCTGGTGATGAAATGCTTTCAGGTAATCTGCTGAATGTAAGATATTTATGGTACTTACATATACATTGCAGAATATTGTTTCTGACCATTGCATGTCTTTAATATATGCTGGGTATCATCCCTTTGGTCCTCCAGATCTCCTTAGAACTGGGATTTATCTCCTGGGAGACCAGTTTTTATAAACTGCATCAATTAGTTCCCTTTCTCACTGGCTTTTGATTTGGTTTTATAACTGGGAGAAATTGGCAGGGAGTTGGAAGGTGGAGGAAAACACTGAGGCTTATTCTAGAGCTCCTTCCTGATGTAATTTGAAATTGACATTGTTCCTTTCTTGAAGGGCACAGTTTCTACCAGGTACCTCTCCCCAAATGTTCATTAATGGCTAGCTAGTCCTTCAGATAAGCATGGCAGTAGAATTTCCTGATTTCTCTCCTTTATCACTCCTTGCTTAGCTCCCTTAACCTTTTCACAGTATAAAGGACTCCCTCATTAAATATTGAAGTATTTTTTATTTAGTGTGTGCCATTTGTTTACTGAGGTGAGACTCTAATTCTGTATGAAACAATGCACCTTATTAAGATACATGAGTGCCTGTATGTATGTATGTATGTATGTATGTATGTATGTATGTTCACTATGTGCTCATGGAAACTGGAAGAAGAAATCAGAACCTTTAGCACTGGAATTATCTGCAGTTGTGAGCTATATGATGTGGGTGGTAAGTACCAAACTGGGATTATCTGCAAGAGTAGTAAGTGCTGTTAACTGCTGTGCTCTTTCTCCAGCCCTCCATACATTGCTCTTATTGGTCTCTGTAACCATTAACTTTGTCAACATGACACAATTATCTGGGAAGAGAGTCACAAGGAGGCATTGTTTACATTTGGCTGGTCTGTAAGTATGTCTGTGGGGCAGTATAGAAGGAAAGTCCAGCCTACCGCGAGTGGCACCGTCCACCAAGGAGGTGATCCTGAACTGTGTAAGAGTGGAGCAGCAGAGCTGAGCAGAAGCAAGCGAAAAGGGATACGCTTGAATGTATCCATTTATTTCTGCGTTTCACTGTGGATGTGCACATTTCTGCCTTGACTTCGTCACAACCTGCAATTGTAAGCCAGACAGATATTTTCTTCTCTAAGTTGCTTTTCATTAGGGTATTTTATCACAGTCACATAAATGAAATTATAAAAGCATTCCCCACTTTAATCACTCCCTTCCTTCATTCCCCTATGCCCCTCTTTTGTTAGTTTCCTTCCTCTGCCTACGACACTGTCTTTCTGCTTTTATGTCACTTATATGTGACCGGCCCAGATCAAGCAGGAAAATGCTTCGATCTATCAATCTTGGATCAATATTGCTGTCTTTGACTTGGACAAACATTGACGTTTTCAACAGGAGCAAAAGTAGAACTCAAATGATGTACCTGGCAGAATCTGAAATAAAACTCACATTCTCTTTGTGGAGTTGCATCTTGGTGCTGCTGCACACTTCTCTTGTCTTGGCTGTCAAGATATACAAGATGCATTTCAAGACTTAACCACGGTAATGAATTTATTTATATTCTCTGACACAGCTGTGACTCCCCTTTCCACTAATGCCCAATTCTCCTTGTCCTTTATTGAGCCGGTTTTGTGGCTATTTAAATCTTACTGAGGCTACTTTGGATTCTTTTGGTTATAGAGGGCGTTTTGAGTGAGATGTGTGCTTCCTGGAGTCCATTCATTCCTGCCATCTCTCCAAATGTTCCAGTCTCACAGGGCCTCAGATCCTTTCCAGTTTTAGTTTTGTCCATAAAATTATGCTTAGAAACACTTAGGGTGAGTTTAGTGAGGTGCTTCCAAAAGCCTGGAAAATGAGGGGGCATTACCTTTTGAAATGAACTTCTGGATCAGGGAGATTTATACAACCATTTAAAGTTAAATGACTCACAGATTAGATTAATTATATTAGTATATTATACTAATATATCAGATAAAGAATTCTCTAAGAAGAGGGTACATCAATTCAATAAGTATAAAAGATTTTCAGGAAGCCACATGGTAGCTGTGTCGACCGAAGCCTGCTGAGAAGAGGAGAGGGCTTGGGCTAATGTCCTTCTAGTACTTTCACCTATTATTGAAAGCATTTCAATAAGGCCAAAATATCGGGCTTCAAAAGATACCTTTAAAAATTAGATCCTTTTGATTTCCTTTGTGATAATTTCAAGCTCATTATGTAAACCTTCTGAGTATTATGTGGCTTTCCATGCACTATAAACTACAGGGAGAAAAATATCCTGTTCTTATAAACTATGAATAATCCCGTTCTGGTGACAGTTAATTCTCAGGGTAAATTTAATAAAAAAAAACTCTTTATTATGACTTGGCCTCCCACACGGCATGGCTACTGGGAGAGAGTTCTCTTATCATGCTGACTTGATTATGCTAGTCCATGTGAGGCTTAGATTTTGCTTTGTCAGTTAATGAACTGGCATTTTGGTGTCTGTCTCAGTCTGGGGAGCTTAATTAGTGTGCATGCATTGCTAAGATGTGGATTTGATGTTGGTGAGCTGATAATATTTGGTTTCAGAGGTTGCAAGGCATAGGGCCAAACCCAGCACCATGGTAAGTTAGCCAAAATAATGAGCACCTTCCTGAGAGGACTTGTGGAAACCAGCATGTGGCCTTTATCCCCTAATGGTATGCTATGTAGCTGAGACTAAGTGTGTTTTTATTTTATTAAACGATAGGGCTTCTAACAGTCTATTAGCTGTGCTTTCTCTATCTTGGATACCTAGCATGTGTTCAGGCACCATCACGAGCCTGTGATAAAATGTGTTTACATTAACTTTTTTTCCATTTTAAAAATTCTGTACTAGAAAACTAGCAAGTTGCCAGTACTGTTAAAATTCTCATGTTCATTCCTGATTTGTATTACTGCTTGTGTCAAAAGTAAGCACCATTCTGGTTTGTACATTTAACACTTTCTTAAATTTTTAAGAGCTTTATCATATAGGTAGATGGTGCCAAATGATGATATGTCTAAAACTGTGTTATGTTATGAACCTCACAAAGTTTGTGTCCATGTGTCATGCTGTTGTCTTAGTTACTTTTTTATTGCTGTGATACTATATCCTGCCGAAAGCAACTTATAGAAAACATATTTATTTGGGGCTTACAATTTCAGAGGATTAGAGTTCATTATGGCAGAACAAGGGCATGACTGCAAGAGCAGCTGAAAGATTACATTTTGATCCACAATTAGGAGAGTGTGAGAGAGAGATTAGCAATGGCACAACTCCTTTGAAACCTCAAAGTCCACAACTAGTGACATGTTTCCTCCAATAAGACCATACCTCCTAGTCCTTCCCAGACAGTTCCCCCAACTGTGGACCAAGTATTCAAATATATGAGTCCACAGGAGCAATTCTTGTTTAAAACATCACACTGCATATGCTTTTTTTCTGACATGTCGTTTTTTCACTCTATGCTCCACAATTGGGCATATTGTTGCTTTTGTGTTTAGTTAAATCATTTTCATTGTGAATGATATTTATTTATCTGGCTATGTCATAATTTATTTACTCTGCTGCTGAACATTTAGAATATTGCAATAAATATCATTTAGAAGTATGGAACTAGAATTGTTTCATAATATGGTACACATATCATCAATTTTATTAGATGATAATATCTCTAAATGAATCCAATTGTGTTTTCCACCAATAGAATATAAGAGCCCCTGTGTTACCACGTTCTTGCCAATACCTTATTTCTTTTTAAAAAATTATTTATTTTACTTTTGATATTATAATGATATCACTTTGTTCTTCTATTTCTTCCCTCCAAAATTGCCTATAAACCTTGTTTTGCTCTATTTTAAATTCATAGCCAATTTTTTCATTAATTGTCAGTACATGCATATATATATATATGTATGTATGTATATATATATAATGTGTGTGTGTATGTGTGTGTACCTATATATTCCTAACACAACATACTCAGATCATATAATGTTAATTGTATGTATGTTTTCAGGGCTGACTATTTGGTACTGGACAACCAATTGATGTGTTCTTTCCTGGAGAGGACTGTGGGAGATCCATAAAGAACTGGCTTGGCCTATAGCATGGTGGGAGGAAGGCAGAGTGAGAGAGAAGTTATGGAGCTGCTGCCAGAATCAGACATGCCGAAACTTTAGCTGGTAAGCCACAGCCGCATGGAGATATACAAAATAATAGAGATGGATTAGTTTAGGAATTGAGTTTAGCCAGAAGTATGCTTAAGCTATTGGCCAAACAGTTCTTTATTCATTAACCAATAAAAGCAGCACATAGACAGAAGGACCTCCCACACCAGAGGACCACCTTTGTTGTTCCCTGATTTCCTCAGTTTCCTATAGATCTTTGTATAAGGTTGAGGATTCATGGGCTTTTTCTTGTTCAACTTCTTGTGTTCATTGTTGTCCTTTTTGTTCAGTTTATATTTGGGTGGGCATGTTGGTGAGACTTAATGGAAAAGCTTCTGATGTTGCTCGGAGATATAACCCCACTATCAAGTGCTTGAACCTCTGGCTCTTGTGACACCATGTCCTTCGAAACAGGGCCCAGAGCCTCCTGATCTGCAACTAACCTGAAAGCTTCCTTCCCAAGAACTAATTTTCACAATACCACAAGGCTCCATGCAAGTTTTCAAAGGAGGGAGGAGACCGACAGTCTCACCCAGCTATGATGCCTATGAACCACATTAGTTACCAGCATGGCATGATCATCAAAATTGTAGAATAGTAGCACACTCACCATTCGTGGTGACTAATAGCTTTCAAATTGTTCTTTTTTGTTGTTGTTGTTGTTCTTAGTAATTTATCTTTCTTTGACTAGTTCCTATCTATGAGTTCCTTCAGCTATGATGTCATTCATGGATTGATACACTGATAAAGAGTCCTTTCATGATCCAATAACTTATCAATACCACCATTGATTGGAGACCAAACCTTTAATACATGTACCATCTAGGAGGCTATTTCACATCTAAATCCTAATAACAAGTCTTCTGCATGTGGAGCTTCCAGAAACTATGCACTGAGTGTGTTTCTAAATGTGCTGCCTACCATTATAGTTACATTACTACATATTTACTTTATTCTTTAGTTTAAGCTTCATTACCAACTTCAGTGGATTTAAAACCACCTAAAGACAGACCTGTGAGGGTATTTATGAGATGTTTTACTAAGGAAGAAAGATCCATCCTGAATATGAGTAGCACCATCCCATATGTTTTGATCCTGAATAGAATTTAAAAAGGGAGAAAACAAGCCAGAGGGGATGGAGGACCCCATGAGAACACAGTCCAAAGAATCAGCTAAGCAGAGTTCATAGGGGCTCACAGGGACTAAAAAGGCAATAACGGAACCTTCACAGGTCTATGCTAGGTCCTCTGCATATATGTTATAGTTGTTAGCTTGGTGGTTTTGTGGAACTCCTAACAGTGAGAGTGGGGTTGTTTCTGAGTGAGTCTTTTGCCTGCTCTTGGGACACTTTTACTCCCACTGTTTGCCTTGTCCAGCCATGATATGAGAATTTGTGCCTAGTCTTACTATAGCTTGTTAGGCCATGTTCAGTAAATATCTCTGGGAGACCTGTTCTTTTCTGAAGGGAAATGAAGGAGGATTGGATCTTGGGGAGAGGGGAGGTGGTGGGCCTGGGAGGAGAGGAGGAAAGGGAAAACCGCAGTCAGGATGTAATGTATGAGAGAAGAATAAGAGAGAGAGATTGTGGACACAATGCGAATAGCTAATTCATTTTCCTGCTATCATGTTTTCTATGCCACGATGAGCTGTATCCTCTTAATCTTTGGTCTGATACGAACTACTCCTTCAGTTGCTTTTGTTACATATTTTATTACAGCAAAAGTTAACTGATACAGACATAAAAATTATATTGCTTTTAAGTTGCATAAATATTAAGAAATGTACTTCATTAAGCAGTCATGAGCATTGTTTATATTTCAAAGCTAGAATACATAACCTATGTATTTAGTTCATTTGATTTTTCCAGTGCTTATTCTAGTATATAAGGAAGATGTTATTAGACCTATAGTATATTGTTCACCCAACTTCATAGAAGAAAATATTTGAACAAAAACACCTCCATAGAATTTCTATGTACATAGGATAGTTTTTAGAGACAATTCAATATAAATGTATGCTAAAATATTCTAAATTGTCATATTTCAGCTAAAGATAAGTCTAATTTATTAAGTAACATAATTGAAATTTCAGCTGACAGTACCAACATACAGCATAATAGCAATTATGTATTTTCTTTTACCCACAATTAAATGAAGGAACAGTTATCTAAAAGCTGACTGTGTACTTCATATCAAGAATAAGAGAAAACACCAAGTCCTTGAAGTGATAGGAAATGTTGTCCATCCCATGGATGCAGTACATATTTCACAAAAGTTCTTAATGCTTGATTGTCATGCTATTCACTTCATTTGAAATATGAGCAGGACTCTTATGGCTACCAGTACTTCAGGTGACAAATCATGTGGAAGAAGCAGGTTGCACCATGACTGTTATCTAAAGTGGGACACAAACTTTGTATCCATTTGCCTGTTTAGAACAAACTGATACAAGTTTCAAATTCTTTTATAGTTACTGGATCAACTGTTGGTATCTATTTTCCCTACACTGGAATTTGGCTAGTGTTTTGTGGCAATGTTCCTGAGGATACATCAATAAATGTTAGAGAACCAAGAATAGATACCACTAAGGTCTAACTTGGTAAGCCACTGAGTTTTATATGCATAAGGGGTTACTACTAGGAACAAAGATGTTTCAAAGACAGCTACATCACCAAAAGCCTATCCCAGCATGAGTGATAGCTCACAAAATCTGGAGACTTGTAGTACATTGCACAGCCTGCATACAGTTCAATATCTGACTTGTGGGTCAGTTAGTCTCAGTCTCTTCCAGGTAGGTTGGCTGTTTTATTCTTTCAGGCTTTCTTATATACTCAGGCTGCTGAGTAAGGGCTTCTTCTAAGTAGCTCAACTTGTCTGAGAGTCTTCTAAGCAGGGTTAGTGTGTCTGAGAGTGACTGAGCAGTTTTCATTGCTTGTGAATAGTTATGAGTACTCAAGAGTGCTTGAGGAGTGAGGGGTCTAGTTAATTTGGTCAGCTTCAGGAACTTCCTGAATCTATTTTGAATTGCCTACTTCTTGTCTTAATGAGCTTCTTTGCAGGATGGAGAATTTTCCTCCCCTTAGCAAACACATTGCTTCATCTCCATGTAATTACATATCTTATCTTAAATATACTGCTGTTTTACTTCCCCTTTCATATTCTGTATCTTAAGAAGGTTCCCTCTAAGATGAAAGGTTTTATTATCAGAGGATCCTGTTATACAACAGATGGTCTGAGATAGCTAGTCCCTGATGTGGCTATTAGGGCATGCTAGAGAAAATGCTGTGTCTATTCTGGGCCTAACAGTAGGAGGATTGGCAGCTTCCACCTTGGTTTCATGGATCCTTAACTACCACGTGAGAGGCTTCAATACTCTGCTAAGGAATTATGTGAAATGTCATAGACAATGGGAAAAGAAAGTCACATTGAGCTGTCCTTGGCAAGATGCTAGGACTAAAACTATCTTGAACCCTACACACCAACCCTATTCACCAATATAACACTACCACGTGGTTCCAGTTGACAGCATGTGAAACAGAAAATTCACCTAGTTAAGCTAAACTGGAATTCCTGACCTATAAAGTCTTAAGAGAAAATAGAATGCTTTTGAGTTAGTTTGCTAGGACACGCATGGTTAACTGGAATACAGTTGTTACCAGTTACATACTAGCAACGGAAATGAACACTTGTATTTTGTGTAGTTCAGTGCAGGTAGACTTAAAAGTTAACTAGATAAAGTTCTCATTACAGATACTTGGTGCAATTATTCTAAACACTTTCTTTTATTACTTAAGTTTCAGAAATTGACTCTCTAAGCCATGTTTAATATGATATGCATAAAGCTGATCAGACTTAATAAATCATTGTGTCCAAAAGGAAAACACAAATTCACCTAAGACTTATAAAGATATTGGTTTGTGTGTGTGGGTATGTTTGTGTTCATGGAAGAGATACCAAAGGGGTGACAATTAAGGATGAACTCTCTACTCTAATTAAGCACAGTGAGTCATAACAAAGAATAGACATAAATGTAGGAAGGAGACTTCTTGGAAAGGAGAGTTCAGCAGGGTTGGGAAGAGAATAAGAAACAACAATAGGAAGAATATTATCAAAACACATTATGTATGTATGAAATTGTGAAGCAATAAAAATGTGTTAAAAATAAGAGATCAATATTCAAGGAAAACCTTAATTATAAAATTAAATTAAATTAAAATTGTAATTGAAATATGAATTATTTGTAAATGTCTGTATTGTACCCAAAATTTCTAGGCTATTGGTTTTTGGATATAGCTGTATATATTTGAGTTTAATGTACTGCTTAAAGTAGGTGGAAATTAAAACACAGAAATTCCAGATGCAGAGAATAAAAGAATGTGGAACACTTAGCCCTAAATGGGGCTTATATCACTATACCCTTCCACAGAAGGCCCAGAGATCTTTATGGAAGTGGGAGCAGAGAGATTGTAAGAACCAGAGGTGGTGACAAATTGTTTTTTTTTCCTCCAGACACAATAGGGCAGTTGAACATATGACCTTACAGTGACTGTGACAGCATGCATAAGTTCAAGCCACACACAATTCTAGCATGGAAGGAGGTGTGCACAAAACCCACCATTAGCTGAGGTATTTGATAGTTACTAGGGGATGGAGGAAGATTCAGTTTTCTTTAATGATGGGACTCCTGGTAGGTTGAGTACATGTTAGGACAGGCCACATTTCCAAGATGAGTTGGGCAACACAAACTGGCCATAATTGGGGAAAAAAAGAAAACTCAAAGTAGGGTGGGGAGGATGTAGAGGTGGATATGGGAAACGTTGGAGAGCAAAATTGAATATCATAAAAATCCATCATATGAAATTCTCAATGAGCTGATAAATATTAAAAATAGTTTATATAATATCAAAATAATAAGATTACTTAAAATCTCCTTTTATTCCTCCCTGTGATATCTTGCACATTATTCAAACT
This sequence comes from Dicrostonyx torquatus, assembly GCA_028555095.1. Lineage (NCBI taxonomy): Eukaryota > Metazoa > Chordata > Mammalia > Rodentia > Cricetidae > Dicrostonyx > Dicrostonyx torquatus. The sequence continues at coordinate 113,062 of JAQHUG010000489.1, read as the reverse complement.
ACGTTCTATTTCTTGTGAACACCTCTAAAATTTTCCAAGTCCTGAATGTCTGTTTGGCATGTTAGTCTTTCTTTTCTACTTCTTCTTAGACCTAGTTTTTACCTCTTATTAGTGATTATTTTTCTTGTTTGATCTAGTTTTATCTTTTATAAGTGATTGTCTTTCCCAAGTCTGGAATTTATCCATTGCCTTTCCCAGTTTGCTATCTGTGGCAATATGTCCTTTTATTACTCTGGCAAGTGATCTGATACATACAAGGGAAGAAAGGTTTATTTTGGCATGATTATGAGATCTAAAGCTAACATTCATAAATGAGAGAACACATGTGACTTTTATTTCTCTGGGTGATGTAACCTAGACCCAGACTTTGACTCACACATTTAATCATTTAATTTTTAAGTGGTTGAATAATGTTCCATGTGTACATGTACCACATTTTTAGTATCCATTCATTATTTGATGGGCATCTAGGCTCTGTGCACTGTCTGATTTTTGTGAGTGCAGCAGCTATGAACATGGATGAGCAGGTATCCCTTGAGTAGTCTATGGAGTCCTTTCATATTTAGATTCTGAGGTGATTTCCCTACTTTATAAGTTTGTTTGAGTCCTCCTCACAGTCACTGAGCCTTTAAAATAGTTGCCCTTCATAACCATTTTCTGGCTTTCCAGATATATTCATAAATACAATCTGTAGAGTCTATATAATGTTACTTGGTTACTTGTATGTATGTTTTCAGGGCTGATTATTTAGCACGGGACAATCAATTGGTGTGTTCTCCCTGGAGATAAGTGTAAAGGCTGTATTTATCTATAAGTATAAAGACACATGTTTATTGATAATTCCTAATTTATTTTGGTTTCTTTAGTGTTCTCCTTGTTCAGCTCACAATTGGGTAGTCATGTTACTGAGACTTTATGGGTGTAGTAGCTTCTCATGTTGCTAGGAGAGACAGTCTCACAGCAAATTCCCAGGTCCTCTGGTTCTTATAGTCTTTCAGACCTCTCTTCCACAATGTGCCCTGAGCTTTACTTAGGTGTGGGATTGTTCTGTAGATGTGTCTATTGGGAATGGACTCCATAGTTCTGCAATTTGATAGGTTGTAGCTTTCTATAGTGGTCTCCACCTGTTGCAGAGACGTTCCCTTGATGAGAAGTAAAGACTACACTTATCTGTGAGCATAAGAACAAATGTTTATTGATAATCCCTAATTTATTTTGGTTTCTTTCTTCCTTCTACCCTTCATTTCTAGTTTTTTTTTTTGGTATAGCATATTGCAATATAGCCTAAGATGTCCTTGAACTTGAGTTCTTCCTCTCTCTGCCGCCTATGTTCTGGGAATAATGGCATAAACCATGATTCCTGGTGCCTTTGACTTTCTTAATTGCACCCAATAGTATCTCATTTTGCCTCTCAATAAGGCACAGTAAAGCTTCTCTAAGGACTTAAACTTGGAATAGCTTCCTTTGTCTCTTGTTTTCCAGAAGAATTTTTTGTTGTAGTTCTATTAGAGAGTGTATCAACCTCCCCTTTGATTTCCTTAAATGTCCATCTCCCTTAATGGACAATGATACCCTGTGGGCAAGGTGCTGCCTTCTTTTTCAGCATAATGTTCATCTAAGACCTTATAAAGACTATATCCTGTGTTTTCTTTTTATTAATTTGGCTATATAAGAAAGCAGCACACAAGGATCATCAGTACTTCACTGGCATATGCATTTAATCTGAATTCAGTAAAAATTCGCGTATGTTATTTGTCTTTGGAAAGTATGAAGACCCTTTGGACAACCCATGCATGCATGGAGCCCATATGTTTCCTGAGTATACAGCATCCTGCTTTCTTCCTACTTCTTCTATACAATGCTGTTTGACAGAGGATCCAAACCTAACATGATCAACCAGATGGCATGTTCCTTTTCCTACAGTGCTGTCACTTTGTGACTGTACTGCTCAGGAATTCATGTGTTTAACAGATACCTGGAACTTGATGCTACTTAAGGACAGCCATATTTAGAAACTCTTGTTCATTGCTCTTGAGTCTAGATCATTTCCTCTAGTGAATTTCCTACTAAAATTTGTGTACTGCCTTTGGAACTCAACTTTCAGTTAGATGGTACTTTGAGAATTGGCTTAAATATATTTTTAAAATTTAGTTTAAACTCTAATATGAAATATTTAAAAATGTACAAGTCGATGGGGTACCATGTATTATATGTATGACATATATATACACATATATCACACACGTGTGTGTGTATGTTATGTTTATATCAGATTGTGTCTGCTGAATTATTTGACATTTCTTTATAGTGAAAACTTTCAAAATCCTCTCTTTTAACTTTTGGAATATTGACTACACAACTCTTACCTTATTGTGTAATAGCATTCAAGAACTTTTTGTTCCTATTTAACTGTAACTTATTATGTACTGATCAGCCTTTCTCCCTGGACTCTCCCTGACCTGATTTACTTCAAAAGCCCTTTTCACTAAATTATTAAAGGATTTTCTCAGGGACATTTACATTTTAAGATCAAAATCTTTAAACAGACTATTCTTTGAACAGATTTTTTTTCATAGCAAAATTGGCAACAGACATTTTTAATGAGGCACTGCTGGAAACAACATGGAAATGTCTTTAAGGAACAGCAATATTCAGACTTCAGTAGGTACAATAATTGACTCATTTAAAGATCAGTCATTTTTTTCAATTGCTCCAGAAAGCAGCAAAGAATTACAGAAAGTGTAGTTTTGTTATATTATCTGTTAATTGACCAAACACATTAAAACTAAGTAAGAAGTGAAGGATGTAATTAGAGAGAAACTTCTCAAATCATGCTAGAGGGAAAGTTAAAAAGAAAAAATCAAGCTCTCAAGACACCAATTCTGTTTTCTACCAGGGCGAGCTGTTTGTTAGTGCTTGTTAATGGACTAGAATCAAGAATCTGGGAAGCTTTAAAAAAAAGTCTTCTAAAAAAGAGAGAAGACCCAGTCTGAAAGATTCCTTATAGGATACAAGAGAAATAATAGTGGCAAAGCAATGTGATTACACTTAAAAGTGAAAGGTGTATAACTTCTAAATAATTATTAATTATTTATAATTATTAATAATTATTAATTAATTATAGGAATAAATACTTATTCCTATACCTGCAGAGATGTGTAGCTCTTATCCATCATCTCAGAAACTTTTTTTTGTCTTCAGCAAATGGAGACCATCACAGAAAACCACAAGTGAACATAATGTAGAGATTAACAGACCTTGGGGAGTCAAGTGCAAATGGATACACCTACATCACAGCTCCTACATCAATAGATCAGGAAATATGGCTAAAGAGGAGATGGAAATGTTGTAAGAGTTAGAATACCAACAGTTTGCTGTGACACAGTCTCTCCTAGAAATGTGTACAAAGACAAGACTGGAACAATGGTGGTATTAATAGATATGTAATGGTGGAAGGGGGAAGTTCACAGGATCCCACCCCAGGGCCAAGAATTACAGGCAGCTGAGAGAGGAAGAATTAGCTTCCCCCAGAGATAAACCTCCTTATTGGTTATCCAATACAAAGTAGTCAGCCCAGCCCTGAAATCATATAAACAGAAACATCAAAATTGGACTTATCAGGTTGTATTTATATATTTGTGCATGAATCAAAGTAATGTGTGATTTAAGCTTTAGTAGTTTTTTTAACATATGAGCATGCCCTTGTATTTGGGTCCTAGATGTTCAGGATTGAGATTTTCTCTTGATGAATGTTTCCTGTGACCAATATGAAATGTCCTTCTTTGTTTCTATTGATTTATTTTAGTTTGAAGTTTATTTTGTTAGATATTAGGATAGCTACAACAATTTTTTAGATCCATTTGATTGGAAAAAGATTTCCTAAACCTTTACTCTGATGTGATGTCTGTCTTTGAGGCTGAGGTGTGTTTCTGTAGGAGCCAGCCATGATAAGCTAAATATGAACAGATCACCCAAAGGAAGTTCTTTACTTCCAACCATTATCACCTGCCAGAGTAGGACTCAGCCATGGCAAGTTTAATGGAGGCCTGAATCTCAGTAGTTTACCCTGAAGCAATACCTGGTTGGAGGAAGGACCATAAACTAAGATTACCTGAGTACCACCCAAGAACAGACCAGCCAAAGAAATGCTTAACGTTCCAACCACTGTAGATAGGATCACCTGCCAGCACACACTCACCAGGACACTGCTAGACAAACGTCAGCCAATCAGGGGTCCTGAACCTCAGAGACCCCTCACCCCCACCTTTGCTACTATAAAAACTCAACTCTAACTGAGCTAGGGGCTCTCCGTTTATTTCAATACGTTGGACATGTGGACAGACTAAGTGTGCAAACTTGCATAAAATAAAAGCTCTTTGCTTTTACATAGGGGACTCAGTCTCTTTGTTGGCTATTAGAGAACTTCACGGATTTGGGCATAACACCCCTCACTGACTGCCACACTTGGGATAGTGGGTCCTATACTTTGCCTAGGCAGCACAGTAGAGCTGACCCTGTTCACAGTGGCACAAGTGAGCCAGCCTTGAGGGTATGAGGCTGGTAGAGGTGGCCCCACTACTCGTCTGTCATGTAGTCGCATGGGCAAGAAAGAGATGACCCCCTTTCTCCCTTGCCTCTTGCCACCTGCAGAATGTAGGAGAGCTGGCGTGGCCTTCAGGTCACAAGAGTGGAAGAGCTTGTCCTGCCTTTACCAGCTTCAGCACTTGGAAGGGCGGGCCCTGCACCGCACTAGGGTAGCACAGTAGAGCTGACCCTGTTGGTGGGGGGTTGGTGAACTGACACTGAGGCTGTGAGAGTGGAAGAGTTGGCCCTTCCCCCCTATTCTGCCATGTGGTGGCAAATGCAAGGGAAAGATGCCTTCCTTACCTGCAGCAGGCAAGAGAGCTGACCCTCCCCTTACCAGTTATAGAACTTGGGGAAGTGGGCCCTGTACCTCACCTGGGCAACACAGTAGAGCCGGCCCTGGTGGTGGAGGTCTGGGTGAGGTGGCCCTGGGGGTATGAAAGCAGGAGAACTGACCCTGCCCCTTGCTCCTTGCTGCATAGGGTGAAGTAGCTGGGGTAGTGCTGGAGAGCTCACCCTGGTGGTGAGGATGGGGGACAGCTGGTGGGCTGAGCAACCCTGCAGCAGCCCAGGCCCAGAATCAGGGCTATGGGTCCACCACAATATCCACTCCATCTGTGATCTGCTAGAAAGCATGAAGGAGCTAGTCCTGCAGAGCGAGTGCTGCAGGATCTCCATGACACAGGTCAACAACACGATATCCAAGAGGAGTCCCAGTGAGGGCCCAGCATAGACAGTGTAGCAGAAACCAGACTAATGATTCTTTGCGATGAACAATTGCAAGTAAAGATATATGGATAAAACAGTGTACTGGGCAAATCACTGTGTCACACTACGGTTTCCATGATGAATTTTTTCCATTTTTTCTCTTTTTCCTCTCTCTTAATTTAATTTTATTTTTGGGTGGGAAGGTTACAAGGGCAGAGGGTGGATACAAAGGGACAAGGAGATGAATGGGATCAAGATGCATGATGTAAAAGCCACAAAAATAAATAAAAAGTTGAAAAAAAACAAGAATAACAATAAAAATATAAAATGAAAATCAAAACAGACTAATTGAAAAACTGAATAATACTCCAAAACAAAGAAAAAAGTGCAAAAAATAGAGTCTGCTTTGTGTTGGTCAACTATTCCCTGGGCATGGGGCCTGTGCTGCAGTGTGGTTGTTATAACCAATGGCACTCCACTGGAGAAAACTGATATTCCCTTTACCCAGAAGGTATCAACTACAAGTAGCTTCTTGGTGTCCACTTACCTTTCTCAGAGCTGGGATTTTGTCAGGTTTGAACCTGGGCAGGTGTCACATTCTCTGTGAGTTTTTATGTATATCACTTCTGTTGTGTCTGGAAGACTATTTCTTTGGGGTCACCCACCACTTCTGGCTCCTCTGCTTCATAGATCCCTGCAACTTGAGGGGAGGGGTGTGACAAACAGATACCATTTAGGGCTGGCCACTTCAAAGCATTGCACTCTCTGCATGTTTCCAAGTTTTGGGTCTCTGTGTTAATTCCCATTTACTGCACAGTGAGGCTTCTCTGTCGAGGGCCAATGACTCATGAGGATCAGACACCTATAAGCAAACTAATCCTAGTGCCTAGTGTCAAACATAGAAAACAATCAGAGAAAGAAAGCGCAATGACATTTATTTGACAGTAATATTATAATAAGAATGCACATGCCATGGTAAGCTGGAAATATATGAAAAGGTTGAGGCAATGACACTGTTTAAAGACAAATGTGGGAATTACAATATTTATTTTGAAACAAAAATCTATGGTCACAGTGATTAAAGACAACCATATGATTAGGTTAAATAGACAGCTGCTGGACATATTTCCTTGTGCATCTACTTTTTGTGTATTTTAGCGTGTGTGCAAAATTTTTAATGTCAGTAGTATTTGGAACAGTTATCAAGAATCAATTGTAAAACACTTTAAACACTTTCCTTTGATATTCTTATTTTGTTCTGTTAGGGTGGCTGTGGCTACTTTGTTTCTGAAAACGTTGACATTTCTCTCTCAGTCTCTTCATCTCATCAAAGTTATTCTCTGAAAATTTGATTTATCAACCCTCACATAGTTAGGTTTTGGTTGCCTATCACTGCTGAGCTGAACCTGGCTTCTGTACTCTTTGTCAATATGGTCTGGTCCAATGAGGGATGCCTGAGCTAAGGGTGAACAATTTATGACTGTGTTCCTGTGTCCAAAACCTCTTTAGATAAATTTGAGCAGCCATGAATTAGTGAATGGGTTGGTTTTTTGGCTAAATTTAAATGGAATCTATTGTTAACTTCAGGTATATCTTATATTGTCGTCTAAAATCACAGGGTCATATTATTCTTTTATAGTTACACTTCTGTAGAATTTTGACAGGCACTTACAACAAAGCTTGAAATGGAAAATCCAAAACAACAAGATAAAAACAAGCCCAATTTGTATAATAGTTTTGATCCCAAAATCCATTTTTTATCTTGTCGTAATAGCGTTCACTAAAGATAAAAAATACAATATAACTTACTTGTAAAATATGTTTTGTTTTGTGAAAAATCCTGTGTTTAAGAGTACAGATGGTGAGATGGAGAGATGGCTCTGCAGTTAAGAGGCTGCTCTTCAATAAGATCCAGGTTTGATTCCCAATATCCTCATGGCAGGTCACAATTTTCTGTAACTTCAGTCCCAGGCTTTCTGATGACCTCTTATGGCCTTGTAGGGCACCAGCCATACATGTAACACACAGTTACATATATTACTTAGCATTTTTGACTATTACTCACCTTGCTTTTTGGTAAAACTTATGAAACCATTCTTACTGATTGCGTCAGGTCTTGGACCTGAGCTATTGATCAGCATTTGGCAGAAGCAAGAGACAGAGTCTAGAGAATATTTGACTCATTTGCAAAATTTTAGAGAGCAGATTCAGCTAATTACTCTGCTGATGGTAGTGTAAATTAGTGTAGACACTTCAGAAACCAGTATGAGGGTCCTTCAAACATTTGAGGCTGGTGACATCACTTTGAAGTCCACTCTACTGACTTTTTCAAATGTAGTCAAGTGATGTTGATATAAACAGCATGGAGACAAATGTTTAGTCATGTTTCCTCACAGACATATTGACATCTATCTTTTTCCTGAAGTGATTTTCTCTCTGTGGTTATGCATGTAGGTATTTGGTGTCGTGTTATTACAACTCATTTTGTGTTATTGTTTTCTATTATGATTAACGATATAAAAATAAACTTCAATTTCCAACCTAAGAAAACACTAAACCTGAAACAATCATATGGTACACTTTTGGAAATATATAAAAAGGCTCTATCAGTATATCACAGAGAATTCTTCTCATCCATATTTATTGAGGCACTGTTCAGAGTGGTGAAGTCATTGAATCAGCCCATAATCTATCAACTGATGAATAGATAAAAATGGCGTTGTATATGGAGGCTTATTGGAAGTTTATTAATGGAGATTTATTTAGCCATAAAGAAGAACAAAATACTTTCATTTTCAGGAAAAGGAATGGAATTGGAGATTATCATATTTTGCAAAATAAGCCAAATGCAGAAAGGCAAATATCATGTTTTCTCTCACATGTGGAAACAAAAGAGTAAGCAAACAGCCTACAGAATGGAAAACCTGCTAGTTGTACATCTAGAATATATAAGGAGCTCAAAAATCAAGCACATAAATACCCCTGAGATAATGTAGTCAGTAAATGAGAAATGAAATAAACAGTATTTCACACATATTTACATATATACATATATGATGTGAAAATTGAATGGGGCATATTTGGAAAGAGAAATGGGAGTGAGTGGATATGGTCAAAATATTTGTTATATGTAAAAATGTCATTAGAGTACACATCACTGAGTATATTGAATATGTACAGATAGAAATTTAAAAATATTTTATATATCCAAATATATATTTTACAAATAAAATTTAAGAGGCCAAATATATTGTACAGTTGATATTTTATCAATTTAGTTTACCTAGAAAGTTATGTTTTGCATCTAAAATGTCAACTGAATGCATATTAATTGTACATCTTAATGAATTAAGTGTAATATTTCCATACATCCATCAAGCATGCACTGATTAAATCCAGCTATAGTACTCTTTCTAATCACTGGTAATCAAGATTCTACTGTCAGGTAGAACTTTTTATTTTCAGGTATGAGGAAGCATATATAGTACTTGTCTTTCTGATTCTCAGTTTTGCACTTAATACAATGTTTCACTCACTTTGCTGCTAATTATAGATCAAGTTTTTATGACAGAATAATACTTTATCACTACATGTTCATTATATATTGTTGTATATAATGATATCCTCTGAACATAGCTGCCATCCACCACAGAGTAGTGTGACTTGCAAGAGACCAAGGTCATCAGGTGTGCAGGACTCTCACCTGAGATGCCAGCCACTTTTGCCCGCATCTCCCAGCCAGCCCTATATAATTCTTCCCTAATTACATTTGGTCTCATGGTCTTGGGAGGTGCTAGAGAATACAGAATGTGAATGTTTAACCAAGAGAGAGGATTCCATCTGTTCAGCAGTGGAGAAGATCTCTAAAATGCTAAAGTGAGACTTGTTGGTAGCTCAGTTGCTTTATGCTGATCCATGCTCCAGTAAGTAACCCCTCACCTATGCTAAACAAATAAGCCCAATAATCTCATTGGTTTCCCAAGCTTGACCTTGGCGAAAATATATTTAGGTCTACCACTGGTGCCCTATCTTGGAGAGGAGACATTTGTTCGTAAAAAGTTTGTGAAACTTATGTTCCCCTGTTGATGAGCACATAAAGTGATTCCATATGTAAGATATTGTCAATATCGTTACAGTAAGCACGAGCGTGCAGGTGTCTCTTATAAAAGTAATTCAGTTCCTTTGGGTGTATACCCAAAAGTGGGATAGTTAGGAAGGGGGAATTTAGTTAATTCTATTTTTAGTTTCTTTTCCAAGAAAGTGACACACTGTCTTTCACACTAGTTTGCTTTCCTTCCAAAAGCATGTAAGGGCCCCTTTCTTCCCCAACATCCTTGCTGACACATCTTATCTTTTACCTTTTTCTAAATTAGCAATTTTAGTGGGGATGAGATGATATGTTGCAGTTTTGGTGTTCTTTTCTTGACAGCCACTGATATTGAGTATTTAAAAATTTTATTTGTGGGTTGTTTGTATGTCTTTTTAGAAATGTTTATTCAAAAATTAGGTTACTTCATATTGTTGAGCATTTTTTCTGAATTATTGATACATTACTGATATGTTAGTGACATCAATCCTCTGTCACATGGATGATTGACAAATATTTTCTTCAAATCTGAAGATTGCATCTTCTTTTTGTTGTTTCCTTTGCTGAGTAGACACTGTTTGGTTTGACATAATCTTATTTATCAATTCCTGGTTTTGCATCCTGTGTGTTTTGGGTCCTATCATTACCTATCCAATATCTTGAAATGTTTTCTCTCTAACATAAATATAAGACTTAAAATTATGTGAAAAACCAAGTGCATCCATGATCCAATTACCCCTTCCTAGCACATTCACCTGGGGCCAAGCCTGCAACATTTACTGACTCTTTGTGTGATGTTACTTATTCAAGTTGCAGTATTAGTCTTATGAAGGCTATGCAAAGAAGTGCCTCTATTGTGACCTAACCTCCAAGCCATTGTGCTGGCTGCCCATGTATTTTCTCCTTTGGGAGATACCCCAAAGAGGTTGCAGTGAATAAGATCCTTGCATTATCAAAATAAAAAATATTTTTTCAACTGAAAAATATCCCTATTGTAGCATAATTTCTTCTTGGTACTACATAGATGAGATGCTTTACTCTCTCAAATAGTAACATTTAAGATTTGAAATTAAGTTGTTTAAATAATATTGCTTAATATGTATTTTAATATTTTATTTGTCATTGTATGTGTCATTATTGTATGTGCTGGCACACAAGTCAAAGTTGGAGAACAATTTCTTTTTCTCTTACCTTCCACTATAGGATTGAAGAATCAAACTCAAGTCTTCGAACTTGTAAAACAAGTGCTTTCATCCACTGATTAATGCCACTGGTCCCACTTTACTTATTTTTATATTGTTTATTTCCTAACAATTAATTAAGACATTATTAATTTAAATTATTTTATCTTTAAATCTTTTTGTTTTGGACACAGGTTCTCAGTATGTAACCCTGGCTGTCCTGGAACTCACTTTGTACTCCAGGCTGGCCTTGAATTCAGACATCCACCTGTCTCTGCCTCCAGAGAACTGGAATTAAAGACATGCACCACTATGACAAGTCTTTATTCTTTTATCTTAATGATAAAGATAAGAATGATTTGTGGACAAATGACTGGAACTAGAAAAAAATCATCTGGAATGAGGTAACCCAGAATCAGAAAGGTCAACACAGTATGTTTTCACTCATAAATGGATACTAGATGTAAAGCAAAGGACAACCAGACTACAATTCACACAACTCCAAAGAAAATAGGCAATGAGGAGGACCCTAAGAAGGACATATGGATCACCCTGGGAGGGGGAAATAGATGAGATAACTTGGGTAGACTGGGGACTAGGAGTGGTAGAGGGGAAGGGATGGGGAATGAGAACATGAAGGAACAAGATGGTTGAGTTGGGGGAGAGACAGAGTGGGAGAGCAATGAAAAAGAGACCTTGATAGAGGGATCCATTAGGAGATTAGGAAGAAACCTGGTGCTAGGGAAATTCCCAGGAACCCCCTTGACCCCAGCTAAGACTCCTAGCTATAGTGGAGAGGGATCCTGAACTTGCGTTCCCCTGCAATCAGATTGGTGAATACCCCATCTATCATCATAGAGCATTCAGCCAGTAACTGACGGAAGCAGATGCAGAGACCCACAGCCAAGTACCTGGCTGAGCTGGAGGAGGGATTATATGAGCAGGGTGGGGTGGGATCAAGATCATGACTGGATTCTACAAAGACAGCTGAATCAAGATCATGGGAACTCATAGACAGACAGCTGTGGAGCCTGCCTGGGACCCAACTAGGCCCTCTGCATGTGGGCAACACTTGTCTGGCAAAGCTTGGTCTGTTTGAGGGACCTCTGGCCGTGGGGCCAGAATCTATTCCTAGTGTGTGAACTGGCTTTTGGCACCCATTCCCTATGGTGGGATGTCTTGTGCAGCCTTGATGCAGTGGGAGGGGCTTGGTCCTACATCAATTTAGGTGCCAGGCTTTGTTGACTCCTATGGGAGACTTTACCCTTTCAGATGAGTGGATGTGGGGGGGTTGGGAGAGAGGTGGGGGGATGCGGGAGTGGGAGGAGGGGTGAAAGGGAGAACTGTGGGTTTTATGTTAAAATGAATAAAAAAATTAAACAAGAATGATTTATGCACTATAGTTGCAATTATAGAACTTCCCCACTTTGAATAACTATTGTAACTCGTGTGTATTGTACTTCCCCATGCTTTTTGTTTGAAGAATTCTCTTTCACATTTATTATAAAGCAAGAGCAGTGTTCTTTTGACATTTTGTCCAGATTCTTCACTTCCAAAGGTCAACTTGGGTTGGTACAATATTCTTGGCTTTTTAAATTCTTTTTTCCCTTCAGTACTTTGAAACTGTCTAGTAACTCTCTTCTGGATGATAAGGTTTCTGCTAAGAAATCTTATATCAGACAAAATGATCTTTAAGTGCTTGATTATAAGATGTCTTGCAGGTAGCCATGGGTGAGTTAAATCTGCCTGATAACCTTTGACCTTTCTGTATGTTTGCATCCTTCTGACATTTGGGGAGTTTTGTTAGTTTTCTTTGAGTAACTTTTCTATTCTCAAGTCTCTTTTCAAACCCAAATACTGGTTCTTTTTTCTTCTGTTCCAAAGTGTTTCATAGTTTCATCACTTTTCAACTTTTTTCTTTCTTTCTTTCTTTGTTTTCTCCTTTGCGTACTTTCAAGTTCACCAATTTTCCCCTCTAATCTGGCCTGATGTTACTGCCCGTTGTTCTGTTTTAATTTCACTGAGTATGTTTTTTGGCTCACAAGTTTCTGTGAGTGTTTTCTTCTGTTTGTTTTTTTAATTACTGCCACCTCAGGTAATGTTATTTCCCTTCTCAGATCTTTGATTGGGTTGAAGATTAGATAAATGTAGTTAGTTACTTTCTTCTCATGACTTGGCCAATTTATTGATTGCATAAGAATTAAGTTAGTTGACTGAGATAGAGGGGGAGGGCCTTGGGCTTCCCATAGGACAGGGTATCCTGCACCATCATAAGGAAGCAGGGGAAGGGAAGTGGGGTAGTGGGGGAGCGGGAGGGCCGGGAACAAGGGGAGTAAATGTAAATTTTTCTTTTAACAATAAAAATTAAAAAAAAATTACTGCCACCTCTTTGTTAAGTTTCTCTCTTAGAGTACTGAATAACAATTTCTTGGTTTACTTGAAACTCATGAAGGCAGCGATTTTAAATGTAAGGGTTCTTCCATGCTGAACACTGGTTAGTCATTTCTTGTCATCTTTTTTCACTGTTGAATGATATCATGGTTTACTGAAAGTTATTGAAGGGTGTTAGTGTGGGATTTCTCTGATCGTTGAAGGATATGCTTTTTATTACTGCTCCTAACCTAGAGTTCTTTGTACCCATATTTCTAAGATTTTTAAGCATGTACTTATTTTCTCTGAGCATGTATTTCACCAGTGAGTATAGCCCATATCCACATTTTCTGGGAGTATGCTGGTGGTGATCTTTCACTATTTCAGCTTTAGTGGTTGATCTAAGCTTGGGTTTGTTTCAAGTCCATTGTTTGTGCATTGTTCTGCAAGATTATAGATAGTATGATAGAAAGATAATGGATAATGAAAATTTGGTATATATATTCATATATATTTGAATATTACTCAACTCTAAAAATGAAATTAAAAAATTACAAAAATGAATTACTTTAGAATATATAACATTAAATGAGATCACATAATCTTAGAAAGAAACCTTCATGTTCTCTCTCATGTGCAATCTAGTACATGTATATATGAAAACAAATGCACACATAGGTATAGTATAACATGAAATGAGGACAAGAAAGGTTAAATAAAAGCAGTAAGGAAGAACTGCATAAAGGAAATGGGCATAAGTTATAATGGAAGAGGATATAAAGTTATTTGATTTTCTAGTTTTAATTCTGTCATGGATTTTTTATATTTTATACAGATGGTGCAAAATTAAATGTAAAGTTCCTTAACTTCCATTCCAAATACCTATTCTACCTCTATAGAAGTATATTGAGTTGTATAGGTTTGGGGTCTAGTTAATTTTTGTATGTTAAATATTTTTGTTTATTTGCAATATTTTTACAATAAAGTTTTAAAATTTTAAAAATAGAAAGAACAGTCAGTTGCTGTTATATTGAAACACCTTGTTTGCAGTTACTGGCTGATGGTCAGGACCTGTGGGTTTCTATAGACTCTGTGAATAATTACTGTGGATACACTAGCTCCAGGTTTCTTTTTCATGCTGATGACCATCAATACCGCCAAGCTGTGCTTAACTTCTAGTCAACCAAGAGTAGCAAAATATGGAGGGATCTTGCCAGGTCCACTCTCCTATAGTCTATGTACTGATAAATTTGACTATTGGTCCAAGGCATCTAGTCATAGATGATAGTGGGTAGGTGGTGTCCACCCTACTGGGGTCTAGACAATAAGGCTATTCTAGAAACTTTGTCTTAGACAATCTTTGTTAGTATTAAATTTTCATATCCTAAGTTTCTAGCAATCTTCTAAACTTTCTACCCCTTTGTCCACTCTTGAACAAGCTACTGTTTGTCCAAACTCCAAACCTACTGTTGTTAGAGGCAGACTGTTAGCCCTTTGAGTTGATACTAAATTGGATTGTGCCTGAATCTCATAGCCACAGGGACCCACACATTCTTAGTGGTGCATCAGTGTTAGTAGTGATATAATTTAGGAGTTCATTGTACTAGAGCATATGCCTCTTCCTTCATGGCAGGGAAGTCCTAGATATTCTTTATTAGCATTGATTTGGAAAGAGCTCTACTGAGTAGGGAAGACAGGTATTAGAGACAATCTGTCATCTACTTATTTGGATGCTGATCTGAGTTACACCTACATCTCAGAGCAGTTTAGGTATGATCTCAGGGAAAGAGGTATATGTGTCCTAGTTCTGCCCAAAGTTAGAACTTATGTAGCTGGAATTTTGTGTTTTTATCACAAGAGGCTGCAACAGATCTAGAGGCTTTGCATGTAAAGTCTGACCTTTCCATTTTGAGCTTGCCTTTCCAGATCCTTGAACTCAGCACAGTTTGGTTCTGAGATAAAATCCCACATTAGTGTTCATACTCTGCTCCCAGTATATGGGCTCATGTTCCTGCTTTTCTTTATATGGGTGGAAGAAGTGTGGTAGTGGCAGTTTATAGTTAGGTCTCAGATATTAGCTGGGTATAGGTAGTGTTGGGTCCTACTTGGCATCATGGTTCAATGTTAGGCCTGTTATTTAGTTTCAAGTCTATGGCCTGAATTTTACTTCCTTTAATCTGGAAGCAACTCTTTCCATGCTGTGATGGTTGAATTTGCTGAATAGTCTTTTCTTCCATGTAGTAATGAGGTGCGGGCTGCGTTCCCGCCACCCAGCTCTCAGCCACGGGCTAGCTTACACCCAAAATAACCACATGGAAATTGTATTAATTAAATTACTGCCTGGCCCATTAGTTCTAACCTCTTATTGGTTAACTCTTACGTATTGATCTAACCCATTTCTGATAATATGTATTGCCACTTGACTGTGGCTTACCGGCATGAGTCTAACCAGTATCCATCTTGGGTAAGAGCAGCATGGTGTCTGCCACACTTCCCTTCCCAGCATTCTGTCCTGTCTACTCCACCCACCTAAGGGCTGCCCTATAAAAAGGCCAAGGCAGTCTCTTTATTTAACCAATTAAAGCAACAAAAATACAGGAGCATCTCCTACACCATTTCCCCTTTTTTCTATTTAAACAAAAAAGAAAGGCTTTCATTTTAACATAGTAAAATTAAAATTACATATAACAAAACAGTTATCAAGCAAGAACTACAGTTACAATATTTATATCTTTTTTATCTTTTATCATAACTAAGGAAAACTATAACTATCCATTCTTCAACTCCATCAAAGACTCCAGAAGGATAAAATATTACCTAAGTAAACACCTTTAGGCAAGTTCAGCAGTCTTCTCTCTGTGGGTTCTTTCTATCCATTTTTAAGCAGTCCAGTCAAGAGCAGTTTCTTGCCTAAATGGCTAGCAAGCTCCATAAGGAGCCTTTTCGATGCCCATCTTTCTCTTGAAGTAGCTTGGTGCTGCCAGGAGCAGACGTGTCTCATTGTCATAAAAAGCCCTAAGTTATTAAAACATCAAATGCCATATTCTTTGGTCTTTGAAAGATATGAAGAAAGCCTATCTAACTGAAATATATCTATGCATATCTAGAAAATCTAACTAACATGACTACACACTTAACTATTATTGATGATTATCCATTAACAACCTATATTTCCTAATTATACATTACATTTTTAATGAACTACACAATCACAATACCTTAATCAAGATCAGAAATATACATATAACAAGATTAACCTTAAACTTGTATCAATAAATCAAAATTTATATCAATGTAAATTTTTCATATCCATATCATCTCCCCCTTTAAATGTAAGAAAAAGCATTTATAAACAATATTTGGGAATATGGGCATATTTATTTCTCTTCAAACTCCTTCCTGCTGTATGGGGGCGCTGTCAATCAGGTCTTTCATGGTGTATCCTATGTGTCAGGTTCAGCTCAGTCATCAGTTGAGTGAGGTAATTTTCTGAAGGTATTCATGGTGGCCTTTCTGGAGGGCATGGTCTGTCATACCATGTTGGTCTAGAAGAAATCCACGGGTTCTCATCCTCTGTGAAAACAAAAGAAGAACCTCTTTTCCAAAGCATCATATTCTTAGACCCAAATTCTGAAGTCAAGATAGCTTTATAATATACATATTGGATTATCTTAGCAGACCACACAATGAAATGTCTCTCTGTATTTAGCTCCTTCACAGTCAAAAAATTTAAAGAAGACACAATAAAATATATAATCCAGACATTCTGTGAATTTTCCATTTTTATGTGGCTTATTTTTATTTCTTGTAATGTATAACTATCTGTAGTCTGTCTCTTTAAAGACTTTACCCCTTTTTTAAAAGGCATTAAGTTTATTTTATGACTCTCTCTATTTTTTCTCTCTCCGAAGCCTATGTACATTTATTTAACAAAGTGACCCATTTAGATGTTGCTTATGTCTGAATCTGTCCTATTGTGAATCTGTAATTCTTTACTATCCAGTAGCACTTTTGCTTTGTGCTTTTAAAATGCTAAACTCTTAAGAATCTAAGCTCCAACAATCTCAGGTCAAATACAGGTACTGCCTGCTTGCTGTGCCCAGACCAACATGGGAGCCACTTGTGCCTCTGAACCATGGGCAATGCAATGATAGCATGGCGGGGCTGCTTGTGTCTCTGAGTCACTTGTACCTCTGAGCTGTGGTGTGTAATGCCCCCCTTCCAGGCAGGAGCCATGCTCAGCACTCCATCCTGAAGAATGAGCTTTTTATCTGAGTTACAGCTGAATCTGCTACACAGAGCATTGCACAGCCTGGAAACATCTCTGTGTATGGCTGCAGAAATCCACCATGCTCTCCCACCTGACTAAGCCTGATCCTGCAGTCTGCTCCGGCAGGAAGAGCTGAGTCACAGGATGGTCTCAGCTACTTTCTTCCTGATTCTGAGCAGGCACACAAACATCCAGTCCCAGAAAAGACATTGAAATGCTTTATAGTGAGAGTTAGCGCTGGTGGCACAGCCCAAGAATCCACTTTTTAAAATGGCGCAGCTTTTTTTTGTTGTTGTTGCTGTTGCTGAATCAGGAAATCTCTCTGAGGCATGTCCCAGTAAACAATAAAAAGCTGTGTTAAACTCTCTCTCTCTCCTTTTTAAGCCCTCTCAGGTTTTTAAGTGGATTTAACCAACCATGTTGGGCAGCCAAACTGTTGTAATGAGGAGGAACCCATGTGTGGGGCCCCTTTGTTCCATCCCACCTGGCTCCCAGCCCTGGGCTAGCTGTTTATACAAAGAACAAGCAGTATCTTTCTATTTTGATGGTAGTATGGTGCATGTATAGTTGTTCAGTTTTCTCTGTGGGGAATGATGCCATCTTCTGCCTTCTTTTAGTTTAATTTCCAAAATTCCTCTTTTTCCCTTTTTCTACATTTTTTCTTACTATCAAAGTTTAGGGGTTATGAATTAACTATTGAAAGTTTCCATCTTCCCTAAAATTGGCTGAAATAACAAACTTTGAAACATTGAGTCTGAAATGTCTTAACATAAGGAAAAATGGTCATCAGATTGAAGTAATTGATTAAAAGGAAATACAAATTAGATATCAATGTAAAAGTCCTCAAATTTTAATTGAATAATTGAAGTTTAAATTAAAATTAAAAGTTTAAATTAAAATTAAAGTTTAAATTAAATTAAAAGTGATCATAAGAAGGTTTTGTGTTAGGCTTACAGATCTAACAAATATTTAAGAGAGGTGTACCACGATAAAGTGAATTCACCAAAAATGCTCACAAGATGTTACTATGAGTTTGATTATATTAAAAAACACTGAAGAAATCCTTAGCAAAGACAAGCTGGCAGTAAGGGAATTCCATCAAAATTCTTCCTAAGAATTCTGGGTGTATCCCATCTTAATGGACTTGATTGGAATTCTGTTTAGTGGTGTCTCTAGAACCCAAAGGAAATGAAAAGTAACTTTACTCAAAAACTTGTTCAAAAAGCAAATGGTGAGAACCAAAATAGAATCATAGAATCTTAAATATAATTTTATATTTATACTGATAAATGAAGCAAACTAAAGTGCCATGCAATAACCAACTTTGTTAGAGTCAGCTGAGTAAAGTGTAGAATCACAAGGGCAAGCAAGTTTTTTTTCCACAGAGGCATAAACCAGATATAGCCGGTTGTAATGAACAATCTGAAGTGAATCCACTCCTATCTGCCACACCTGGGAGGAGAACAAAACCACATTTCAAGAACAATTCCATGTTTTTGTATTTTTTCTTGTCTTGTGTTCTTGACATTTCTCACAAGCTCTTACGTGACTCCATTCTTTTAGTGTGTTTCAACAGGAGCCTTTCTAATACGTCTCAACTAATATCAGAAATGGCATTTTATATAAGCGGACTCAGCCTGAGAAGACTCACAAGAGCTCAAAAGTGAGTCAGGGGAACAGAAAGTGCAAAAAGCCGAATATTAATACCTTATAATTACTGGGGTTTCCTATTTCTTCTAAAGATTATTTTACTTCAGGTCTGTTCATAGTCACCAATTATGCCTAAATGAAAAAGAAGAGGAGGAGAAAAAACATGTGGAGAAGGATGAGGATGATGAGGAGGGGAGAGATATTATCAAAATACTAATGATAATTACCTGGGAATTGAATTGTAATCAAAATAGTAGAACATTATGGTGGGAATACATATTATATCATAAATTGGATGAAGTATGAGGTAAAGACTTATTCAGAAGAAAAATGAGTATTTTATTTCATATTTTGAAAATATTTTGGTTCCAATGATTAATACCAAGAACAATCAGTCTAAGATTGAATAGACACTTTTAGGGCAAATGTCTTTGCAAATGTACTTTAACATTTAACATTGTATTTTTAGAATAAAATATATACTGTGTACTCACATGCACACCACAATGTACATGTGGAGGTCAGAAGACAACTTTTAATAGTGGGTTTTCTCCTTCCATTTTATGGGTTCTGGGGATCAAACTCAGGTTGTCAAGCTTGGAGGCACATTACCTTCACTCACTGAGCCATCTTAGTAACCCAGAATGATTTTTTTTGTAAAAGGTTTTCATGACTCCTGGAAGAAAGTTTTTGATTCTGAAAGTCTTTAGTTACTACCAGAAACCATATGTAAAAACCCATATTTCGCAACGCTTGAGCTATATCTACTTCTTCATTTATTGTTATTATTAACATAAAGTGACTCTGTCTTGATTCTGACAACTTTCACATTCTTTCACAGTAGAGTTATATAGGTCGTATACTGATTGAGGTGGATTACAAGATGGAAAATGGAAGTTGTTTTCATTTAAAGCAAATGGAATGGATTTTCTGTGAGATGAAGGGTTTAATTACAGGAAGGGAATGAGGAAATTGCATTGTGCAGATGATATCACAGCCCATTATGGAAGTTGATTTTCTAAATTTATGTTTTGATGATGATAATGTTACTATTTAAAATATATATAGATCCGCAATGTTCTAAGGAAAAGAAGTATTGATTTAAGGGTGAATATGTTGATTATAAAAAGCTGATGCTTTTCCTGGAAGTCAACATATAGCTTATTGTACAAACTTGCAGTAATTTCTCTCCTCGGGGAGAGCTGTTTGTAAGTTCCCAGCCTCCCATCTAGCTTTGACCCAAAATAATCACACAGAAACTATATTAATTAAAACACTGCTTGACCCATTAGCTCTAACTTCTTATTGGCTAACTCTTACATCTTAATTTAACCCATTTATAGTAATCTGTATATCACCATGTGACAGTGGCTTCCTGGCTAAAGTTTCAGCATGTCTGTCTCTGGCAACTCCAAGGCGTCTGACTCCTCCCTTCTTTCTCCCAGTATTTAGTCCAGTTCTCCCGGCCTACCTAAGTTCTGCCCTATCAACAGGCCAAGGCAGTTTCTTTATTCATTAATGGTAATCACAGCACACAGAGGGGAGGGGACTCCCACATCACTTACTTTTTGAATTTGCTACTTGTTCTTTCTCATTGTGAATAGTAGCTTCTGAGGTCTTAGCTAGAACTGGTTTGATTTAAATGAGAATGAAACACAGTGTATTCAAGGAAAATCTTATTCTTTTATTATTCAGCCAAGAAGTTCCTTTTCTGGCCATTTATATGCACATGATAAGATACTGCTTTTGTTACAGCTTTCAAGGTAGTGAGAACTGTAAAACTATTAGAATCTGATACTCTCCAAATTTATACTATGTGACAGCCTAGATCAAGGTCTTTCTTCAAGAGAGAAGTCTATTTACAGTTGAAGCTGCCCCTGAAAATCTGATTGTCAGTTGAGAAAATCACACTCAGAGTCAGCTTTCTCTGTAATTGGTTAACACTCCTTTTTCTCCATGTAATCAAGTAATAGAAAAATAAATGCAGAGTAAATAGAATTTCATGCTTGTGCAAGTCCCTGGCAGAATCATCATTGGGTCATGCAAGAAGAGATGTTCTGTGTAGAGAAAAATTGTCAGGAAGGGAAACATTTTATTTCAATTTCTCTTATTTATCCATTTTGAAGCTCTGGTCTTAAAATGCTGATATTTGCAGACAAACTGGGAAGTTAAACATTTTGAACCCATCTTTGGGTTCAGATGAGTTATTTCAACATTATCAAAGCTGATTTGTTTATGCAGATTTCAAATGTTAGAAAATTCACCCAGGGTTTATATATAGTGGCATAAGGGAATATTACAACCAAACCATTTTCAGAAACGACTATGAATTATATTTGTTGGGAAAAAGGTGAAATAAGCAAAGTTAATATTAGCAGAAAAATGACCTTAATTCTGCTGGGTCTTTGTCAACTTCTCATGCCGCCTTCTGTAACATGAGGGCTGGCTCGTTGGGGTTACTGTCCCACCCAGTACCCCACAGCCGGCAAGCCCCAAAGAAAATCACACAGTCTACATTAGGTTATACACTGATTAGCCCATTAGCTCAGTCTTCCTACTAGTTCCCATAACTTATATTAACCCATTGTCAGCCACATGGCCAGTACATTTTCTCAGCTGGGACAGGGACACATCCTGCTTCCTTGGTGGTCTGCACAGGAATGCCAAGGGAGCTTCCTGCTTCCCAGAGGTTCTCATCACCCTGCCTCTACTTCCTGTCTGGTTGACCTGCCTATACTTCCTACCTGGCCAATCGGTATTTATTTAAAACATGATTGACAGAAACAGACAAGTCTCCCTCACCAGCCTTCTAAATTAGACTAGTTTTTTTATTGTTGTTGTAACCAATTATGTCCTAGTCAACTATGCATAACTGTAACAAAATATCCAAGAAAGACAGCTTAAAAGGAGATAAGATTTATTTTGGCCTGCTAAAAGTTTGTTGTTGTTGTTGCTGTTTTCTGAATCTGTGGTGAGTTAGACTGTCACCTAGCAGGAGTCATATTGCAAAACAAAGTGACTGACCTCTTTGGTGGTAGAAATTAAAAAGCAGGAAAGGACAGGACCAGAGTCCAAAAGTAGCTCTCAATGGCATGCTCCCAGTGACCCAGTTACTCTAAATACTGCCTGTTTCCTAGGGTTTCCATCATTTCCCATTAGCACTATTGGCTGGAGACCAGGCCTCCAAGACATGACAATGTAGAGTACTTGAAATTGAAACTAAGACATTATACTCTTGTCTTCTGTGGTAATTTGAATGAGAAATGTCTCCCATGGTCTTGGGCATTTAACCACCTGGTCCCATTTCATGGAGCTGTTTGGGAATGCTTAGGACGTGCTTTTTACTGGAGGAAATATGTTACTTCAAGAGGGCTTTGAGATCTTAAAACAGTGGTTCTCAACCTGTAGGCAATGACCCCTCTGGCTGGAATGACCCCTTCACTGAAGACTGTTGAAAACACAGATATTTACTTTATTATTCATAATAGTAGCAAAATTACAACTATGAAGTAGCAACAAAAAAGTTTCATGGTTGGGGGCATCATGAGAAACTATATTCAAGGGTCACAACATAGGAAGGTTGAGAATCACTGTCTTAAAACTTTGCCTATTTTCAGCTCTTTTTCTGCTTCATAGAGGAACAGGCACCCTGCCCATCTTTAGGAGTCTCAACAGTCTTACAGTAAAGCTCACATGTGTAAACTCAGATGTCTACTAGGTTCAAGGAAATCTTTTAGGTATGAGGCTTTGCAAAAATTGAAAATACCCAAGTTCTACCCAGTGGTGTACTGTATGCTTTTAACCCCAGCACTCAGGAGGCAGAGGCACATGGATCTCTGTGAGTTTGAGGCCAGCCTGGTCTATAGACTGAGTCTCAGGACAGACAAGGCTGTTACACAGTGAAAACCTGTCTCAAAAAAAAAGAATAACTTAAAAAATAACAAAATTAAAGTCTTCTAATATATAATTATTATTATATATAGAATATATAATATTCTATAGAATATTATAGAATAGCTAGGAAAGATTAACATTCTTATTCTGAAAAGGGAGAAATAGGGGCATAGGAGGAGGAATTGGAACAAAGCACATCTGAAACCTAACAAACATTAAACATTAAAACAACATTAAATATTGCAGTTCCCAGAAATGAAGGCTCTGGGATCTCAGATACCCTTCAAAGACAATGACCCTAAGAACCTGCATTTTTCTAAAAACCTGGTCTCCTAATGTTTCCATTTCCTCCCAAAAGCACTGTCAGCTGCAGGACAAATCTTCAATACATTCTGTAGGATGAGTAATTTCCAAACTGTAACAAATTAGTATAATCTTATTGGATTAATTAATGAAAATATATTATCATGCAATTATATAAGCTAGAGACCAGAAGTCCAAGACAAATTTCTGTGAAATAAACTCAAGGACTGAATTCCATCCTGAAGGTTCTGTGGCAGAACCTGCTTTCTTGTCTTTTCCACTCCTAGATGCCACCCATATTTCCTTAGGTCATGTCCCTTCATTTTCAGAGTTTGCAATGGCTAGCCAATGTTTCTTTCTTTCTTTCTTTTTTTTTTGAGTTTGTCAGATTTTTTTTGTTTTCTTTTTTTTATTGTTAAAAGAAAATTTACATTTACTCCCCTTGTTTCCGGCCCTCCTGCTCTC
>JAQHUG010000489.1:68484-84943 GCA_028555095.1 Dicrostonyx torquatus | reverse complement strand
CCTGCTTCCCTCTCTCACTCCCCGCTCCCCAGAACCTTAGCCCTGGAGCCTGCTGCTTTGTGAGGTCCTAGGACCCCTCAGCTGGAAGGGGGAGCTGGGCTGGGCTTGGAAAAAATCCAGTACCCGGGCAGGGCCCTGCGCCCGAATGACCAGCTAGCCAATGTTTCTTTATGTCACATCATTCTGCGCTCTGTCTTTTACCGCTGAGGCCCATTCTTAATACAGTGAACCAGCCTGTACAATATAATCTAGTCTCTGCAAAGCTGGCTTATTAAGCATCCTTAATTTTACTTGCAGTATTATTTCTATTTTGTTCTAGGTTCTAACATGTTTAAAGGTGCTGGAGATAAGGGTGCAGATATTTCAGATGAGGGCTCTACTCTGCTGCCATAGATGTCAAGTAGTCTAGGCTTTTAAAAAGGTTTATGTATTTGTGTGGATACAACCGTGAGTATAGAAACCAGCACAGGGTGTTTGTGTCTTCCTCTGTTACTTTCCAACTGTTCTTTCAAGGTAGGATCTCTCCCTGTACTTTCTAGGTTGTGCTAGAAACCGTTATGTCCTGTTGATCCTTCTGTCTTCACCTTCTACATTTCTCGGGTTACAGACATCTGTTGGATGCCCAACTTGTTGCATGGGTACTGGGGTCCAAACTCTGATCCTCATAATTGTGTGGCAAGTGTTCTGGACCTCTGAAATATCTCTCTAGCCTTTTCTAGGGTTTTGTTATAGTAATTGTAAGCCAAAAATCATATGATATCTTATCTAGGAATGTTACCCTTCAAAGATACTAGAGTATATTTGGTAGGAACACTAGATTAGACAGCCAAAGTTAGAAAGCAGCTGGGTTAGAAAACAGCCTGTTCATTTTTGAACTGTGTAACCTTGGACAAACCTCACAGAGGCCCAATTTCCTCATCCATGACCTTTTACTCCCTCTTCTATAAGCTCAAACTTGTTCTGTATCCTAATTAGCATTTCTCAATCGAGAACCCATTAATCTGAAAAACTAATTCAAGCTAAGATGCTAATAAGTAGTAATAGATTCATGTATCACCCTCACTCCGCCCTTCATTTGCCCTGAAAGGCAGCATTTACGTTAGTAAGATGAATTCACAAGTAACTGGAGTTGGCTAGTGATTCCTACATAAAAGTTGGTAGTCCCTAAGCACTTAAGAAGACAGTATGCGAGGATGGTCAGAGGGCCTATCTGACCTATCGTAACCTGGTTTGTGGTTATAGCCTTGCTTCACTCTCAAATGTCCTGATTTGGCTGACATATTGTGTGCTTACTATATTTGGCACTTGTTTTCAATAAATTGAATATATTATAAAATTTCTACCATGGTGGAATTTCAATGGTAGGGTGACTACTTAGAATGTTATGAAACCCTGTGTTACATTTTTTGCTACCTTGAAAGTTTATGAAGGCAAATTCATTTTAATTACTTTTTGAAATAATTTTCTGAAGCACATAGCCTAAACATTGTATATCATGGATTCTGGGTAGCTATTTCTGACTTGTTATACCCTATATTTTGTATTTCAGGCATGTTGTAAACCACTTATTATTAACAGAATTGTGGTTGCCACCAATCTCTATGCTGAAGCCCTGACTCTCAAAGTTGCTATATATCAGGAGAAATTCCTTGAAGTGAAAATAAAAATGAAATGAGGTTGTAACAGAGAAGAACCTCAGTCTAACTAACAGTGTTTGGTTTCCTTATACAAAGGAGAATTGCCAGGAATATGCAGGAGAGAAAATTCCATGTGAGCACAAGAGAAAGACAATGGCTATCTGTAAGAGAAGAAAAGAGACACCAGGAAAAACTCAAACCAACACAGCCTTGGTCTTGGACTTGGGTATCTTTTGTCTTATTGACCTTTTGCTTGTATATTACGATTTTCAATTTTGTGTTTTTATGGATTTGTGACTGTATTTCTTGTGTTTTCTTCTTTGTTTTAATTTTATTATGGTTTGTTTGTATTTGTTTGCCAGCTTTTTTAAAGAGAGAGAGAAAGAAAGGAAGGAAGGGCATCAAGTTGTATGGGCATGGAGGTGGGTAGATCTGAGAGGAGCTGGGCGAAGAGAAACCATGATTAGACTATATAATATGAAAACATTTCTTTTCAATTACAAAACAAAAAGAATTAATATACTCAGCCTATAATAATTTGTTATGACTTACCTTGCAAACTATTGCACATTTTGTATAAGAAACAGATTTTGTTAAAAATCCAGTTTTCTGATGCTATCATACTTGACTTAACCAGACTCTGTCTAATGGGGGTTGATGGCATGATGTTTTCCTAAGATGACTCTTATGTCTGCTAAAATGGACAGGGAGGAAAAGCTTTAACCCTACACAAAGAACTCTAAGCAGCAAAGCAGTGCTGAGAGTGAGAGAAATAGTCTTTCCTAGGGAAGAGCACACCAATTGGTTATCCAATACCAAGTGTTCAGTACCTGAACACATGCATTCAAGTTACATTAGACAGACCCAGTAGGCTATACTTAGGAATATATATGTATACACATGTACATGTATGCATATAACAATAATGAAAAAGAGGTCATGGATTTGAAAAAAGCAAGGAGAGAGGTATATTGAAGGTTTGGAAGGAGGAAGGGGAAATGATGAAATTTTACTCCAATCTCAAAAAGATAAAATAAATAATTACAAGTAACAAGTTTTAAAATGAATAAATGTGATCCACTGAAATTAATCGCTAAAATGCTTCCTTTTCTCTTACAGTACTACCTCATGTTGAAACTTTGTGCCTTCTTGCTCTCTTTAGGGGCTTTCTATAGAGGTATAAAGATTGACTTTCTTCGTTAACCTTGGAATATGTGGAGTTATCACTGAAAATTAAGAAAATTGAAGGTTATATATTTGTCACATATCCATGCCAAATCAGTGAGTTGAAGAAACACATAACTTTAGGAGAAAGCTAGTATCAAGAGTGCTTAGAAAAATATCGAATCCGGATTTGAGCATTGCTTCTTTGTTTGTTTGTTTGAGGCAGGGTTTCTCTTTCTCTGTAGCTTTGGGGTCTGTCCTGGAACTAGCTCTTGTAAACCAGGCTGGCCTCGAATTCACAGAGATCTGCCTGCCTCTGCCTCCCAAGTGTTGGGATTAAAGGGCGTGTGCCACCACCGCCTGGCTTGAGCATTGCTTCTTATCTTAAACTGGTGAGCAATACTCAGCCAGACCTTTTCATCTCTTTACTTGGGACTTAAAAGGTTTTAGCTTTCAAGACTGTGTAGAAGATGCACTTTGATTCCACATTTGACCCTGTGTCGCAAACATGGAGCCACTTAATCTCCAGAAATTGATGTGCATTTGAATGTTGCTAGATTATAGTCAGAAAAACTAAGGGGCAAGGAATCAGTTGGTTACCTAGCCTAGAAAGATATTCATGCCAAAGAAGTTAGATGTTAGAATTAGCTTGTATATTTTTTGCCAATTCCATGGTTAATGAAAGATCTGTTGATCCCTGAAATCCAGATTTCCACCAACAATTCATTCAATTATATAGAGTACCTCTACACTATAGAGATTTTACTGAACTATCATAAAAGACATGGAGCGTCACTCACATTATAGCTGTGTAAAAATATTGACATGTTCTATAGATACTGCTAGTCTTAACTGCCAAACCCATTTTACTTCCCTTCATCTAAATCCAGTTTCTTTCTATCTTTCTAATTTTTTTTTCATTCTGCCATGTTTTGAGGTCTGAACATTAAAGGTCTCATCTCATGGAGAGCAAGTTCTTCTCCACCCATAAGACGTGCTGCTACGTGGTTACCCAGGTATTTTATGGCAGGAGCAAGGGATGATTGAGAAGATCCATTTTCTATCCTTTTACTTTAATCATATACTAAGGTAATCATCCAATCCAAGTTAATATTATTCTTAAGAGAAGTTCTGGTGATCAAATTTATCTCCATCTTCTTTTATAAGAACATTATTGAAGTTGCTGCCATGGAAAAGATATGGATATGGCATGGATAAGTGAAAAGAATACTATACCAGAGAAGATAGGCTTGCTAGATCCCAATCTCCAAGGTGTCTGTTTCTTAAGAAAGTATAAACAAGTATATTCAGCAAATACAGAAGGTCACAAGAGGAGATAAAGGGTTGAGAAAAAAGAGTGGCCGTGATAGCAATTATGAGAAAGAAACTTTCTATTCCTAGATAAGATGTACCCACCAGCCTCAGGTTTTTGTTCCCAAGGACAAGAGTTTCCCTTCCCAGGATGTGTCATGTCTAACACCTGCTCATCACTGATGTGAATAAAAGAAGCTTTCATACTGTGTGAACTTATGACACACAACCTTCTGGTTCTGTTCTTTGTTTGAAAACTATATAATGAAAGTATGTATTCAGTAAAGTTGCAGCAGATTCAAACCAAAAAAAAAAACTCATCATATATGCTTAGAACAAAGCTAAATAATTTATACTTGCTTTCTTACTTGATTTTCAAAAAATCTGTCTCTGGTATATCATTATCAATCAGACATCACAGATTAGGGGCGTGAAGGTCAAAGAGTGTAAATGAAAGTGACTTGAGCTAGTAACAAGAAAATCTAGTATGTTAATTCAGATTTTATGACTCTGAACTGTATTATTTTCTTTATATAGATTGTGTGTAAAGAGTCTGACATCCAAAATGTTACCAAGTCATAATGCCTTAAAATAGGATCCTTTTTGAACAATGAATTTCAGATTTTGGATATTGTGTTTTTAAATTATAGACAGTGAGACAATAAAATTTATGCAGATAGTCCAAGTTGTGAAAAATAAGTGTTTGAATTCTGAAATAGTGTGTCCTCATTTCTTTTGGATAAGGGATATTCAGCCCTCAGTGATAAATGCTTCTGTGTTGGGAAGCCTGGATTCCAAAGTCTGCTAGTGGCTTGGGTGACCTTGAGGAGGTTATGATCTGCCCAAGCTTTAGTTCCTTATCTAGAAAACAGAAAGGCTGAGTTAAATGGTTTCTGTAGTTTCCTGAAGGGCAATATGGTATCCTGTTACCTGTCCTTACACAATGTAGAAGGTCAAATGAAAAGGTGTACTAAACCTTGCTTAATTAAGGCAGGGTATTGTGTGCCAAAATCTGAGGTTTTCCTGTCTTGCTTCGGGAATTGATATGTTTACTTATTTTCATACATGTGTAGGACCAGGAATTCTTTATTAAAGATAGGTTAACGTTTACATTTCATTTCAGTTCTCTCCCCCACCCCCATAATTGTCAGCTTTACCCTGAAACAAAAGAGCTGGTTGGTCACTGAAATATTAATGAGTTGTGTGACAGCCCTGTCCTTGGTTATAAGAAGCCATAAAGAGATAGAATGTTTCATATCCTTCATCTTGGCTATCACTCCCAAACCACGAAGATTATGTCTCACTCAAAGTACCATGGCCTAGGTTCCTGTGATCTTTTATGTAACATGTGCTAGAGAAGAAACGGCCAAAGGCAATGAAACCTATCACCATAGCAAATGCTGAGAAAAGGATGCAGTACTCGAGTGGAAGAGGTAAATGTGATCGCCTGCTTTTTGGACACTTGTATATCACGAATATAATTGGTCTTAATAATAAAAACCTGGAGTGAGATATTAGAGAGTAAAAGCTGAAATATCAGAGAAGCAGAGCAGCCAGCCACTAGGGCTCTTACCTCTATGAAATCCTCAGACAGAAAAGGGTACCAGATCCTGTTTCTACAAATCCTCAGACTGAATGCCATCTCTATGAAACCTCAGACTGAACCCTGAGCTCCTGTCTCCTCCTACCTTATATTCCTCTCTCCACCCAGTCATAATACTTCCTGTCTCCACCTCCCTAGTGCTGGGATTGAAGGTGTGAGCCTCCACCACTTGGCTCTGTTCCTCATTTAGACTGGATCAATCTCAGCGTGTCCTTGAACTCACAGAGATTGTCTGCCTCTGTCTCCTGAGTGCTGGGATTAAAGGTGTATGCCACCACTGCCTGGCCTCTATGGCTAACTAGGATTTTAACTCTGCACTCTGATCTTCAGGTAAGCCTTATATGTTAAGGCACCAACAAAGTATCACCACACAGTTGTGTGTAATAAAAAAGTCTTGACACTATATAAAGTCATCAAGGGTTTAGGGGCTATTATTGGCTAAGTTGTTATCCGTGTTAAGAGAAGAGGAATTTGTGAAGTAGCATGCAGGACCGACCCTACTTGGATTTGATTGGCAAAACAGCAAGAAATGTGGTTTTTTGGGAATGATCTTAGGATTTATGCCTAGTTTACAGAATTTATAGATTTCTGCTATACTATTCTTGTTTGGTGAGACCCTCACTTCAAAAAATAAATAAGCAAACAGCATTACCACTTATATCTCTAGTGCTTTTGACATATCACTTGATTTCACCATCATAACTGTAGATAATCATTGTTTCTGTTCAAATTGTATGGATGAGGATTTCAAAGCTCTGCAGGTTTAAATAAGACTCCAAAGGCCATATTGCTAGCTACTGTCTGAACAAAAATATAAACTTTTGGGTATCCTCTGCTCCTTCTGGTTGCTTCCACAGTCCTCTGCAGCTTAAGTATCTGCTTTCCATCTCACCAAATAGTTTGTGATATTGCTTCCATAGGCATTTTTTCCAGGATAGTTGACACCAGTGGGCTAAGTAAAAGTCAATAGACTGATTGGTAAACCAAGGAGTTAAGTATTCATTCACTGTTGCTATATATAGGCACCAAGGATATGGTATCACGGAGACATCAGAGTAACCCCTTGCCCTTATGAAACACAACTTAACTGCTGGTACTGCCTACAGAAATAACCAGTTAGCAGTTTAAATTTAAATTAACTAATGCTAAATGCAATGAAAATTCAGTTTCTCTGTCATGCTTGCCATATTTCAAGTGCTCAATGGCCATATAAAATTAGTGGCCACTCTCTTGGACACCATAAATATAGGATTATTAACATTTTCAAAGAAAGTTCTGTGGGACAACACTTAACACAACAGCATTTTTCTGCATATAAAAAGGACATATATGCATATAAAAAGGACATATGATTGAAAACGTTCATTATGATGTATAGGAGGCTTTCCTGAGGAAAGTGACGTATGAGCTGTGCTTTTAATCAGAAATACTGAGCAAATACTCATGTCCAAGTGATGACCCATCTATAGAAACTCTGCACCATGAGACTGTACAGATCCCATAGTAATAGAAGTAAGGTCAGTTTGCTCCATCTTCCTTCCAAGTCAGGGAACTTGCTTTCTGTCCTCAGTGGACATAGCAGTGCATGAACAGGAAAGAACAGAATAGGAAGCTATTTCCCATCTCTGTCTGTTAAGATCAAGTTGATCAAACCTGGAGCCATGGATTACTGTGAGTGAGGACCTCCGTGTAGTTTTAGGGTTTTTTTTTTGGTTAAATTTTCCTTTGAAATGTGAGTCTATTTCAACCTGTGTGACAACATTAAGTTTTATAGGCCATACAGGATGATTTATAGTTTCAGAGCATCTTGAACAAGAAGAGAAAAATGGGTTAAGCAGAAAAGAAGCTAGCTGTGTCTGAGTCCATGTGGTATCAGGAGCTATCTGGTCCATGAGACTCAATAGCCAGCACTGGAAAGTAGAAGGATATTTAGATACCCACACAGCTCTAGGTAGGGAGTTAAGTTCAAGTTTACAATCTGGCTAAGAAGTATAACCATTTGATTTGTCATAAAATTAGTTACAACATAAATTGATCTCCTTTTCCCTGTCATTTTCTGCCTCTTCTCTGTTTCTATAATCTATCTAAATATATTTTTCTGTAAGACTTTGGTAGAATCTGCAGTTGTACCATTCCAGTACAGACCCTATATCTCTCTCTGTTTCAAGCATCATTGATCAAAATATCGAAAGCTAGGCTGTTCTCTCCTATGTCAATGGCACGGTGTAAGCATATTTTATATTTAGTTTACTGAGAAAGAGATCAAAGTCCCCAAAATGGGAATTGAAAAATGTTATCATTGCTACTGGTTCTGTCAATAAAAACTGCTGATAAAAGTTATGTTTGTATCAGATTTTGCATTACAAAAATCAGGAATACTATATGAGCTTCTAGCCTTCATCCATATCTATATTATCATCATCGGGATGTCATGGCATTGGGAATGGGAGTAAGTAAGTTCTTTAAACTCACCTTATCTTTTAAGTCTCTGGAAATGATTCCATAAGTCCTTTAAATGTACCATGTATTTTTCACTTGTATATTGAAATATTTTGAATGCAGGATATTATTCTATTTGGGGGCTTAGGATTTGCTTATGAATATCACATTCTCTTTAAGAGCTACTGAAACTTTTCCTTTGGTGTTAAATCATGCTTTCTGCCATCCTTCAGAGATCTTGACTCACTGGCTATGGCTGGAATCCAAGTCTTGTCCCTTTCAGTTTTTGTCGTTTTTTCTGAGCTTTGTCAAAGTAATGCTGTATTTGATTTTTCTTCTGCCAGGATGGTGACTCTGTAGTCAGCCTGTGTGCCAAGAGTTCCTGTGGGAATCTTTCCAAAGCAGATAATTTAATTTCCCTGTTTTCAGAAAGCAAAGAGTGAGCCTCCTTATTAACTAGAAATGTGCTTATTTGGTGCTGAAGAAGGGCTAACATTATCCTTCTGACTGTTCTAAAGAATCTTAGCCTGTCCTTGAGATCTCGTTCTCCTAATGTGTCCCTGAAAATCTCCTACTCCTTCCCAGGGCACACATCCTCACATACAGACATGTCCTTCCAACTCCAAGTCCTGTGAATCCTATGAGGCCCAGTTTATGTCTCATTGCACCATGGATTCTTCTTTAATTAAGGAAACTGAATTGTTTTTTTCCTCTTCTTCTACAGCATGTATTGTACACAAGGCACAATTGAATGTTTTTTTTCACTGTACTAATTTGTACTATCTTTCTTGATCAGAAAATAAATTCTTTGAGATGGCCTAGTTCATGTATAATAAATCTTCACTATATGATCGTTTTATCTATTATTCTAGTCAATGAAAACTTGCTAAGCACTCACTACATATAATGTCTTGGGTTAAGCAATAGAGTTACAAAAATGAATAATAAAAAGATGAATAAGACTTTGTTCCTGTTCTTAAGAAGAACCCGGTCCAGTAGCAAGAATTAAAAAGTAAGATTATAGAGGTAATGATATATTATAGGTACTATGATAGAAGTTGAAATAAGTTACTTAATATAAGCATGTAGGAGGGATTGAGTAGTTATATTTAAATTAGGTGGGAAAAGGCTGATAAAGCAAATGATCGTTAAACCTTGTTTTAAAAGCTTAGTCCATGCTTACATGGCAGAAAAGAGGAAAAAGTGAAAAAAGTGAAGTACAAACAATAAGATCAGCAGGAGGAATGTCAGAAGCTTGTAAATGTATGAAATGTTGGGGAAACTAAAAATGGTTTGACAGGTCCAGATGGTCATTGGGTTGAAGTAGGTCAAGTAACTAATAAGAGAGAACACTAGAAAAGACCGGATTATGGAGGGTCTTGTCACTTTAAGGATATTGCAACTTAAGCTGCAGACAGTAATGAATCATTGTAGAATTTTGCGTGGAGTAGATACACGATCTGATTTGTGTTTGACCATGATGAATAGATAACATTAAGTCTAATTAGAAGGCTGAAATAATGGCGAGTAATAGATTGAATTCTGTGGCTATGCAGACTGGGAGGAAGCATGGATGTTAGAGGTGTAACGTGATAAGCATGGCAGGACTTAGTGACTGATGGCACAGAGAGGATTGAAGACAAAAGAAGTCATCCAGGACACACTCTGGGCACTGAGTTTAGACTACTGAGTATGTGACTTTATGAACTGTCTTCTCAAAGGCCCATGAGGTAAAGCTTGTAGACCCAGTCATGGAGAGGTAAATGCATCTCAGAGGCTCTGACCTAATCATCTGATGGATTCATAATTTCATGGTAATCGAATCTCTTGGAGGTAGAATCTGGATGGGTAAAGTAGATAACTGGGAGTGTGCTCTTGGGGTTCAGTAGCTCATCCCTGATCCATTTGTCTGGTGTCTCTGCTTCCTGTCCCCCTCCCTTCCCCCAGGAACAAAGTAGCAGCCATCAAGCAAGTACAGAAACCTCTGAGCCCAGGAGCTAAAAAAAAAATGTTTCCACACAGGTTCTTTTCTTCTTTTCGTCATAGTGAGAGAATGCCAGCTAACAAAGTCATAGTGTTACTTACCAAGGCAAGAAACACACGACAAGGTCCTCCCCTCCACTGGGGTCCTCAGTAGTCAATGAACATAGGATGGTTATCAAATCTTTTGCCTTTAAAACACAGGAGGAAGTCTTGACCTGTCTTAGCTTCTGTGAGATGTTCTCTGTATGGAAAGTTGCTTTCTGTTGCTTCAGGATGCTTCTACCGCTCTGATCTGTCTCTGAATTTCTTTGGTGCAAATTTGAGGCTCATTACGCAGCTTGCTTTTATTGTTCGCGCTACACATCTCTGATCTTTGTCTTTGTATGTGATGTAATAATAGTAATTGCTCACATTTGAACAGTGATTTGGAGTTTACAAGGCATATTCAAATATATCTCCTTTGATCCATTAACTATACTGTAAAGTAGGCAGTGAAGTAAATGTAATTGTCCTGTTTCATGTAAAGGAATACAGGCAGTAGTGATGGGACCTGCCAAAGATCACACAGTTGGTAAGTGTTCTGAGTGCGTCTTTGTTTGCCTCTCTATCCATTGTACTTTAATTGCTTAATCTTGCATTGCTGTCTGTTAAGCAAATGGTTCCAGACTCTCCTGAGACTTTGTCATTTTAACTCCCTGCTTTGTTAGTCTCAAGTGCACTGTGAATTTCTAGTAGTTTCCCTGCCCCGCATATGCAAATCCGCTTTGACTCTGCAGTTCAGTCCTCTCGCCCAGTCTCTGATCCTTCTAACTCTAATCGCAGTCTTGACAGTGACACAGCAGGATTTGCAGACAGGTGGGTTTGTTGCACTAGACTTGCAGATGGGTTTGTTGCACTGTTGCTTTTTTTTTTCCTCAAGAACATAGAAGGGCACCCACATTCAATCTGTTGGAAGGAAACCTGACCTGAAGAGATACTGGCCTTTGGAAGTTTGTTACTCAAACAAGGGTTTAATTTGTGTATGTGATCAGCTAAAGAAGAGAGTCAGTACTGAAGAAAACGTTTCTAACTCACAGTTCATCTTCTTGCCTACACAGAACTCCAGGTTGTTGCTGGACTCCCTTGTGTGTGCTTCAGTCGGTCCATGAATAGATTCATCTCCTGACTCTAATGTTGCAAGCTGTGCTAGCAGCCATCTCCTGTGGAGATCATAGCATGTGTTGCCAGGTGCTTTTCATATCAGCTATGGTTGGCCTGCTAGGATGGAGGGTTACCTAAGCTTCCTTAGCTTTTCAGCATTTTCGAGTTCAGCAAATACTTGTGAAATACCTACTCATAACAAGGTGAAGCATTCTCAAAGAGCTAATAAGCACAGATGAACCAAAGCAAAGATCCTCCAAAGCAAACAAGCAAGTATGTTAGACACAAGCTCCTTGCTCCTGAGCCTGATGTCTGTTTGAGGCATACTTCTGATTTGTCCCAATGTAACTGGGTGGCACACCAAACACTTATCCTGTGTTAGGAATTTGGAACAGAAGATGAACTAGTCAAGGCAGTGCCCTGGAAGCAGTAACATTTTAAATCAGGCTCCAGGAAGGATTAAAATGCAGAGTGACAGAGTGTGTGAGTCAGCACTAATGCCAATATTCTTGGTTGGCACTAGGGTGCAACAGAAAACAAAGAGGATTTCCATATTTGGGAGTGAATTTAGGAGAGTGCCTGTCATATCAGGCTTTTCAAACAAAGCCAGATCTTACACCATACATTCATTAATTCCATAGTTTGGTTCTTTCGAAGTGTGATTTCAGGCTGTGGTGTGAACTCAGCCCAGGAGACTCCTTTCTCAAGTTAGATTTCAACTCAGGTAAAAACTGAATTTGTACTTTTGAGATAATTGTTCTAAGAAGGGAGTGCTGCTAAAACACAGGCTAGAATAGAAAAGTTAGCTTTGTGTTGCTCTGAGATGCAATTATCTCTGTTCTTCCTTGGCAAAGATGATGCTGTGACTGGGGAGCCTGCTCAGAGTGACAGATCTGTGTGGGCTGAAGCCCCAGTTTGATCATGAGGAGGCGGAAGATGGAAATGTCTTTCTTTTTTTCCCCCTCTAGGATGGATTCTGATGCAGGCGACTATATGCTAAGGAAGCTATTGTTGGGGGCTGTGTTGTTCAGCAAGAAGCAGCTATAGCATGCGTTGATAAAAGGGGCAGGGGGCAGGGTGTGCAAAGGGAGAGAATTAAAAATTGCTGGAGTAAATTTGTTGCAGTCATGAACTGCAAACATGCTGCTACATATGATATCAAATTCAATTGCTTCACCCAGTTTTCTACTTTTTTTTTCCCCAGATACTAGGGTTGACTGAGGTAAGATATTCCATCTCTCAGTTTGTGTGGTAGTGGGAGATTGTTAAAAATTGGAAATTGGGCAGAGATAATTGGTTCATGAACAGTCTTGAACTTGTGCATATATAACTCTAATTTAACATGTTTGGGTTGGCCTGTTTGGCCTACCTGCTTCCTGTTTATAATTCCTTCTTGGGATTCTATCCTGAAAAATCTAGAATACCTGTGAAATCTATGCTGAGATTTCAACAGTAATGTATAGAGAGTGCACTTGAACTGTAAGAATGGTGACAATGCTGCCTCAGTTAACACCTCCACCTCAAGTATAACGTCCTGAGAAAATACCACATTCTTGCATAGCACAGGTTGTTGTCTGTGCTTCAGGGTAGAAATTGGTGTCACACTCATTCTAGGGATTTCCCTGGGGCTTACTTGATAAAATGCATCTTAAAGACTTGCTTAGGATGACTTCAGTGAAGGAGCAATTAGTATATATGTGGTAAAAATAATACCTACCATTTATTGATCCCTTATTATATGTCAAACTGTTTATGTAAAATTCTCAAAATTTTCATGATAATCACATGAGGTAGATCATTTTCATCATGATTTTATGCATAGGTTAATAGTGTTCTATAATTTAAGTCACAGTGATAGTAAATAGAACAAGATTGTTGAGTTGATTTTTATTGTGATAAATACACCAAATTGACCTTTTTAGACACTCCTCAGCAGGATTTAATTTTATTAATTTGTTGCAATATATTTTGATCATTTCTCCTTCCTGACTCCTCCCAGATCCTCCCTACTTTCCCTACCTTCCCAAATTCCTGTTCTCTCTTCTCTCTCTCTCTTAAAAAAGAAAAAAATCAAAACAAACAAAAATCAGTAAGACCAAAACAAAACAAAAATCCCACAAAAAAATTACAGAGCCTCTTTTGTGTTGATCAACAATTCCTGGACTTGTAGCCTACCTTGGAGTGTGGTTGATACAGCCAGTGCCACTTCATTGGAGTTTCCCTTTGCCAGTGAGTACCAACTGCAAATAGTTTCTTGGAAGGGGTGGGATCTTGTGTCCATTTTCTCTTTTCAGTGCTAGGATTTTGTCAGGTTTGAACCTGTGCAAGTCTTGTGTGTAGTGTCACATTCTCTATGAGTTTATATGTGCAGCAGCCCTGTTGTGTGTGGATGGCACTGTTTCTTTGGAGTCATCCACCACCTCTGGCTCTTAGAAGCTTCCTAACTCCTCCCCTGCATAGATTCCTGAGCTTTGAGGGAAGGGTTTAATGAAGACATCTCATTTAGGGTTGAGTGCTCCAAAGTCTCTCACTCTCTACATATTGCCCAGTGGTGGATCTCTGTGTTAACTTAACTCCCCTTTACTGAAAGAAGAAGCTTCTCTGATGAGGGTTGAGATTTCACTTAGGATGATTGTTTCCAGCACCATACACTTACCTGAAATTTTCATTTTTTTGACAGCTGAATAATACTCCATTGTGTAAATGAACCACATTTTTTTATCATCCACTCATCAGTTGATCAACATCTAGGCTGATTCTAATATCTGACTATTATAAATAGAGTAGCAATGAATATGTACACAAACATAGATATTAAGACCAATGATTAATGACTGGCACCTCATTAAACTTTAAAGAAAGGATACCATCATTTGAGCAAAGCAGTGGCTTACAGAGTAGTAAAAGTCATTACCAAGTATACATCTGATAGAGTACTAGTGTCTAGATTATCTAAAAAAACTAAAAAAAAAGATGAACTTGAAGAAAATAACCCAATTTAAAAATGGGGTATAGAAATAAGCAGAGAGTTTTCAAAAGAAGGAACAAATATGGCTGAGAAATGCTTTTTAAAGTTCAATACCTTTACCCATGAGGGAAATGAAAATTAAAACTACTTGGAGATTTCATCTTACCCCATTCAGAATGGCCAAGATAATAAAACAAACAACGTGTGCACTTCCTAAATGGCTAATGTACTGAGATCTTACATTTGTTAATTGATTTGAGAGATTTTGGTCATTTGTACATTCTCTTCATGAGGTACCCAGGCAATTGTTTTCTTCTTGCTGAGTTTGAGAGTTCTCTATATTTTCTGAGTTTATGTCTTTGATCAGCTATATGATTTCCATGCTTTAGCCTTAGGCTGTAGGCTCTTCTTTGATTCTTTCAAGCACTCATTTTGCTTCCCTTCCACCAATATTAAATATGATAAAATGTTCCTTATCAAAATTTCTTTCATGGATCACCTTTTTGGTATTCTATATTAAGAACCATTTTTAATGGTATAAAAACAGAAAATAGATTGCTTAAGGGCATTGTCTATACATAAATTTTAATGATGAGTTTATCGAGAAATATACATTTCATATAATTCACTTATTTGTAGTTTTATGAAACAGGGTATCCCTCTATAATTTAGGCTGCCATGAACTCAGGATCCTCCTGTCTCAGTCGTTTTCAGTGTTGGGATTATCAGCATGTGCTGCCATATAAAGCCTTTAATTCACTTTTTAAAAACATAATCTCAGGTAGCATTGGCTAACCTCAAAGTTACTATGCCTAGGATAAACTTGAACATCTGATCCTCCTGCTGCAATTTTCCTGGTGCTAAATAATGGTGCTGAATCACCATATTTGGTTTGTACAGAGCTGAGAATCAAACCTAGTGCTTTGTACATGCTAGGCAAGCATCTACCAAATGAGCTGCACCCGTAGGTTCTACAAATTTTAAAACTGTCCATTTCAAAGACCTTTTAAAGATAAATGCTAAAGCTCTGAAACCCGCATTGAGTCAGTTTTAGAGCATTTTCATCACCCCAGTGTATCTCAAATACATTTATTTCTGTTTTCTTTTAATCTGTGACCCTGCTTTAAGAAACCACTAATCTGGTTTCTATAAAGTTTTCTGGAACTATTTATTTACATTGCATTTTGAAAGAAAAAGTGTGTATGGGGAGGGGTGGAATGATTGTGCACATGTGTGCCATAGTGGAAGTCAGAATACAACTTGTAGGTGTTTGTCTTCTCTTTCTGCCATGTAATTCCCAGGGATTAAGCTCAGGATATTGCACTTGGCAGCAAGTACTTGTATCCACTGAGCAATTTTACTGGCCTCACAACTTATTTTTAAATGACAAAATTTAACTATGATAAAAAAGACACTACTAATTTATCATACAATTCAAAAGTATTGACTATAGTCATGTTACTATGGTAACCAGTTCTGATAACTTTTTCATCTTTTAACTAAATCTGTACCCATCAAGTAACAAATCATTTCTCCTCCCTCAATTTCTTGATAATCACCATTCAACTTCTTTGTACATCCTGTGTAAAAGTGAGATCATGTAGCTTTTGTGCTTTACTTTCTGCTTTATTTCACTTGACACAATTTCCATCCACATTGTATGGATCAGAACTGTCTTCCTTTTTATTGTTGAATAATCTTTTTTTAATGATTTTTATTGAGCTCTACATTTTTTTCTGCTCCCTTCCCTGCCTCTCCTCTCCCTTTCAACCCTCTCCCAGGTCCCTATGCTCCCAATTTACTCAGGAGATCTTGTCTTTTTCTACCGTGCTTGTAGATTAGATCTGTGTATGTTTCTCTTAGGGTCCTCATTGTTATCTAGGTTCTCTGGGATTGTGATTTGTGGGCTGGGAATAATCTGCTTTAAATAATATTATGCACATGTACCCCATTTTGTGTATTTATTCATCTGTTGGTGGATATTTAGGTTGCTTCTACTCTTTTGATATTGTGAATGATGTTACTGCAAACACAGAAGCATGAATATCTCCTTGAAATCCCCATAGCCTCATTTATCACACAGTTGTTTATTCACTTAGTCTTTAAGTCATATAGATATTAAGAATTGTAGATCAATAGTCATCTATGTTTGTCATACTTATAGCTAGACTAATCAGGTTCTTTAGATACATAGAGATTATATTCTGTATGAAT
>JAQHUG010000489.1:13792-36018 GCA_028555095.1 Dicrostonyx torquatus | reverse complement strand
TGGTCTATCATACCAGATTGGTATAGAAGAAGTCCACGGGTTTTTATTGTCTGTGAAAACAAAAAAACCTTTCTGAAGCATCATATCCTTAGACCCATAGGTAGAGTTGTCTCTCGGGAGAATCGGAACTAACAAGGCAGAGTGGGATCTAGAGAAAGCTGGTCTTCCTGATCACTTCACCTCCATTCCTGGTCTCCCTACCCTTGCACGAAAACTCATGGCCAACATGAACTGTGTGTGGTTCTTGTCACCTAACCCATGTGCTTGAATGCATCAATAATAAACTCAGAGTCCCCAATAATGCATCAGTGTTACATTAGGGAAAGATATCAAACTATTTCCCCTGGATGTTGGTTAGCCAGGTACGAGCACAGATTTGAATTCTCTACTTCACCCTCCCCGTGTCTTCTGTCATTCTCTGTCTGTCTGCTGTGTGAGTCTAAAATTGTGCCTTCCTGAAGGCTGTTTTGTGAGTCTGTCCCTGTTTCTCTGTCTGTATCTGTTCGTGTGTGTCTGTCCCTAACAAAGGGTATTGCTCTTTCTTTAATTAAACAGCACAGAACGTATCAAATCAGAAGGAATGAGGGGTGGTTCACAGAAAACTTTGAGTTTCATAAGTCACTGATTCCAATTGACCCCTGCTGACCTAGATAAAAAGCAGTAGTACAAACAACCGAAATCCTTATGTTAGGTTTCAATTTCTGGTGGATAGTCAATTTATAAGGATGCTTTCTACCCATATTTGCTGTTTTCAGAAAATGATTATCATAGCAAACATACAGGGCCACGAAAGAGTACATAATTTAAGATAGAAGCCATATATATTAACTTAGGTTGTAAAAGTTGATTACATGGGAAATCCAAGGCAAGAAAGGTTGACTGTTACATTGGTCATTTAAAGGCAGTTAAAATGTACGATTCATTCTGCCTGTGAGACAATAGTAATGCATCACCACAGTACTCTTCGAGGATTTTACTTCACTCCTTAGAATACTGTCTTACTCTCTGCCTATCAATCTTTAGAGCTTCAACTGAAACATTATCTTCCCTGGGCAGAGACAATTATTTTTCTCTATGTTCTTACAACGAACTCTGGTTTATTTGTGGATGTACTTCACTCTCGTCCGTGGGCTTCCTACTTTTTTCTTTATTCAATGGGCACTTATTATGTGGAAAACACACTACCACTCAAAATATCACAAGCATTCATTTCCTTGTCTTCCTCTTCTAGATTGAAGGGCCTTTAGAAGCACAGCTTGTGACTCATCAGCATCCTGTCACATGGCAGCAGACCATGGTCCATATTTTGGGTGATAAAAATATGAGAAAATGTGTCCAGATATCAGGGTAGGAAATGCAGTTATTCCAAGACATTATCTGAACTGTTCTTTGTAGGGTGAAGACCACTCAAGCCCTTTAACTTTTTAAGGATTAGAGTCACCTGAAATATCACCATGTTCTGAATCTCACTAATACCACCCAACTGATGATATTTCTTGTAAGACCATGGGACTCTCCGCTATGCACTTAGTACGGTTGTAAATCTTAGTATCTTGGGTCTGAGTCAGGAATTGTCTCTGGAATCTAAGAAGTGGATAGCAAACCAATCCCAGGACTGGGCGGTCACATGGAATTCTGTAAGACATACAATTCATTAGGTGGTTAATGCTGCTCTTCAAGAGGCCCGAGGGTATGGCCAAAGAAGAGCCTCTCTTATTGGCTTAAA
The DNA here is from genome assembly GCA_028555095.1 of Dicrostonyx torquatus. Taxonomy (NCBI): domain Eukaryota; kingdom Metazoa; phylum Chordata; class Mammalia; order Rodentia; family Cricetidae; genus Dicrostonyx; species Dicrostonyx torquatus. The sequence continues at coordinate 34,292 of JAQHUG010000489.1, read as the reverse complement.
AAAGCCTTCTTAGTGGTACCCAGAAAATTAGACTGGCTAAATCCATAAGGTTTCATGCCTGGGCTTGTGTTCAACTGTGTGGACTTACTCAGCGAAACAAATATCCTAAGACTATGAAACATAGGCAACATGAGGAGTTGTGCCATTTGAGAACCTTGTGACCACGGTCACTTAACCTCTCTGATCCTCAGTGCCCACATGTGTTCAATAGGCATGATGATACCCTTTACATTATTGTCAATAATCTATAGGTGCTCTTCCCTTCCAGTCGCTTTCAGAGGAATATATAAAAATAGACATTTCTACCAATGTCTGGGTTCTTGGAATGCAATTCAAACAAGGCCTTCAGACAGCCAACACAGTTTTGGGACAAGAAAGAGTATTTCCATACCAGGAAATTCTGTAGCCCAATGAATAGGAATGACACGTGTGAAATTCCCAGTGGATCTAGGACAGTGTTCTAAGGAGTCAGCAGTGGGTTGAGCCCCTGGTGGCACCGGAGCCATCAGAGAAGAGGAAAAGCTTTGGTTCAGGTCTATTCACAGGAACAATAAGATGGCAACTGACTGCAGTGCAAGTTTTTTCTTTGGAAAGCTGAGAGCTTTCCAGTTCCAGAGGTAGTGTCCCCTGAACTATTCACCTAACTCAGAAGATACGGAGTCAGTGAGATAATCTATCCATTTTTTTCTACATTTACTAACATGTTGTGGGAAAAATCCATTAAGATGGTATCTTAGTCTATTCTAGTTTTTATAAGAAAATATCTTTGGGTAATTTGTAAACAATAGAAATTTATTTCTAAGAATCCTGGATGCTGGTAAGTTCAAGATAAAGCCACAAACATATTCAGTGTTTCTTAAAGGCATAGTCTCTATTTACTGCACAATACATTTTTCCTCTGCACTCATATAGCAGAAGACTGAGGCAATTCATGTATTCCTCTCTTATGTATGCATTATTCTGTCCCAATGGAGTCACCTATTAAAGGATCCACCTTTTATTACTACATTGGTTATTAAGTGCAACAGATAATTTTTAGGGAAACAAACATTCAGACTGCAACAGGTAGTCACTGTTTTTGTTTCAGTCTGTTGATGTTATAAGAACCTCAGTCAAAAGCAATTTAGGGAAGGAAGCGTTTTATTTGGTGTACACTTCACTCACTGATGCAAGTATCCCAGGTCAGTCTGCTACTGAGACACAAGCAGGGCAGGGACACAAGCAGGAGCTAAAATCAGAAACTGTGGAGTGATCCTGCTTGTTGGTTTGCCTTCAGGCTCATTCTTAGCTAGCTCCTGGTGACCTAATCAGGGAACGGTGCTGCCCACAGTGGGGTGGGTCCTCCTGCATCCATTAAAAATCAAGACAAGCCTTCAAAGATGTACCCACAGACCTGATTAGGATAATTAATTGGTACTCCTTTCAGATGATTCTCAGCTGTTTCAAGTCCATAGTTAGTGCTAACAAGAGCAGTCATGTAGATATTTTTCATTTTTTTGTTGATGTGGTATATATTATTGTTGTAGTTTGTTAATAGGAAAGAATATAACATTTGAGGAACTAATCCTATTGAATCCCATGGTTTTTAATATACTGTTAAATTTGACCAATGAGTATTTTGTTTAGAATTTAGTTATATTTATGACTGAGATGTCAACATTTCCATGTATGCATATATGAATGCTCAACAAACATTTTTGATGGCTTTATTAGCCCCATTTTGATTCAGACTTATAGACTCCATTCTAAACTGGAATCTGTGCAACTTGTGCTCTCAAACTATCCTTCCCACCTTTCTGTAATTCTTTGAATGTGCAGGAAGATGGTGATGTATTGGCTAAAGTGTAAAAATTTTAATTGAAAATTTTTATCCAATATATTTTGATCATATTTCTTTTTTATTCCCCCAATTCCTCTAAGATTCTGTCTACCTCCCTGGTAAAATTAGTGGAATAGTTTTAAAAATGGAACAGGCTACTACTAATAATTATGCCCAGTTAAACCTTATAAATTGGGCTGTTTTGAGCTAATATAAGCCATGTCTGATAGACTCCAGGATGCCTGGCTTTACCACTTAGTCGTATATGTCTTTCACAGGCGTAACTTTACCCATGGTGGCCTTTACCCCCACAGTTTAATTTTGCCTCCTTTGTCTGGCACAGTCTTTGCATCATTCGAATGTTTCCTGCCTTCAGAAGGTTTATCAGGCTCCTAATTTCTTTTCATACTCACTCAAGTGTATTATGTAGACATATTTACCACTATGTGATTACTCCATTGGAGCATTTATCATTCCCCCAAGTAGATACATATTTAATGGTTTCTCTTCTAATAGGCTACGGTCTCCTTGATGGCAGAGATTATATCTTTTTATCCCTGTATCCTGATACTGCTTGGCACATTGCGTGTACTTACTGTTTGTTGCGAGCAACATGAGATAGTGAATAAACAGAAAAAAACCAATTGTGTTGCCCCTCTCCTATGAAAGCTGTTATTTTTTGTGAAGGGAATAGAGCAGGAAAACTTGATGTACGTGGATAAGAGCTCTCCACTGTCAACCCTTTAGGAAGCAGTAGGGCAGGAACAGATGGCCTCACTATGCTGTGAAATGTGCTAAAAGGTGGTTTAAACAATACAGCTTCCACTGGTGTGCCACAGTGTCTGGAATACAGCCATCACAGCCACTCCTTTGGGGGTAAACACTCTCTCCAGATGGCCATTTCTAAATGTGCATATGTTATCTGAGAAGGGTAGCCCTCTAAATTGTCACTCCTTTGCCTACACGCTCAGATTTTTCTGGAAATGGAATATCATATGTGGAATCTCTGAATTCAGGGAGAGTGGGTAAAGTCTGGTGTTTGGAATTTTATCTATCTGTATTTATTAATCTGTTTATGTGGTGTGTGTGTGTGTGTGTGTGTGTGTGTGTGTGCACTGTAGTATTGTAAGCTCCATTAAGGCAAAGAGAAATCTCTTTTGAATTATTCACGTTCATTATTAAAATGAGGCCCAGATGATAGGCATGTCTGAGACCACATAGTAAGCAGTGTGGAAAAACACATTCTCTTTCCTGGGCCTCAACTTTCCATTTTATTCCACAAAAGAAGGCTTTGCAAGCAGTAATAGGGTGGCTACTTGAAGGACACAGATGGGCTGGAAATGTGGTAGACATACTGAAGCCAGACTTATTTGTCTGACTTATTTGCCTAGTACTTCTTCTGTTGCCCTTGGTGTATAAAAATGTTTCTATACTCCAAGACTGATCATGTTCACCTTTGGGAAGTGTCATAGAGAACTTAGCGAGCAAAGCATACAGGGAAATGTAGGCAAGTATCAATTAACTATACTAGGAGGTGGCTTAATTTCATCACCTGTTCCTGCAGGCCAGCCAGGATGCTAGCAGTTAGTATTTACCAAATTTTAAATGACAGAAATAGTTAATATTAGATTATTTGCTTGGTTTGCCAAGAGAAAAAATGTCAAATTAATTTATGCATGAGCTTGTTCCCTCTCCCTAACTTCTTTTCCTCCCTCCCTTTGTCCCTCCACCCGTCTTTCTCCTTGCTTTCCTTTCTCATTTCCATCTCTCTTGTTCTCATTTTTATAAATTGGTTAAATTTTTTTCAGAGTAATTTACTGTGTTTGTAATAATTGGGGGCATGTTAATGGAAAGTGAGTTCAAGATGCAAAAATAATTGTGATAAATTAAAAGAAATCTCGAGACACAGAAGAAAATGCTGAATTGTGGGGAAACCAGCTCCCACCTGACTTTCCAGGCTTGGATGGTTTAGAAGTACAGGATATATGGGTTAAGCTGGCAAGTTATAAGCTTAAAGCTTCTCATTTTCTACTCAGGGTATTGGAAGCCTCACTGTACTATAATACATTTCAGCATGCTGTGGGTAGAAGTTGCAGGTATATCTACAGCAAGAACCAAGAATCTTGTTTTTTTTCTTTTTTCTTTTGTTTTGGAGACAGGGTTTCTCTGTAGCTTTGAAGCCTGTCTTGGAACTAGCTCTTGTAGACGAGGCTGGCCTCCAACTCACAGAGATACACCTGCCTCTGCCTCCCAAATGCTGGGATTAGAGGCATGTGCCATCACCACCTGGCCAAAAACAGGAATCCTAAATCCAGGGAGAAGCATATGAAACAATCACTTTAATGACTAGGACTAGTAGTAATACTACCATATCTTGAATCTTCTTTTCTTTTTTAACATTTATTTATTTTTTTAACTCATTTTACATTCTAATCAAGTTGCAAAGATCCACATCAAGCACCAGGCTGAACTCTGAGAATCCAGTCAAAGAGAGGGAGGAAGGAATACATAAAAAGTGAGATTAAGTTCATGATGGAGAAATCTATAGAGACAGCTGAACCAGTCAATCTTGCGGAAACTCATGAACTCTGGACAGACAGCTGTGGAGACTCCTTATATCTGAACTAGACCCTCCATATGCGGGAGTCAGCTGTGAAGTTTAGGCTATCAGAGGGGCCCCTAGTAGGAGGACCAGGATCTATACCTGGTTGCAGAAGCCTTAACTTGTTAGAGTCCATTCTGTATGAGGCGATGTCATACTCAGACTTAATGCAGAGGGGAGGGGCTCGGTCCTGCCCCAAATTAATGTGCCAAACTGTGTTGACTCCGCATGGGAGCCCTTATATATTGGGAGGAGTGAACGGGGGGTGGGTGGGGGCTGTTAGGGGTGGGCCTTGAATCTTCTTTTCAAGACAGCCAGGATTTGCCTTTTTCAAAGTGGCCATCAAAAAGGAAAACTGTGTGTGTGCACTTACGTGTTTTGAGACAGGGAACTCTGTAGCTCAGGCTGCCCTTGAACTTATTCTGAGGCTGAGAATGATATTGATCTTCTGATCTTCCTACCTCAAGCTCCCAAATGCTGAGATTACAGACAACTCCCACCACGATTATGTGGTACTGGGATTGAACACAGGGCTTAATGCATGCTGGGTAGGAGCTTTATAGTGTTACATCTCCTCTATTTCAAATATTTGATTCCCTAAAAGGAGTGTGTACATGAAAAGCTGCCTTATTATACTCAATATTTTTCTTCTGATTCAGTCTGCTACTGAACCCATGTTTAAATTACTCATTCTTGCTTTTGAGTGTGTATTTATACTGTTCCTTTTCCTTTCAGAATTTTCATCCATTTCTTCACTCTTTCTTCCTCCTGTACTACTTCTTTCTCATCTTTATTCTCCACTTACCATTCCTATTGCTCTGAATATACAAAATACCAATGAAAATAAAGCAATGGTTTGTTTATTACTTAAAATGCTGTGCAATAGCCATACATGCTAAATAGGAGTTATTGTCACAATATTTTTTAAAAGTTTTTCTGTTACAATTTCATACATAAAGAGACTAGCTGAAGCAAAGTATGTACATGTCGTGCTCTAAGAAACTGTTTAAATGATTTTCAACCACCAACAAGAAAAAATATTATAGGTGTAATGGAGAGGAATATATAGATTGCATTTAATTAGCATACACAAAGATCCATCGACCACTTTGTAGAAAATAAGTCATTGTGTTCTTTAACCTTTATGATCTTGATTAATCCTTGTAACTACTCAATGCAAATGTTGTTATTCTTATTTTAAAGAATAATGTTGCCAACATGCAGTTCAGAGGATTTAAGTAACTTGCTAAAACTCGTGTAGGTAAGAAATAACAGAATTTGAACTATGCCACTTTGATGCAAAATTCCACTGCTTTACACTGCCCCAAACCAATCCAAATTCACCTTATAAAAACTTTCTTGAGAAACTTTGATTCAACAAATTGTTATATAATCTAAAATTTGGGCATACACTATCACCATTGCTTCATATGTAAAAGTTATCTTTTTGCATCCTGACATAAACTTCCTTTTATATATAATGCTTAGTATATAGTAGACACATAGGACATATGATTCCTCTTGAAAATAAAGAATATAATTTTGGCAGTAGAAATTCCAGAAAAAAAGGGGTTCATGTTGAATTAATGTATGGTATAATTTACCATACATTAATAAATAAAACCTCCCCAAATCTAGTCAAATAGCTAATGTCTAGATTTATTTTGGAGAGTTGTGGAAAAGCAAGGGAAGCAGACAATCTGAAAAGATATTTTTAAGGATTTTTCTGTTCGCAGATAGACTAGTTGATAGAAACAATATTTCACACACACATAATCTTGTTGGTTATATGTTGTTTCATGTATTTATTGAGATATCTTAGACTAAATAACAGTACACTATTTTGGTAATTAAGCTTAAAAGTATAACAGTGCCACATTCTATAAGTTCATATTTCATAGACATAAACATTGATTCATTCCTTTTGCCATGATGGTCAATTTTCTTCACTTGAATGGTACAAACTACAGAACCCAAGTAGACATTGGGCATAATTTATGGAAGTGGTGATGAAAACTCAAACCCATGTGCATTGCCTTTGGTGAGCAGAGCAGTCACTCTTTGCCTGTCGGGGTGCTTAGTTCTTATTATCGTTGTTGCTTGGGGGCTGTTTGTAAAGCATATTCTACTATGCTAGTCTGGGGGTGGGACACTCCCACACTGTGCAAATTGGTTACCTAATTATTCATTTCGTGATAGATTTTATTTGGATATTCAGGTAATGAGCATCAATAAAACCATTTAATTAGGGAGTCATTGTTTAAAAATCAGTTTCCAGTATTTTGTACTGTTTAAGTATTGATAGATTGATGCCTTTCCCCAAGTGTACTGCATGTTCCATTGCTTTCAGTCTGTTCTCCAGTGGTCTTGGTTTCATTTCCTTGTATTCTGAAGGTGGGTTCGGCCATTTCCATCGGCTCTACAGTTTCATCAGTTTTCTCTTTGTGAGATTTTTCAAAGCCTTGGTCATGGTCACAGTCTTAGTGTTCATAGTCAAGATATGGCTGTGTAGTTTTAGGAGGCATAGAGTTTAGGTGGTTTGGATAGTTGCCTCCAGAGTCATGGTAGGAGGTTTAGAGTATCTGTGACTGGGATATGATTAATGTGGTGGGTGGCTGAAGAGAGTTGGTGGCAGAAGTATTTGGGGGCCATCTTAGGACGCTATAAAGAATTATTGAAGGGCTAGCTCTGAGTGTTTGACCTGAAGAGTAGTTGATTATTGCATTCTGTCCTAGTAGTGTTGATATAATTAACTCTGGTATTTAGTGGACTTTTGGAGAAAGCTATTTGAAATGTTATTTATTAGCATTTATCCCTTGGCCCTTTGCTTCATTGGATTGCTATAACTTGGACAGTGCCTCTGTACTAGATTTTCTCTTCTTGGTCAACGCTAACATTTTTGGTTTAGGAAATTATTTGTTGTTTATATATTTAAGACTTCAGATGATGATTAAAGTATTATGTGGATTGGTTAAATAGACTGAACACATGTATTGTCTCTCATAGCTGATTTTTGATGAAAAAATATTTAGGGCAAATTATCTTCTCTAGGGATGAGCCTCTGATAGTTCACCCAATTCCCAGCAGTCATTCCTAAATACAAGGACATATGAGCAACACTAAATTACAAATTTATATTTATACTGTGTATTTAGGTAGGGGAAATCCTTATAGTCATTTTAGGGCTGAACACTGGTGATGAATTCTTTTAAAGTAGGTTTCTTTAAGAAATTATGTAATTTTAGGCAAGTTTGGTTGCTCACATTGCTCAGAACCTATTCACAAAGCTTGAAGAATGAGGGTAGTTCCAAATGTCTAGTGTACTTTTTGGCAGGCAGTTATGCAAAACTACCGCATATGACCTTTAGATTGTTTGCAGATGAAGGGTAAATTGAAAACATAAATCTGGGATTAATTTGACTAAACAGAAGCTGACACCGAAAGTCTATAATTTGATCACTTCCTATTGATTTTATATTTGATTATTCTTTATGAGTGAGTCGCACCTAGACCTTGATCAGTCAAGGTCTAGAGGAGAACAGGTGGCTATAAAGTTTCTAAGATGAAATATAGTATTTATTTTAATGTCTTATATCCCTTTCTTGATTGATTATGGAAAATTAGTGTAGTATAATTGTTAAGACTACTGATTCTTACATTCTCTGTATAGTACTTATTGTTGACCATATCACCCTGTAGAAATTTTTTACACTTTTAGGATCTTAGCTTCCAGTTTGCAATTTTGCCCTGCGTAAACAATATTTATGTCAACAAAATGACTTTTGGGATTAAGTCAAATCATATGTGTGGTGTACTTAGTACATGTTAAACAAGTATATATGACTGTGAGTGTTATCAGCTTTTCCTAGTGTTATGTATCTATGTATGTCTACTAGGCCTGTGAAAACAAAGATATAACCTATAAAGCAGAGAAAGACATGTTGTGGAAAGAGGGATGACAGAATGCCTTGATAGTTCAAAAATGTAATGGGAGTATATTTCTGGATGAAGAAACATGGAAAGAATCAGACAAAGTTACCTAAAATTTCTAGAAAGAATTGGGTTAAGGTACAATGTGAGACTATTTCTGGAATAAGCTGTAATATCTGCCAATATGAGACTGAAAATGATGGCACATCTTTTTTTTTTAAATCATCTTAGCAATATGTAGAGAGGAAATCCACAAGATGGAAACTAGTTCTTATCCCCTTTTTTCTTATCCTCTTCCCTCTGTTTGCAATGGTGAACAGTTTTATAGGCTGCTTCAATAATAAAGGCCTATGTTCAAGGTGATATAATCAACCTCCAATACAATGAACTCACCAGGTAATTAAGTGATATGTAGATTTGTATTAGGTACTTACTATAAGTCAATATAGTGTGGTTTTCAAGAAATTATGGTCACATTGGGAAAATGAAATGAACATGTCAAATGTTATTATTTTAAAAGAGGGTGAAACCAAATGTTCATCTGTAGATTAAGAGTGCTCTAATAAGAATTCTGAAAAAGAAAAACCGATTCTTGGAAAGCAGGCTTCTTCATAGAGAAATAGGAACATGAGTCCTTTTGGATTGGCGTGGAGGAAGGCAGAATGAATATTTGAAGTGCAGGAATCTCTATAACGAAGCTGAAAATTTGTTGACTGGTGAGTGAAAAAGAAAAAAATCCCTTTTAATCCCCAGGTGAAAATTTCAGTAGCATCTGCACCTCTTCATTTGAGCGATGTGTACTGAGATGTGTTTGGATCAGTTTTGCCATATGTCCCTGATCCAGCTTATTTACCAACAGTATACATGAATTGTGGTACTTTCTAAAATTCCTGCTTTCTCTGACGCTTTCCACCATCCAGAAACTATGCATGCGTGAGCTAAACGAATGTCAGGCAATTGACAGGAATCATTTTCCCTTTTCTAGATATTTTGAGGAAACGAATAATACAGGCTCATTTCAAAAAGGAATCTTTCAAAGTCAGCACATTCTCTGACACTTCTCCCATCTCCCCCTTGCGTGCATTAACCCCACTGATTTTTTAGAAAGATGCACTGGTTGTCATGGTAAAAAACTGCATTAATTGGCTGCCTCTAGTTGATGTTCTGTCAAGCTCACTGCCCCACTGAGGATTTGGAATAGGGCACTTAACTTTTTGCTTCTCAAAGAACATGTTCTCAGCAAGTCAGCTGCCTCAGCAGAAAATGGGAAGGTATTTGAAATGTCCAATGTGTTATCTAAATAGTTCACTCTTCATGGGGCCAGACGTGCAGTTTAATTTTCCTTTGGTATCTTCTTTCCACAGAGAGTTCTGATAGAACCTCGGCTGGAGATTCTTAACTGCATTAAGTGGATTTGGGGGGATTTATGAAGGAAGTGTGTGGGCAGACCATTGATTTGAGAACTGAGTCCAGAACAGCGGTGTATGGAGCAAATTGTAAAGTCATCCCGTTTTGTTATGTTCTTCTGCTGTTGCCCCAGCTCTTAATAGGAACAGAGGACGGAAAAGGAGAAGGGAAACAAAGGAAGGAAAAAGAAGGCTAGTATTTCCAGTATAATGCATATTCTCAACAATTTCAGACTCTTTCTGATTCCCTTTCTGCTATACTCTGAGTGTTCTTGAAGTCCGTTGGAGTGGTATTAAGATGTGGAATCTGCTGGGAAGTGACTAAATCATGAGGATTTCACTTTCATAGAATAAATGGATGCCTTAAAAAATAAAGCTTATGATAACTGATCTCCCCCTGCCTGTTTTGCCTTTTTGTTCTTTCTGTTATGTGAGGCTGTGGTGCTGTTCCTTTAGGCTGGAGAAACAAGGCTCCATCTTGCAAGGAGACAGTCAACCTACCAATGTCTTCATCTTAGATTTCTGTGGACTCCAAAAGTTTTTGAAAAAAATTGTCTTTTTTGTTGTTTGATTTTTTTAATTTTTTTTATTTGAAAGGTTTTTTTTTTCATTTTACATACAGACCACAGTTCCCCCTCCCTCCCCTCCTACTCTTCCCACCTTCACCCCACTCAACCTCTCATCCACTCCTCAGAAAAGGTAAGGTCTCCCGTGGGGAGTCAATAAAATCTGAGGCGGGAACAAGCCCCTCACCCATGTATCAAGATTAAGTAAGGTATCCCTCCATAGGGAATGGGCTCCAAAAAATCAGTTCATGCACTAGGGATAAATCCTGACCCACAGACTACCAAAGTCACAGAACTGTCACCCACATTCGGAAGGTCTAGTTTGGTCCTCTGCAGGATCCCCAGATATCAGTGCAGAGTCAGTGAGCTCCCACTAGCTCAGACCAACTGTCTCTGTGGGGTTTCTCATCCTGATCTTGACCCCTTTGTTCATTATAATCTCTGCTCCCTCTCTTTGACTGGACTTCAGGAGCTCGGCCTAATACTTAGCTGTGGATCTCTGCATCTGCTTCCATCAGTTACTGGAAGAAAGTTCTATGATCACAATTATGGTGATCATGAATCTGATTACAGGGGAAGGCCAGTTCAGGAACCCTCTTCAACATTGCTAGGTAATCCTTGTGGATTCCTGGTAGCTTCCCTAGCACCAGATTTCTCCCTAACTCCATAATGACTTTCTTTGTCAAGATACCTCTTTTTTTTGCTCCGTCAACTCAACTATACCCTCACCATTCCCTCATGTTCTACTCCCCCTTCACCTCTCATTCTCCCCTGTACTGCAAATTTACTCAGGAGATCTTATCTATTTCCCCTTCCCAGGGCCATCCATGCATGTCTCTCTCAGGGTCCTTCTTGTTATCTAGCTTCTCGGGGTTGTGGATTGTGGCCTGGTTAGCCTTTCTTAATGTCTAATGTCCACTTATGAGTGAGTACATACCATGTTTGTGTTTGGGGTCTGGGTTCCCTCGCTCAAGATGTTTTTTTTTCTAGTCCCATCTTTCAAGATATCATTTTAAAAATTCACTGAGTAGTACTCTACTGTGCAAATGTACCACACTTTCTTTATCCATTCTTCAGTTGAGGGTTGTCTAGGTTGTTTCCAGGTTCTGACTATTACAAATAATGCTGCTATGAACATATGAACAAATGTCCTTGAGGTATGAGTGTGCATCCTGTGGGTACATACACAAGAATGGTATTGCTGGGTCCTGAGGTACATTGATTCTCAATTTTCTGAGAAACTGCCATACTATTTCCAAAGTGGCTGTACAAGTTTGCACTCCCACCAGCAGTGGAGGAGTGTTCCCCTTACCCCACATCCTCTCCAACATAAGCTGTCATCAGTGTTTTTGATCTTAGCCATATGACAGGTATAAGATGGTATCTCAGAGTCATTTTGGTTTGCATTTCAGTGATGGCTAAGGATGCTGAACAATTCCTTAAATGTCTTAAATAGAATCTTTCCATGAACTCCAGGCTGCCCTCAAGTTTTCTATATATTCCAAAGTGTTGTTAAACTCATAATATTCTTGCATTAAACTCCTGAGTGCTAAAAATATAGGTTTTGCTACCATCCCTAGCTTATACAATTTTCTGTTGTTTGTAAATTACTCAATACAAGTTATTTTGTTATAGCTGAAAAATAACCAAAAACATCCTTTTTCAGCCTCTAGTATCAAAACGCATCTATCTAGAAAGTTACTATTGTAACTTCCTCTGTGAAGTTTTAGGGAAATCTGAACTATGTTTTTCATGCCACTGAGTAACACACCATATGACTTATAGACTTCAACACTTAGAATTACACCTGAGGACTTTTAAAGTAGATATTTTGAGAGTCTTTAGATCAAATAAACTGGAATCATCATTTCCCTACTAGTTTTGTTTACCTAGATCTTGGTAAAAATGACACATTAAGAACTTTTGAGCCCCCTATGTAAATAACACTTCTCTCATATTAAGAATGAGGTTCATGTTTCCCATCATTATGGAAGAGCTCTGAAGTGGCATGCCAGGAATTCTGGGAGATCTTTTTTTTTTAAATTAAATCACTGCTTGGTCCATTAGCTTTAGCTTCTTATTGGCTAACACTTACATCTTAATTTAACCCATTTCTATTAATCTGTATATCACAACGAGGTCATGGCCTACCAGCAAAGTTTCAGCACCTCTATCTCTGGCGGTGGATCCATGGCATGCCTCTGACTCTGCATTCTTCTTCCCAGAATTCAGTTCCATTTTCCCAGCCTACCTAAGGTCTGCCCTATCAACAGGCCAAGGCAGTTTCTTTATTCATTAATGGAAATCACAGCACACAGAGGGAACTCCCACATCACTTCCCCTTTTCTGTTTAAATAAAAAGGAAGGTTTTAACTTTAACATAGTAAAATTATGTACAACAAAACAGTTATCAAGCAAGAATTACAGTTATATCTATTTTCTCTTTTATCATAACTAAGGAAAACTATAACTACAACTATAAATTCTTCAACAGCACCAAAAACTCCAGAAGGATAAGATATTACCTAAGTAAACAGGTGGTACATTGTAAGCAACTTCCAAAACTCTAGAATTGACAGGGACATCTCACTGCCTGGATAGTAACCCAACTTTCTTCTGTACCATTGAGGCATCTATCTTTAGCCTACAGGCCCATAGTATCCAGCAGACTTTTCCATGAAGCAGGAAATTTCAAAGGCAGTTTGCTTATATTGACACTTTATTAGTCATTTTCTTCTGTATCCTGCAGAATATCTAGCAGACTCTTTCATGTAGCAGGAACTGGACTTGCAGAACCCACAGAGAAATGATTGCTAGACTTGCCTAAAGGTGAGATGATCCTTCAGGGTTCCTGCTTCATGAAAGAGTCTGCTAGACATTCTGCAGGATACAGAAGAAAATGACTGATAAAGTGCCAATATAGGCGAACTGTCTTTGAAAGTTCTGGGAGATCTTATCACCATCTAGAACATTATTATAGTGATGTTAGAAACTCACCTAGAAACATTTCTTTTCTCTCTCTTTAGATGTAGTTTTAACTGCCATTGGTTCTCCACACTTCACAGTAAATCAGTGCAAGAGAAGGTTCTGGATTCTGAATACAGAAGGGAAAATGCTATGAAAGGAAACTATGCAAAGAGTGTTAAAGAGAAAACAGCTTGCTTTTTGAAACATTTTTGACTCAGTCTGATGGTGGGAATAATAATGATAATCGTCATCATCAGGAAGTGGTGCCAAATTTAGCATCTAAATGGGCATGGTGCTATATTTAAAGAACTCCATAGACCTAGCATGTTTCTGCATTGAGTCTGAGATATACTGTGTCTTAGAGATTGTATGGGCCATATGGAACATCTCTGCATGGGGGAGATAAAGGACAGTGAGATTAAAGATACCAAGAGAAGAAGGGGTTGAATATTGTTTAGGCCTTACTGTTCAAATATTTGGAAATGTTTGGCTCTTTCACGATTTTGAAAGTATTGCCACAGACTTTTTGGAGATAAGTTAAGCCCTTGCCTGGTATATGAAACATTATGTAGACAACAGAAATCATGGACTATTCTTGGTAACAGCAAGAGAGATGCTGAGATAAGTGAGGATGACATTAAGGCATTTCTGAAAGATGATTTTGGAAGACATTCTAAAGTAAAAGATTATTAATATATATTAAAATTAGTTCCAGGTACTGTGTGAAAACCCCACATCTGTTATCTTAATTATTTCTCTTAATAAGCATTTTAGAGTTAAGGAATTGGAAAAATAGCAAATATAATGTTTTAAAACTCATGTTGCAATATTACTACATATATGCATTGTACTGAATTTCCTTGATAGGTTTTTAGAAATTTTTTCTTATCATTGGGCACTTTAGGGAAAAAATGGATGCAATTAGTTGAGGATTCCACTCCATTGGGTTCTGTTTAATTGAAACTGGACTTTTTTTCCCAGGGAGGTTGCAGATGACTCGGTTCAGGCACATTAGCCTCTGAATTTCTACCAAAGAATCACACCTCATGGTAGCTGGTTGCTAGAGATTAAGTAGGCTAATATTAATACACCAAAGAAACTTGTACCCGAGATAACAAAATAATTCCCAATGCCAGGACTATTGTTGAATTGAAGCTGCTCTTATAATTCCATTATTGTTAAATTCCTTCTTTCCAACAACCCAGAAGCCCCCAAGTCTTTATGGCTTGTTTATGAAGGGCTCCTTTATTTGAAATGGAAAAGAAGCTTAGCAGCGCATGGGGTAGAGGTGAATCTTACCTAAGCTGTATTTTCTACAGTTTGCCCTTACCTGTTTCCATAGAAACTGAATAATAGGTTGAACTAAAAAAAATAGATTTTCTTTTCTTTTCTGTTGTTAGAAACTTGTGTTAACTTTACTAAAACTAAACAGATTCCTGTCTTTCCATCCTACTGGGCAATTTGTGGAGCCTGTATAGTCAGAGTAAAAAGAGGACACATGGGAATTTTTGGTATCAAATGTGCATTAAATTGGCATTGGTGAAGAAAGTATTATTTGGGTGTAGGAAATGTCTTCCATCCCCGTTTCCCACCCCAGGCTTCTCATTCAGCTCGCCTACTGGAACTAGGGTTTAAGATTATTTTCAAAAAATGAAAGTACTTAAAAGTATGGTCTATACAGTAGGCAGATTTGGGGTTAATTTCCAGCCTTGCTACATATGAGTTTATGTGAAATATGGCAAACAGACTTTCTTTTCTTTTCCTTTCTTTCTTTTCCCTCCCTCCCTCCCTTCCTCCTTCCTTCCTTCCATCCTTCCTTCCTTCCTTTCTTTCTGACATGGTCTCACTGTGTGGATGTTCAAGAACTCTCTTATGTAAACCTGACAGGTTTTGAGCTCATAGGGATACACCTGCCTTCGCCTCCCCAGTGCCAGGATTAAAGTCATGTGCCACCACTCCTGTTTACCAAGCAGAGTTTTAAAACTTCTAAAGTTTTAAAACTGTAAAATGGATGCTGATACTGATACTTGCTTCAGAGGAATATTCAGAGCTGTTCATCCATGGCATAATGCCTGCAACATTGTAAGCAGTCAATTGATATCTCTTAGGAAACTCATGCAAGGGGTAGTGTTGCATACCTGTAATCCCAGTGCTGGGGATATTGAGGCAGGATTGCAGGAAAATGGTATATTTAAAGGCAGTCTAGGCTGCAGTATGAGACTTGTTTTATTTTTTCCTGCCTCAGACCTCGCCAATCTTTCCTACTGGATCACTCCCTTTAAGTCCTGTCTTCAACTTTATCGCCTGTTGCCTGCTGTGATTTTATATTGGTTGGCACCTTTGAGTTGGTTGAAAATTTTCTTTTATTAGAACACCAACCTTGTTGCACTACATTGTTATCACCTAGAGGGGCCTGGTGGACTCTTGCCTAATGTGATAGTGAGCGCCTGGGAAATGCTAATTAAATATATTTGTGAGAGTAAAGAACAAGCTCTGGGATTCGGTAATTTATCTACGGTGTATTTTGCTTTTAGTCTATAGAGAGAACAGCAGCAGCAACAACAATGATAAAGGAGTCTCTCTTCCTTGAGTTATTTTAGTCATGGTGACAAAAAGTAACCAATACAATATCTAATGCTCCCAATGTGATGGATTCTATGAGGAAGGATGGAAATGAAAAATTTCATACAAACTAAGGTTTTGTTTCTCTGAGTGCTCCTGTGTCCAAAGCTCACTTCCTTTCAAGGTAATACTGTGTTTAGTAAACCAGCCTCAAGGGCAGACAGAGACACTTTTGAGTATGAGTTATCATTGCCATCATGAAGACTGAGTTGGGACTGAGGTTAAAATTCTCCTTTTGGTAAGAATTAGATAGTAATAACACTCTGGTTACAACCTTAAGCCTGTATCAGATATTTGCAGTTAAAGATGGTATCTAAGGTGAAAACCCAGTGATGGGGAAGTTCCTAAGTTAGTGAGATATTTTCAGGAAGCCTGTTATAGCAGGAGGGGAGACAATAAGGAATTAAGAAGAAAAGTCCACTTTTTTTTTTTTTTACCAGTGCTTTACAAGGGGTGGGGCACAAAATTAGAACTTCAGTGGGCAGTGAACACAGAGCATGAATCTGCCTCCATTCCAAACTGTTATCATTCTTGTCAAGTAGCAGTTCTTTGACCTCTGATGATTTTTCCACGCTGAAGGAAGCAGACATCTGAGGAGGGACTTTTAGAGACTTCTTCAGGTAGGAGGCACATCCTAGTGAGAGGGTGATTTTGCTGTTCCCTCTAGTGATCCTTGTGGAAGGCATCGAGGTGCCAAGTTGACTGAATTTCCTCTACAAATTAAAATGATGAACTCTTGGAAACTTCTTCATTATGTGGTGAGTCACCTCTAGTCCTACTAAGTCAAAGACACTGTGTAATAAAAAGGTAGCAGAGACTATAGGAAGAAGTGGATTATGAAAAGGAGCAAAGGCAAGTATGAAAGCAAAGATGAAAATGGCTATATTTATTGATTCAGCATTTTTCATCTATTAGTGTTTTGGGAGGCATAAACCACATGAGAGAACAGAGGAGAACTTATGGAAGTCAGTTCTCTGGTCCATCATGTGGGGTTCTGGAAATTAAAGTTAGTCTTCATGCTTGGTGGTAAGTGGCTTTACCTGCTACGTCATCTTGCTGGTATTTATCCAGCATTTTTTCTATTTTTTTTATTGATTTTTATTAAGCTCTACATTTTTCTCTGCTCCCCTCCCGTCCTTGCCCCTCCCCTTCAATCCTCCCCCAATGTCTCCATGCTCCCAATTTACTCAGGAGATTTTGTCTTTTTCTACTAGCCATGTATATTAGATCTATGTATCTCTCTCTTAGAGTCCTCATTGTTGTCTAGGTTCTCTGGGATTGTGATTTGTGGGCTGTTTTCTTTGCTTTATGTTTAAAAACCACCTATGAATGAGTACATGTGATAATTGTCTTTCTGTGTCTGGGTTACCTCACTCAAAATAATGTTTTCTAGCTCCATCCATTTTCCTGTAAAATTCAAGGTGTCCTTTTTTTTTTCTGCTATGGAGTACTCCATTGTGTAAATGTACCACATATTTCCCTTATCAGTTCTTTGGTTGAAGAGTATTTGGGTTGTTTCCAGGTTCTGGCTATGACAAACAAAGCTGCTGTGAACATAGTTGAGCACATGTCCTTGTGGCACAGTTGAGCATCCTTTGGATATGTACCCAAAGGTGGTATTACTAGCTTTTTTATTGCACTTTCTGCTTTTAGTTCTATCTTTTCTTGATCCTTTGTTCACAAAGCCACCATTGATCTTGGTGGTTGTAAATATAATTGTCTAATTCCTCTTCTTCAAATCTGTCAATGTTCACTGTTGACTTCACCGTAAAGTACAGACTCCTTGTCATAATGATCCGTGTCTTGCTATAATGAGTCTCCCTTTGGGCTATAGTACTACTGAGTGACATAACAGACCTTTACATACTTTACATACATACATCTTTACATAGGTTTACATACATAACTCTACTCATATATTACATTCTTACTAACACTGTCCCATGGTCTTGCTCATGCAACTCTTGTTCTTAGAATACTGTTTCCACCTTCATTTGCTCCCTTCTGTCCATAATTCTCAGACACTACTCAGCTAACTCTTCCTCTGAAGTCCCCCTTTTTTGATAACTTCACATGACACTGATTTTTTTCCCCGCAGAGTTCCATGGAACTGACATCCACCTCTGTCTCATCATTTCCTTCATCATATTGAAATTATCTATTTGTTTGTCTCTTTTTTATTCAGTGGAGCTTTTTGAGGATGGAACTTAAGGTACTGAAAACATTTAAAAGACAGATGAGTTGCATATAGAGTACAAAGGAAGTAGAAGTTTTAAAGTGCCTGTTAAGACACAGCAATTGTTTTAGCTTTCTTCCTGTTCATCAGTTACCTGTTTTTCCAATGGTTGACACATTTGTGAAAAGCCAATTCGTGATACTCTGGACCTGTGGAATATTGCATTTGGAATACATGCCCATGTTGTGTTCCCCTTAGGGAACTGTGTATTTCAGGCACTGAAGCATGGCTGGCCATGAGACATAGTTTCCTTGACTCTTGCACTATTTAGTTAGGGTAGTTGTCCATTTAAATTGTGCTTAGTTAGGTTCAATTCATAACCCCCTGCCCACTGATCACTACAGTGTTATTAACACTGAGCTAATATTTTAAGAACATAAATGTGAGTGGGTGTGTTGATCTCCAGCTTTAGCTAGAATACAGATTTCTTGAGGACAGAGACTTATTCCAACATAGCTGTGGTTTAAAGAAGACTACAAAATTGGAGAACCCCCAGGGATGAGTTGGAGTTCTAGACAAGTTCCAATGACCAATGAGAGGTTTATCTTTTGGCATTTTGCTTAAACCAGAGTAGCAGCTAACATTTTAATATAATTTATCTAAGACTGGTCCTGTGCCTCAAATTCCAAAGTATTGTCTCAGGTATGAACCTAAGGCTTACACTAAAGCTAAGGCTAACAAAGTGGGGTGTGGATTGAGAACAACCCAGACTATCTATCTTGGCTGCTCTCATTTCTCAAAAATTTTAGATGATTCTTACTAAAAAATGAAAAAAAGTGAAGGAATTACATGTTATATTATCCATAGGAAAATGTGTTCTAAATAGCAACATCCTTATTAGAGAAATGCCAACTAAAAATACTAATGGAATGATTTTGTTCAAACCATCTGCTATTTAAACAGCCTATATTTAACTCTTCTATGCCAGGATATAACCATTGATTAATCTAAAATAGTTTATATTTAACTCCTCTGTGCCAGGATATAATCATTGATTAATCTGAAACAATCTATATTTAGCTCCTCTTTGTCAGTTTATAATCATTGATTAATCTAGTAGGTGACTGCAACAGGGACTGTGGTTTTTAAGAAGGGGCACCTTCCTTCAAGGAGCTTAAATTTTAATAGGAGAGACAAGAGATGCATGACTGTGTATAAAATAAAGCAGAGTGTGCTGATGTATCAAGAGAGTTGCCAGATGTGGTTGGTGGAAGCACCGGGCAGGTGGAGATTACATTTGTTCAGGAGATAGGAAAATGCTCTTGGGGGAGTCTGATGGTGAGGGGAAAGGATAGAAATCATGAGTATTCAGAATAGAAGGAAACCATGTTAAACAGCATACAGGAAGGAAAGTCCAGGGTAGTTTGTGAATGAGAATAGTCTGGTGTGAAAGGCACGTGGTGTAATAAAATAAAAAGAGAATATCAGATAGATTGTTTTAAAGTTAGACAAAGGACACATTTTATGGTCAGATAAAGGGGTTAAGAATTTTTCTTTATCCAGTACACAATAAGTTGTCAGTGGCCTGCTCATAGGTGTGCTTGAGAAGGATATCTGGAGCATCCTTGCCAGTATAGGTTAAGTGCAGAGCTATTTTCTCTATCCCCAGGGGAGGTAGAAATGGATCCATTGCTTCTGTTACTCAAGATGTAATGCATTGGGATTTGCAGACTTGGAGCTATATTTTTCTTTTATTGGTTGCTACTAGATTGATAGCCCTCAGGTCATGGCTCAGGCCAAGAAAACTAGCCTGACTGAGATGTGAGGGTACATTTTTCTTCTAGAATTTAAATCTCTGTGAACTTTGTGGTATTTGTGTTAAATCTGGACCAACTTTTCAGTATTATCTTGGTGTTATTTTATTGTATATATGCATTTATGCACACACATAGTTGGAGGAAGAGGGGAAGCAGATAGAGGAGGTTTGGGAGGGAGAAGAAGCAGGTGTGTGTGTGTGTGAGAGAGAGAGAGGTGGGGGGAGAGAGATTTTTCTAATTTGGGGAGAATACTATATTTATGACAGTTCCCCTGATATTTCCTGTTTGATTATAGTATATTAGATACTTTGTGATTATGTCTATGGTCTTCTCTTCCCTATTATTCACATTTTCTGTGTCTCATTATTTTAGTTACTTTTCTATTGCTGTGAAGAGACACCATGTCTAAGGCAACTTACAAAAGAAAGCATTTAATTGGGGGTTTGCTTACCATTTCCAAGTGTTAGTACATGACATCATATCGGGAAGCATTGCAGCAGGCAGTAAGGCATAGCACTCGAGCAGTAGAAGAGAGTTTATGTCTGATCTAAAGGCACGAAACAGTGACAGCAACAGAAGACAGACAATTAGAATG
>JAQHUG010000488.1:957458-968704 GCA_028555095.1 Dicrostonyx torquatus | reverse complement strand
ACTTTTGTATTTGCCTAAATAAAAAACTTATATTCATATGCAAATTTTTCCAATTTAATAATAGTTCACAAATTTAAAGGCAACAGATTTTTTGATGACAGTTATCGGTCAAATAAAATTTAGTACTTGGATACAACATTATTAAGTATTAAAAAATAAGATATAAAATCAAGGAAAGACATAAGAAAATACAAGCACAATGCAAAGCAGAAGATTCCACATGTAATGCATACTAGGAGAGGCATTCAATAGGACAATAAAATGACCAATTCTTTTAAAAGTTTCTGGTGCATCAAAGGATGACTATGCAGAGCAAAATTAGAGGTGATAAAATGTGACACTACAAGTTTGCAGTCCCATCAGTAGTGAAGGAGTGTTCTCCTGACAAGACATCCTCTCCAACAAAAACTGTTCTCAGTACTTTTGATCTTAGCCTTTCTGACAGGTATAAGATGGTTTCACACAGTTGTTTTGATTTGCATGTGACTGATGATTAAAGATGCTGAGCAACTCCTTAAGTATCTTTCGACCATTTCAGATTCTTATGCTAAAAACTATCAGATTTTAGCTGTGTAGCCTATTTTTAATTGCATTATTTTATATTTTGAAGTCTAGTTTCGTGAGTTTTTTTTTATATACTTTGGAGATCAACCCTCTGCCAGATAT
Source organism: Dicrostonyx torquatus (assembly GCA_028555095.1). Taxonomy (NCBI): domain Eukaryota; kingdom Metazoa; phylum Chordata; class Mammalia; order Rodentia; family Cricetidae; genus Dicrostonyx; species Dicrostonyx torquatus. The sequence goes on along the minus strand of JAQHUG010000488.1, from coordinate 968,038 downwards.
TGGTTTGGTAAAGATCTTTTCCCATTCTGTTGTTTGTCTTTTTTATCATGTCCTTTTCCTTATAGAAGCTTTTCAATTTCAGAAAGTCCACTTATTGATTGCCACTCAGAGTCTGTGGTAGTAGTGTTATTTTTAGGAAGTAGTCTGCTGTGCTAATGTGTTCAAGACTACTTCCCGCTTTCTTTTCTATCAAATTCAACAGGATTTATGTTGAGGTCCTTGAACCATTTGGACTTGAGTTTTGTGCAAGGTCACAGATATGGGTCTATTTCCCATCTTCTACATGTTGACGAACATTTATGCCACCACCATTTGTTAAAGATAAAGTTTGCCATTTTAATGTCACTCTGTACTTCATATGTTTATGTTTTTATATATATGTGTGTATATGTGTATGATATTTGTTATGTGTATTTTTCATTTTCCAGTGTTATTATAACTATTTTCACACATAGAATTTAAAGCACATATTTCCAAATTATTCATATTAAAATATGTAATGTAACAATATTTCATTCTAATCTTTATCTTTATTACTAGGAAGAGTATCTCATGTTGAATAAGTTCAAAGAAAGCATATTGTTAAACAAAAGTTCATTACTTTGTTTCTCTTTTGACTCAGCTAACTGCAAGATTTTTATACAATAAATCGATTGCACCAATACTAATAGTCTCTCATTTTTTCTTTAAATTGTTTTTGTTAGAATGTTACAAAATAACACAAAAGAACTGAGGACATATTTACTTATGAATAAAGATATAGAAAATACATATTTGGATGCTTTTAAAGTTTATCTAAAAGCAAATAATACATGAAGCATTTATCTAAAAATTATTGAAAACACCTTTTATAGTTTAACTGTCTGAAAAATCAGTGTTTTATTAGAAAAACATGTTTATTGCCAATTTTATGCACTTGATTTTTTCTTCTATGCACAATAATAATTTCATAATAATCCAAGTATTACAAGTAAATAAAAGAGAATTTGTATTCATAAAGTGTCTTGTAAAAGTATATGTGTAGTTAGTTTATGTTTTGGAGCTCTGAGTTCACCAGGCACCTTTCCCATTACAAAAATTTTTACTTCCAGAATGAAAATATAGCAAGTGGTTTTTATATACTATACCATTATTTAGTCTGTCATATAATCCTTTAATTCACATGAATATTTAAACAACCAAGTATTATAAAAAATATAATCTTTGGTTCAGAAATGTGACTAGTGTATAAAAATTCTTTTAAATTATGCATTGTAAAGGTACAGAATACATTTCAAAATCTGAAACACAGCAGCATTCACTGTATTATCCCATAAGACAAGATTAATTTCAATAATGCTTCTGCTTTAAACATCATCCGTATGTGTAAGATTAATCATGTTTTCGCTAGAAGCATTGTTGGAATGTTTGATGCATATTAATGTCCCAGCAGTTATGGTTATTTATCTTCATATTCAAAAGTTGTCATAGTCTCAGCATTAATAATGTGCAAATTTACAATTTGCAAAGTATGCTATTCTGCACATTTTCTACTAGGAAAAGTAATTCTTAAGGATTCATTGTTAATCTCTTATGTAACACTGTTAAATGAACACTTTTACCATATTTACATCATTCATAATATGACATTCTCAAAAAAATCTTATTATTGACATTAATGAAATTACCATCACTAGTTCATGAAAAAAAAACAAATATTTTGCTTCATATAAAATTATCCTTACAATTAAACCATAGAACAATGCTGTAATGAACCCATCTACAGAAAATCTTTAATTCAATTTGTCCACACAATTTTACTTTAAATTTGTGTGAAAGTAGAGGGCTATGTGTGTTGCCTTCTGTATGTAGTATGTTCTATGGATTGTGGCATATGTATTCATTCATATGGTTATATGTAGATGAACATTCATATAGGTGTATATTTGTATCTAATTATGCCAAGAAAGTTTTTGGTTATCAGCGTTGTTTTAAAATTAATTATATTAATCAAAAGAAAAGAATTTTAAAAATCTAAACTCTATTTTTCCAAACTATTAAATATGATAACTGGATTAATTCATTTCTAGATGCAACTAATAATTATTACTTATTGAATATTTATTACTTTTAGGCACATACATTGTGACACATATACATATATTAATAATTTATAATATTTTTTCCTATACCATTTAGTGTTGCATTTTGTATATGTTTTAGGGCAGGCCACTTGGTGTTAGATGTTGAATCCAGGTGCTAACTCTGTGGATTGATTCTTTTTTTCTTTTTTAACCCTCATTAGTAGTGAGTTTTTTTCCCAATATAGGCACAAAACCTTTTGAGGTTTCATCTGACTAATGTTGAAATGTCAACTGATGTTGGCATTCTTTATTATGTTTAAGTCTATCTTAAACAATTCCTGGGTGCATTTCCCTATCCTGACTAGAAGACACAATAACACAGCAAACACTATAGTCCTTTGACTCTTGCAATATTTCTGTCCCTAATGCCATGATATTCTTTGAGCCTTAGGTACAAAGGTTGCATCAATTGAAACTTGGCATCCAACAATCAGTTGTTCTTTACGTTTTTATCAACTATGGATTTCTGTGGTGGTCTATGTGTGCTTTGATTATGGCTGAAAGCTAAACAAATATCTGTGGTTTAAGGATAAATTCATAACATATTTAGAAATTATACCAACTCCATCAGTTACTGGATGATGGCTATATGACTACAGTTGGGATATTCACCAATCTGATTACAGGGGAAGGCCAGTTTCTGGCACCATTTCCACTAGGAGTCTTAGCTGGTGACATCTTTGTAGATATTGGGGAGTTTCCCTAGCACCAGATGTAAACAGAGGATGCGTATTCATTTCCTAACCACCCAGACCCAGATAATCACACATAAACTCTATTAGTTACCACACTGTTTGGTCTATTAACTCAGGCTTATTATTAAGTAACACTTACATCTTAAATTAGCCAATTTATATGTATCGCCAAAAGGCTGTGGCATACCAGTAAGGTTCTGGCATTCCAGCTTTTTCCTCCTTCAGCACCTACATGGTGTCTCACTGACTCTGTCTACTGTCCCTTTAAATATCTTCCAGCCTGGCTGTATTCTGCCTTTTCATAGACTGAAACAACTTCTTCATTAACCAATGGTAAGAAAACATATTCACAGCGTACAGAAAAGAATCCTATACAATCTCCCTTTTTCTTTTTAAATAAAATGAAATATTTTAACTTTAACATAGTAAAATTACATATATCAAAACAGGCATCAGACAAGAATTACACTATCATTATTTAGTCTAATTGTAGCTGGAAAGTTGCATATCTACTTTATTGTTGTAGGAGGCGACTTGTTTGTTCCCAGCTGATCAGCCCTGAAAAAAATCATGCAGAGACCATATTATTTAGAATACTGTTTGGCCAATAGTTTAAGTGTATTTCTGGCTAACTCATAGCTTAAATTAACCCATTTCCATTAATCTGTGTATCGTCACCAGGCTATGGCTTACTAGGTAAAGTTCCAGCGTCTGTCTCTGGCAGGGCTACTTCTCATTGGCTCCACCTTCTTCTTTCCAGCATTCAGTTTAGTTTTTCCTGCCTAATTCTATTCTGCCCTGTGCAGGCCCAAGAACGTCTTTTATTAACCAATGGTATTCACAGCATACAGAGGGATATCCCACATCAATTTATTTTTATCATAACTAAGGAAAAGTATAAGTATAACCATAATTATCTGTCTTCAACTCTTCAAAGACTTTATAAAAGAAAAAAAATATTACTTGAATAAACAGCAAGTGCAAACAAGCAACTTTCAAAAGTTGCAAGAAATGACAGAGACAAATTTCATCCTGAGAGATCACCCAAAAATCTCATTTGCAACATTGGGGCAATCAACTTTTTCTAATGTGTAGAGTATCTGTCAGACCATTTTCAGAGGCAGGGAAATTTGAAAAACCATTTTACCCTGTCTTGACAAGTTTTGGCATTCTTTTTGCCTGTATCCTGCTTGTTCAGTCTGTACGTCATGCACTGTGTCAGTGGTCAAGGCAGGGGCAGTTCCTTGTCCAAAGGCCAGTTTTTTCCATGAAGAAACAAGCTCTAAGTGGAGTGTATTCAGTGCCCAACATCCTCTCGGGAATAGATCGGTGTTGCCAGGAGTGATCGTGTCTTACATCAAGAAAAGTCTAAGTTTTTAAAACATTGTATATGCTGTATTCTGCACATCTTTGAACTGTTGAAGATTATCTAACTGAAATATATCTCTGTATAGCTAGAAGACCTAACTAACATGACTATATGTTTGACTATAATAAATATCTATTAATCCATTATTTTAATTATACATTACATTTTTAAATAAGCTGTATAAACATACGTTAAACAAAAGTATAAATATATATATATATATATACACAGTATAACAAAATTGACCTTAAATTTGTATACCAATTCAAAGTATTCATATTTATATCATATGCTCCTCGTCATTTTTTATAGATATTGACTGTGACCATTAATCACTTGCAATCAACCCCCTAAGTGAAAACAATTATAAACAATAACTTTTGAAATTTGGGTTCAGTTTCTCTAAACTGGTTCTTGCTGTTCATTGGAGTTTGTGGAGACCTTTCAGGGGGTTTTGTTCCTACAAACTACATTAGTCTAGAAAGAATCTACAGGTTCTTGTATTCTGTGGAAACCAAATCAGAATCTCTTTTCCAAGACAACCTATTGTCAGACGCAAAATTTGAAGTCAAGATATCTTTATGTTGGCTTAACTAGGCAGCATGTACAATAAATGCCTCTCTGTGCTTAGCTCATTCACAATTAAAAATTCAAAGAAAACACAATAATATATGTATACTCCAGACTCTCTGCGTATATTCAATCTTTATATGACTTATTTTTTATAACTTTATTACATTTCAATATTTATTTAGCTTTATTCCTTTAATCCATGACTATCCATGCTCTTACTTATACTTTTTTCCTCTCTCCCAAGCATATGTACACTTTTTAAACACAGTATGACTCAGTCAGAGGTTTATTTCTGTGTGCATCTTTCTTTAATGCATATCTATAATCATTTTCTGACCAGGAGAGACTTTTTTTCCTAAATGCTAACCAGGCATGGCTAGGACCAATTCTGCAGCCCTGCCTGATGGCTCTGCTGCATCCAACATGGCAGAGTTATTTTCACTTTCTTTGTGAGTCATGCTCATTTCCCCAGCTCCAGAGATGCAATGGGTCTATGTTGCCATTAAGCAACTTGCAGCACTCTGTTCATACCCTAAGTGTTTTGCAGCAGGACCTTCTGAAAGAGGCAGAGAAGTTTGTGCCCCCAGCATGAACCAGGAAACTGGCTCTTAAAGAAGCTGTTTGTCTCCTTACTGCCAGTAAACAGAGCCTATCTGAAATAAAAAAATTTGGCTACCAAGAAACTGCATTTGACTCCCGTTTTTTGGGTTTAAAAGCCCCCCCTTTTTTCCCTTAAGTTTTTCTTTTAGGTCTTATGTGGACCCATGCCGCAGATGTTGGGCACCATTATGTAGATGGAGGCTGTTCATTCATTTCTCAGACCCAGGTCAAAAAGTGTTGTAATTAATAAAGATTTTGTTTGACTATTCAGTTCTGGGTGGCAGAGAAAAAAAAGAGCAGTCTCCACATACACCCAGATTTCTCTCTAACCACATAGTGATTCTCTTTATCAAGATCTTTCTTTCATTACTCTCCTACTCTGTTCCTCTCCCCTCAACCATTCCACTTCCTCATGTTCTCACCTTTTATACCCTCCTTTACCCTGTTGCCACATTTTGCCGGAGAGATATCGTCCATTTCCTTTCCCGGAGTGATGCATATGTCCCTTTAAGGGCCTTCCTTGTTACCTAGCGTCTCTGGAGCTGTGGATTGTAATCTGGTTATCCTTTATATACATCTATTTATGAGTGATTACATACGAGGTTTGTCTTTCTGAGAATGGGTTATCTCAGTCAGGATTTTTTTTTTATAGTTCCATCTATTTGCCTGCAATAGAGGGAGTAGGGAATATATGAGCAACGGAGGTTAAGCTCATGATTGGGAAATCTATAGAGACTGTTAAACCAAGCTCGTGGAAACTCATATACTCTAGACTGACTGCTGTGGAGCCAAGCTAGGCCCTCCATATAGGGGACACAATAGTGAAACTTGGACTATCTGAGTGGCACCTGGCAGTAGGACTAGGATATGTCCCTGGTGCCTGACTTAGCTGTTTGGAGCTCATTTTCAATGCTGGGATGCCATGCTCAGCCTTAATGCAAGGAGGAGGGGTTTGGTCCTTGTCCAATTTAATTTTCCAGGCTTTGTTGACTCCTGATGGGAGCGCTTATATTTTGGGAGGAGTGTATAAGGAAGTTGGCAGAGAGGGGGTCAAGTTAGTATGAGAAAAGGGGTGGGAGGAAAACTGTGGTTGGAATATAATATGAAATTTGAAAAAAATAAATTAAAAATTATATAAAAAAAGAAATTTTGCTAGCATAGGGAAATGCAGTAACAGGTTATCATCTCAGTTACAAGGACTCACTAGTTAGTCAAATTTGGGTACATTTATAGTATAAGAATGAAGACCTACCTAATGAGTGGGCCTTAATTATAATTAGACAGTTATTTATTACTTGTATGTTATGAATGGGACCATTATTTTATGAAGAATATTTTGCAGTGGATCATTGCAAAATGGTGCCCAACTGTTTGGGACTATCCTGTGCAGCTTACCACCCACTTAGGGTCCTGGTGCTTGTATACTCACTTGAAGTCAGAAGAAACCTAGCAGAGAGTATGCACATGGCTCAGCATGCCCAACTGGTTAAGCCACAGAATCAGGACTGCTAGGTATGCACAGGCAAGAGAGCATGAGGGATTCCCATTCCATGCATAGAGACATTTTCACACCACAAAAAAATGCTGCATGACAGATTTAGCTTTTACTCAGATTACAAAAAAAAAAAAGAAGCTTTATTTTTTTATTGCACAGTGCTTTCCAGAGTCAAAGTGGTGAGCATGACTCTCACCGTGGAGGTCCTAGAGCTTGCTATAAATGTACCTCCACCATATTGAAAGGGTGAGGAGGATGGAGCCAGATCCAGGCTGCTATGCCCACACCGCTTACCATTTTTAAAAATGCTCCTGGTCAAAAGGATTTTAGATTCATAATAGGACAGATTCAAATATAGAAGACCTCTAAACAAAACACATTGGGTTTTAAAGAGGTATGTAGGCTTGCAAAAGAAAAAAAAAGAGTATAGACAGTTATAAAAATATTTTAAAGAGACATTAAAATTAATATAAAAAGACATGTAAAGATAGAAAATAGACTGTGGATTATTTATATTATTATATTTTGTTTAAATTTCTTGACTGCAGAGAAATATTTGACTCTGGGGCCTCCTAATATATATCAACATATATATTTTAAATTTATCTAGACTTTAAAATTTGAAGCTAAGGATATATTACTTTGGAAAAGAGGTTTTGCTTTTGTTTCTAGAGAGGATGGAAACCTGTGCATTCCTTTAGGACTATTGTGGTGTAATGCAACAAGACTACCTGAAAGGTATCTATAAACCCTAAAATTACTTTGTCCAACAACCAGAAAGAAGCAGATTGAAGAAAACAGTGCCTATTCTCAAAATTGTTATTTATAAATGTTTATTTTCATTTGAAGGGGTTATGAAATAAAAATGAATGGTTTGCATTGATATAGATATTGGTCTATTGATACAGATTTAAGATAGATTTTGCTATACTGTGTATATGCATTAAATCTCTTATTTAAGTTATTGTGTTTGTGCATCTCATTTAAAAATATATTGTGTAATCAAAATTACAGATTAATAGTCATTTATAACAGTCAAATTTGTAGTCATGTAGCTATTTTTCTAGATATACAGAGATAAATTTCAGTTAGATAGATACTCTTCAACACTTCAGAAACTTATGAAATATGGTATTAAAAATGTTTTAAGAATTTAGACTTTTCTCAACGGTGAGGCATGTCTTTTTATGGCAATACCGGATACTTCAGAGAGATTAATGGACATCAGAAAAACTCGTTGTGGAATTTGCCTTCAATGTGGCAAGTTTCACCATTTGAGCAAGATATTCCTCTTGCCTGGACTGCTTAATGGTATGCTTTATGCACTGGACATGCAGTATCCACAGAAAAGTGACTGCACAGAAAAGATGGAATGCTCCTTCAGGGTTCCTGCTTCACAGACGAAACTGCCAGATATTCTATAAGACACTGAAGAAAGTGACTGACAGGCTGCCAATAGGTGAAACAGTTTTTCAAATTTCTTGCTTCATGGAAAAATCTTCCAGATACTTTGGTCCTGTAGGATGAATATGGATACCCTAGTGTTACATAAGAACTTTGTGTGACTATCCAGGCAGTGACAGGACCCTGTCAATTCCAGTTTTGGGAGTTGCTTGCAATGCACTTCCTGTGTACTTAGGTAATATTATTTACTTCTGGGGTTTATATTGTTTTCCTTGGTTATGATAAAAGAAAACTTAAATATGAAACTTTAGACTCACAAAGAAATTTTGTAACTGTAATTCTTTCTTGATAATTGCTGTGTTACATGGAATTTAACTATGTTAAAGTTAAAACCTTTTTCATTTAGACATAAAAAGTGAGATAATAGAGGATTTGCCTCTGTATGCTCTGAATATGTTTTATTGCCATTGGTTAATAAACTATTTGGCCTTTGACAGGGCAGAATATAGCCAGGTGGAAAATCTGAACAGAGAAACAGAGAAAGGGTAGGTAAAGCTAGAAAGATGCCATTTAACTACCAATAAAGAAAGATGCTGGAATCTTACCAGTAGGCCACAAATTCATGGTGTTACACAGGTTGATAGAAATGGGTTAATTTAAGATGTAAGAATTAGCTAGAAATGCTCTTGAACAATCAAACAAACAGTGCTATAATTAATAAAGTTTTTGTGTGATTATTTGGGTCTGGGCAAATGGGAAATAAGCAGTTTACTTACAGTTGTGTATCATAGATGTAATAGCTGTGCAAGAATATCAATTGCCCCTAACTGTTCTCCTTAAAATTCACTAATTGTTATTGAATTTCTGACATCACTATTTTCTAATATCAAAGCCTTCATGATTAATAAGACTAAATAATGATGATGATGATGATGATGATGATGATGATGATGATGATACCAGCTGAAGAAGGAACATTTCTGTGGGTAGTTTAATTGGCATTATAAGCATAGAAATAACCATTACTTTTGTAAATCCATGTTATCATTTACAACATCCTTCATAGATCATGGTAATTAGAAATGATAATAAGTGAGAAATTGAAGTGACATAAATGTACATAATTAGTGCATGATTAATTTTTCTTCTAAAAGAGTACATTCACTTGCTTAATCCTAACATTAATTTCTCAAAATGACCCTGTGCCAAGTATTAGTGTTTTATTTGGTGATATTTATAGAGTACTTTAATAAAGTGATTAATTAAGGAATTCTACTAATATCAAGAACAAGACAAGGATGTCCTCTCTCTCCATATCTCTTCAACATAGTTCTTGAAGTTCTAGCAATAGCAATAAGACAACATAAGGAGATCAAGGGGATTCAAATTAGAAAGGAAGAAGTTAAACTTTTGGTATTTGCGTATGATATGATAGTGTAAATAAGTGACCCCAAAATCTCTATCAGAGAACTTCTATAGCTGATAAATACCTTCAGTGAAGTGACAGGATATAAGATCAACTCAAAAAAAAATCAGTAGCCCTCCTATATACAAAGGATAAAGAAGTTGAGAGGGAAATCAGAAAAACATCACCTTTCACAATAGCCACAAATCACATAAAATGTCTTGGGGTAAACTAACAAAGACATAAAAGAACTATTTGACAGAAACTTTAGGTCATTGAAGAAAATAGCAGAAAATGGAAAGATCTCCCATGCTCTTGGATAGGAAGGATCAGTATAGTAAAAATGGCAAGCTTACTGAAGGTAATCTATAGATTCAATGCAGTCCCCATCAAAATCCCAACACAATTCTTCACAGACCTTGAAAGAATGATACACAACTTCATATGGAAAAACGAGAAACCCAAGATAGTCAAAATCATTCTGTACAACAAAGGAATTGCTGGAGGCATTACCATACCTAACATCAAGCTCTGTTAAAAAGTTACAGTAATGAAAACAGCTTGGCATTGGCATAAAAACAGAGACATTGACCAATGGAATTGAATTGAAGATATCGATACTAATTCACACACCTACAAACTCCTGATTTTTGACAAAGAAGCAAAAAAGATACAATGAAAAAAATGAATCTTCAATAAATGGTGCTGGCATAACTGGATGTCAACCTGTAGAAGAATTAAGATAGATCCATATCTGTCACCATGCACAAAGCTCAAGTCCAAATGGAGTAAAGACCTCAATATAAATCTGATCACATTGAACCTGATAGAGAAGAAAGTGGGAAGTAACCTTCAATGCATGGGCACAGGAGACCAATTCCTAAATATATTCTCAGTAGTACAGACAATAAGAGCA
>JAQHUG010000488.1:918896-935922 GCA_028555095.1 Dicrostonyx torquatus | reverse complement strand
CAGGAGGTACATGGCATCTGTCTGACTCTACCTTCTTTCTCTCTGCATTTCTACTCTTCCTATATTTTGACCTGCCAGAGGCCAAAGAGCTTCTTTATCAACCAATGGTAATAAAACATATTTATAGCATATAGAGAGGAAACCCACATCATCTCTTCTTTTCTGTCTAAATAAAAAGGAAAGTTTAAACTTTAACATAGTAAAATTATATGTAACAAAATAGGTATCAAGGAAGATCTACAGTTACAATATTTCTTTATGAGTCTAAAGTTTCATATCTAATTTGTCTTTTATCATAACTAAGGAAAGCTGTAATGATAATCATGTATTTTCAACTCCATCAAAGATCCCAGAAGGATTTAATGCTATGAAAGTATAGAAGAAGTACATTGTAATCCAGTTCCAAAGCAATAGAATTGGCAGAAACATCTCTCTGCCTGGATAGTCATCCAAAGTTCTTTTATAACATTGGGTCATCCAACTTTAGCTTATAGTATGTGGTGGATTTTCATGAAGCAGTGAATAGACCAAGACCCATAAAAATGCAAAGTATTCATGTCTATATCCTATCTCCCTTATTTTTTTAAGAAAGATTGACTGTGACCATTGAGAAGTTATAATTAAACCCCCTTTAAATGAAATCAATTATTTATAAACAATAGGTTTGAAAATTTTGCCATTGTTTTCTCCAAACTCCTTTCTGCACTTTGTTGGGCAAAGTTATTTTGGGGTTCATGGAGACCACTTGGTGGATTGTTCCATCAAATCACATTAGCCTGGAAGGAATCCACAGGTCCTCATCTGTGGAAGCAAAAGCAAAGAACCCCTTTTCTAAAGTAACATTATCCTTAGACTCAAAATTTTAAGTCAAGAGACCTTTAAATATATATGTTGATTTAGCTTATTAGTCCCCAGAATCAAATGTTTTTCAGCATTCAACTCACTAACATTCAAAAATTCCAAAGAAAGTACAACAATATACATCATCCAGACTCTGTATATATAATCCGTTTTTGTGTGACTTATTTTCTCTGCTCTATTAATTTTTAATATTTAGTTTCTTTACTGCTTTAATCTATGACTGTTTGTACTCTTCTCTCTTGATAAGCCCATGTACATTTATCCAAAATGATGATTCAAAGGATTTTCTTTTGGTGTGAATCTGTCTTACTGTATGTCTGCGATCATTTTCTGACTAGGAGTCTTCTTTTAAATGCTAAGCTAGCATGGCTATGACTACTACTGTGGCATTACCTTTTGGCTCCACCTCAACCAACATGATGGAGGTACATTCAGTGCCAGCTCGGCAAGCCATGTTTTCTGTCCTAGCTTCAGGGACACAGTGGGTCATTATCACCATTTAGCAACTTGTAGCCCTCTGCTCTCAAAGCCCATTTAAATTTTCTGTAACATGACTTCTAGAAAGAGCCAGAATCATTTGTGATTACATACAGACTAGCAAGTCATCTCTTAAAGAAGCTGCACCTCTGCTTGGAGCCAGCAAACAGAGACTATCTGAAAAAAATGTGGCTACCAAGAAGCTGCAATTGACTCTAGTTTTTGTGGGCATAGAAGTGCCGTTTTTTAAGCTTTCTTAAGCTTTATGTGAATTACGTTGTTGAACACTGGACACCTTTATGTAAATAGGGACTGTATTTGGTTTCCTGGCTGCCTAGACCTGAAGAATCAGAAAGAAGCTATATTATTTTCAGCACTGTTTGTCCCAAGCCCTAGGCATATTTCAAGCAAACGTTTGTGTTTTAAATTAATCAACTTCTGATATTCTATGCTGTAGCTTACTGGGTTCTGGCATGTTTCTTCTTCAGTAGTTACATGGCATCTTCCTGACTCTGCCTTCCTTCTCACTGCATTCCTGCCTACCTATATTCTGCCCTGCCATAGACCAAAGCAGCTTTTTTTATTAACCAATGGTAATAAGGCATATTTGTAGCATAAATGGGGAATCACACATCACTCTGCTGAAATATGTTTTCATATTGCATTTATATGCTTATACATTTGTAATATTTAAAATAAGATATGTACCTTAAAAATATTTATAATATTCCATAATGTTATATAGCCCTTTAGAAATATATGCTATGGGAAGAAGATTAATTTGTATATTATCCTTAAAATGATATTTGTATTTGAAGTAAGTATATACATTTTTCAAGTAATTTAATATACCAACAGGTTAAATAAAAAATTTAAAACACGAACTAATAAATGTACTCATTAGAAAAGTAGCACATGCACATTTATCAACAATGCACAAATTTTACTTTTTATATGCATGTACTTATCAGTTGTTAATTCAATAAAATAAAGACTTCTATCTTTATGATTACTGTTGTATTGAGTGTTTCAACAGTGAACAGTCCAAACAAATATTTAATATGTGGTCAGGCATATTTAACTACTGAACGAGAATAATTTACTTGTAAATATCAATCAGTTCCTTTTTAATTATAATTAGCAATGCAGTACAATTTCCACTAAGGAGATTGTGATCTGCTTTTTGGTTTTGACTTTACAGGTGGTTAGAACTAATTGACAATTTTGGATTGGTCAACTACTGCTGAATATAAGACATTCCCTGAAGTGCTTAGTTCTTCTTCTTGATTCTGTGGCTGGCTTGAGCTTCTGAAAACCATGTGTATGTAGTCATAGTCTCTGTGAGTTCAAAATGTGCACCAGCCCTGGTGTTTTGAAATACATACTTTCTTTGTAGTCATCCACTACCTTTGACTTACAATATTTCCACATTCTTTACTACATAGAGCCCTAATTTTGATGGAGAAGTTTTGAAAAAAGCATCAGACTTAGGTCCAAGTCCTCTCTTAGGTCTCTCACTGTCTGTACATTTCCATGTATTGAGTGTCTGTGTTAATTACCATCTACTATAAGTTCAATACTGAATGAGTTACATTGAAGATTCATGTTATTATCATATTATTCATCTGAGTTTACCTAATGAAGTCTATCAATTCTCTTGTCTGATGATCCTGCAATCAGAATGCTGGACGCTTACTGTTGTAGAACTGCATAAGAAAGGAACCATAACTGTTATACAGTGGAGTATCTATAACCTTCTCTGCTTTGCTTTAATTGTAATCCACATGACAGTCCACAAAGCACTGCCTGTGAGACATTAAAATTACAACAGTAAATATAATAGCCTTGTCTTTGAAAGACTGTGTAACAATCATGGGCATGATGGACAATTTGGAATGGTATTGCTTCATGATGGAGAAGATGTGAACACAATTGTATTAACCAACATTAATGTGGCATTCTCAGAAGATTTGAATCATTTTTAGGATCCTTAAAGCTAAAGCAAATCAAATGAAAAGATTCCCAGTTAAAACAAATAGTTCTTTAACACGCAAATATTAAAATCATGGCCTCAATGGATTGAAATTTAACTTAGTGATTATCATGAAATTTCAGTCTTCCTTCAACTGTTTGATATTCTCAAATGAGAAGAAAGTTAGGTAGATCTTGGTGAAATATTTTAATGTAATTTTGACTCCTAGTGTATATAATTCTGGAACCATTCTCAAATGTTATAATAGCATTAAACTAAGTGATTTCTCACTGAAATCAAGTTAATGTCTACATACATGCTATAGGAGGGTCCTTCTGTATTTGGGTTGCTTTCATTGGTTGAATAAAGAAACTGCCTTGGCCTTTTGGTAGGGCAGCCCTTAGGTGGGCGGAGTAGACAGAACAGATTTCTGGGAAGAAAGGAAGTATGGGAGACGCCATGCGGCTCCGTCCCAAGATGGACACTGGTTAGAATCTTCCCAGTAAGACCACTACCTCGTGGTGACTTACAGACTTTTAGAAATGGGCTAAATCAAAATGTAAGAGTTAGCCAAGAAGAGGCTAGATATAATGGGCCAGGCAGTAATTTAATTAATACAATTTCCGTGTCGTTATTTTGGGTTGAAGTTAGCCGGGATCAAAAGCAGGCCTGCAGCCGGGAACTGGGAGCCTGGAACACAGCCCTCTGTGCCTCTTACTACACATACATGCACAATATATCATATATGGATCTAAACTGAGCTTTCTTGACAAGCTTGGACAGAAGTGCTGTGCACTTCCTATAAAGTTTCTCTAATAAACAAAGAATGTAAACTTAAAAATCCCTGATGGAACAAATCTGTAATCTCAACATTTGGGAGGCTATGGTAGAAGGATTGCCAGGAAGTTCAACAGCCCTTTACTTTACTCAGTGAGCTTCTGGATACCCTGGAAGGAGACCTTGTTTTAAATACACACACACACACACACACACACACGCACACACACACACACACACATACACGGGGTTGGTGGGTAATACTGCATGCACCTATACTAATTCATTTATTTAATTATATTAAGGCATGAACCCAATGTGAATAATATTTGGTTTTTGTTATTATTTTTTACTTTTGAGGAGACAAGGTGTCATTTAGTCTAGGGTTAATTTAAACTCATAATACAGCCAACAATAACTTTAAATTTGTAACCTCATACATTGACCTCCCAAGTACAGTATATTGAATAACAAGCATGTATGTTTTGTGGCTACTTTGTACATTGCAGAGATACAGAGAATTGTATACAGGGCATACTAAGCAAGTACTCTACCCACTAAAGTATATTTCCAGGCTTGATTAATTTCTAATGATAATTTATAGTGATAAAATTTTGCATTCAAAATTGTAACATAAATATTAACTCAGCAGCACTATATTTATTGATTATGATAGAATAATCATTAATTCTGTCAGCATATTTAAAAGATAAAAGAGTAAGAAGAATTATGGGATTTGCTTTATGTTTCACAGGAAAAATGACAATAAGGCATGATAGACAAATATAAATATTACAAAATTTAAATTCAGTGACTCATGCATCTTTCCTTGAAGTAAAAATTTTCCAAGCTTGGGTGAGTTTTGAAACATCAGTCATATCACGTCTATATTCATAAGCAATGTGCTCCCTAAAGCCTCTAGCTCTATACCACACAAGTAATAAAATTCTTTCCTTTAAAGAAATAGAGCAGTTACTGAAAATGCAAATAGCCTAGTAACTCACAGGCATAGATCACAAAACCAAAGCTGTGTGTGATAATATTGATGTCCTTTTCTGAGTCTACTAGGTCTTATGAACTTGAACTCAGGCTTCAAAAGTACCAGCAATTACTTTTCTCATTATGGAATAAAATACTTAATAAGTATTGATGAAATATTTTGTATATTAGATATTTCAAATGTTCCCTTTCAAAATACAGTATGAGTTTAAATAGTTCATAAAAATTTATTTGGTTCCAACAAGATCTTATTTAGAGTACATCAATTTTAGCATTTTCTCCATTTCATAGTATCCATTTTTAAATTCTATAATACACTAGCAATTTGGATTTCTAAGACAGAAATATGCATACTACACTAAGTCAATATTAATCTCAATGGCTAATCCTTAGACATTTTGTACTTAGGCAAAATAAGATTACAGAATGAAAGTGATTCATCATAGAGTTTACTAGAAATGTTTGAATATTTTCTTTTCTTCATTTAGGTTCCTTAGAAGTAGGTGTTCCTCAGTCCATTGCTCCAATGTGGGTCTCTGTCTCTATCTCCATTGCCAGACGAAGGTTCTATGGTGATATTCAAAATATTCGTCAGTGTGGCTATGGGACAAGGTCAGCTCAGTTACCCTCTCCTCTCCTGCTGAAGGACGTAAATGGGGACATCCCTTTAGACACCTGGGAACCCCTCTAAAGCCAAGTCTTTTGTCAACCCTACAATGGTTCCCTTAATTAAGGTATCTTCTTCCCTGCTCCCATATCCGCCCTTCCTCCATCTTAAGCATCCCATTCCCCCAAGCTCTCCCCAATCCTCCCGTTCTCCCTTCTGTCTCCATCTCTGCCCTTCCCTCCACCACACCCCCACGCCCATGCTCCCAAATTTTGCCTGGCGATCTTGTCTGCTTCCAGTTTCCAGGAGGCTCTATAAGTTTTTCTTTGGGTTCTTTTTATTATTTAGCTTCTCTAGGATTGCAAACTATAGGCTCAACGTCCTATGCTTATGTCTAGAATCCACTAATGAGTGAGTACATACCATATTCATCTTTTTTGGGTCTGGGTTATTTCGCTAAGGATAGTGTTTTCTATTTCCATCCATTTGCATGCAAAATTCAAGATGTTATTGTTTTTTTACCGCTGAGTAGAACTCTAATGTGTTTATGTGCCACACTTTCTTTATCCATTCTTCCACTGAGGGACACCTAGGTTGTTTCCAGGTTCTGGCTATTACAAATAGGCTGCTATGAACATAGTTGAACAAATGCTTTTGTATTATGATTGGGCATCTCTTGGGTATATTCCCAAGAGTGATATTGCTGGATCCTGAGGTAGGTTGACTCCCAGTTTCCTGAGAAACCACCATACTCATTTCCAAAGTGGTTGCACAAGTTTGCATTCCCAATGCAATGGAGGAGTGTTACCCTTACTCCACATCCTCTCCAGCATAGGTTATTGTTGGTGTTTTTGATTTCAGCCATTCTGACAGGTGTAAGATGGTATCTCAAAGTTGTTTTGATTTGCATCTCCCTGATTGCTAAGGAAGCTGAACATGACCTTAAGTATCTTTTGGCCATTTGAACTTCTTTTGTTAAGAATTCTCTGTTCAGTTTAGTACCCCATTTTTCTGAGCTTCCAAGGTCCAGTTGAAGAGCAGAAGGAGGGAGAAGATGAGCAAGGAAGTCAGGATCGTGAGGGGTTTGTCCACCCACTGAGATGGTATGACTAATCTAATGGAAGCACACCAAGGCCAGCTGGACTAGGACTGAACAAGCATGTGATGAAACTGCCATCTCTGAATGTGGCTGACAATGGGGACTGACTGAGAAGCCAATGATAATGGCACTGGGATTTGATTCTACTACATGTACTGGCTTTATGTGATCCTAGTCTGTTTGGATGCACTTTCCTAGGCCTGGATGGAGGGGGGAGGGCCTTGTACTTCCCACAGGGCAGGGTACCCTGCCCTCTCTTAGGACTGGTGGAGGAAGGGGGAGGGTAAGTGAGGGAGTTGGATGAAGTGGGAGGAGGTAGGAATTTTGAATGATATTATTTATAAAGCAATAAAAAAGGGAAAAAAGAAGTAGGTATGCCTTTTCCAATATATATCATCCATGAATTAGTTGTAAGATAGAAGTTATAAAACAAGATAGATTTATCTCACAGACCGTATTGATATCTAGTTTTGTTTTCGATTTTTCACTTTCAGAACTAATCTAATTGTTCATTTTCTTTTTTAAACTTTTATTCTTTTTTCATATGTTATTATATCCAAGCCAAAATTTCTCCTCTGTCCAATCTGCCCATTAACTCTCTCCATTTCCTCTTTCCCTTACTTCTACTCTTCCTCCTTTTCCCTTCTAAAACAAAAGGCCTCCAAAAGATATCCATTAAGCATGTCATAACAGGATACAGTAAGACTTGGCACAAATACTCTTTCAAGGATGGAAGAGCAACCCTAACTCAGTAGGACAAAAATAGATGTTGGCACTTGACTTGTAGAATGCTGCCTTACTGATTTTTCATCTACTTTAAGGCTCTTGTTTCAAACATTTCTTTTGCTAGTGCATTAGCATTGGGCTATTTGAAGAGTAAAATCTTAAGCTGTTTTTCTTGCTTAATTGTACATCTTAGATAATCTCTATATTTCATGCTTTACCCAACACAAGTCATCATTTACATACTCCATTTCAAATAACTAGATATGAAGTTTTTTCATGTACATTTTTCACAGGAAATAACTGAAACTACCAGTATTTGCATGTCTTTTATCATCTAATTGCCACTAACTTTATTGTATAGTGCAACTACTCACCTCCATCATTTCTAATGTGTACAAAACTTTTATTTTTTACTTAACAATGTTATAATTGATATTTTTGCTGTGCATGGCATGCAAGAGTGGAGGTGCACTTGTGTCATCGCACATGCATGGAGGTCAGCAGATAGGATCTGGAGTGGATTCCCTTCTTTTGTTGTAGAATTCAGAGACTGAAAAGAGTTCCCAGGCTTAGATGCTTATATTCGCTGAATCATACTGCAATTCCTTTTATGCTCTACACATTCAGAATCAACTCTTTTCCAAGAAGGTATATGTATCTATATAAACTCCATGGCAAATCTCATTGCAATACTGGGCTTTCTTTTAATTGTCAGAGAAAATTGTAAAACTTTGGTAACCCATATATGACTAGTAGGTTATATGCCAGTACTATATTTCTGTTAGCTTTATTATTTTCACTTCTTTTTGTAAAGTGAGTCCTATAACACCCAGGGCCAGATTTCTATATGATTTGCTCTCTTACTTATTTCTGATAGCCAATAAAATTCTTCTTGTTAATAAATAACAATGACAATCTTTTGTTGAAAAACAAAGTAAGCGCATATATTTTTCTTTTATTTTTTTCAGAAATACATTGATATAATTCATGTTTGCACCTATTTTCCACAGCCAATGTAATGATGATAGCTTCATAGTAATAACTAATGAATGAATTTTAGTAATCAATACCATTTGTCTAAGTGTTCATGCATAATTAATTAAATATACATTTTCTGTTAACTTTACTAAGACTATATTGTTATAATTAATACAAAGAATTCCATATTCATTGTTTTGTAAGTATAATACCCTGGTTTTGATCTCATTATCATATATCAATATACCTAGATAAAATTTAGTAAAGACTTTAAATGTTGATAGTTTACTCACGTAAATAAATATTTATATATTTGGAATTTCTCAGCTCAGTGTGGTGGCATAATTCTTTAATCCCAGCATTAACGAGGTAGTGGCAGGTAGATCTCTACAAAGTAAGTACAGCTTGTTCTACTTTGGAAATTCTAGGCAATCAGGGATACATAGTGAAGCCCTGTCTCAATAAAAAGGGAAATTTAAATAATTTTTAATTTCTAATCTAAAATTTTAAAAAAATAATTAATTTGGTTTTCTTTAAAATTTTTTCCTTTAATTGAAAACGAATAAAGTAGTTTTGGCCGATGGCAGGGCAGAGTAAAGTCAGGCGAGAATTCCAAACAGAGATATATAGAGAGAGTAGGGAGAGCCAAAGAGACAAAATGTAGTTGACAAAGGAGACAGACCCTGACCCTTACTATTAATTCATAGCCTCGTGGTGATATAAAGATTAACAGAAATGGGTTAATTTAAGGTGTAACAGTTAGTTAATGAGAAGCCTGAGTTCCTTGTCCAAACAGTGTAGTAATTAATATAGTTTCTTGGGTGATTATTTGGGTCTGGGAAGCAGGAAAATGAATGAGCAGTCTCCACTTACATAGCTTAGGGATTTTTTCTAAGAATGATAATTATTAATTTCTCTTTGTCAAATATGAGAATGTTACTATCCTCACTATACCTTGGATTTCCCACATAGTCATCTTTTACCCCCTAAGCTAGAGTGTATCTCTAATCTTAAATTCTATATTTTCCCCTGCATCTTACCCAGAATAATGCATGCATATTTATATGTATGTATGAGGGTAGGTTGGTGTGTTTGTATATATGTATTTATGATTACTGTGAATAACATTTTCTAAAAACAGTCAACAGTTAGAAATCAACATCAAACAGCAAATATCCATCATAAACATTAGAAGTTACATATAAATAAAACTTGACGATAACTGTGTTTTTAAAACATAAGTTTCACGTTCTCTTGTCTGCTAGAATTAAAAAAAAGTAATTTCTTTCCATGAATATGGTTTCTACAGATAAATATACGTAAGTTCCTTTTCTATACCATGTTTTCTGCACTGCTCAAAAAATTAGAGAGCAAAGATCTTTGTTAGGGACAGATATAGATGTCAACAGATGTTGCTCAGACACACACAACATAGAGAGAGCAGACCACAGACCAAAACTCCAATACAGATGGAAACTCCAAGACAGATGGAAGGCAGAGGGATAAAAGTTAGAATTGAAATTGGGATTCCTCATTGTCTAAACTACTACAAATGGAAACGATTTTTCTACTTCCCTTGATCCTTGATTCAACATGAAATAGTGCTCCTTATCAAAAAAAACCTCAACCAACAGCCCCCCAAAAATTTGAGGAAAATTTCATCATTGAAAGCTGTAGTTTGGCCCTGTGAGTAATGTAGTCTACCCTTTAGTAAAATTCATCTTTACTAGTAAGTGTTCATTGCTATGAGTCATTGGTATGAGTAAGAGGGTTTGAGGTGTCTTGTTTCTGTTATACTACCCATAATGGACTATGCTGGGCCTCCTCTTGGTTATTCTGTTTTTGTCCTGTGTCCTGGAGACTCTGCAGTTTTGGATCTGTAGGTCCGTCCATCTCACACACTGCAACAGTTCATAGATGTGGTGGATGTTGGGATGGGATAACTCATAGCCCTGTTTCTGGATCTGGGTTTGGCAGTCTGACAACTTCCACTCATCATCACTTCCATGCAACTCTCCTGTACTGCCTAGGCTACTTCACTCACTGCAGGCTGCAGCAAGGGATGGGGCCAGTTCTTCTGTTCTCAGGTCCTCAGATCCAGCTCATCAGCACCCACACCATCAGGGCCCCCTCTCCCAATTATTGTAGGACGCATATGAGTCAGGGGGGTTTTAGCTCTCCTGCTCTCATGCCCTCAGGGCCAGCTCACCTGTGCACCTAAAAACATGACAGGTCTAGTGTGCTGTCTAGGTGGGGATGCAGGGTTTGCTCTCCGGTGTGCTGCAACTGGTGATGGATAGGTCTTGTTCTCTTAATCTCATGACCTCTGGAGCCAGCTCTCTCACCTCTTACATGTAGTAGTAAAGGGTAGAGGTATAGAACATCTTTCTCTAAACCATGCCAGCACATGGCAGAAAAGGGAGGCAGAATGAGATTTGGTCTCATGACGCACACATAATAACAACTCAGAGACAGAAATTGGAGTTCAACCCAAAGACAAGAAGAAGAAAGTAGCCAGCCACTGGCTCTTACCTCTACCTCAGTTGGAAAATGGTGATCCTGCCTCCAGGAATCCTCAGAATGAGATTGAAACTGGCAGCTGTCTCCTCCTGTTAGATAATCCTCTCTAGTTCTGGGATTAAGGGCTTAAACCTATACCATCTGTTTTCTATGGAAAACTAATGTGGCTACTGGGATTAATGGTGTGTGTCGTGGGGGCTATTATTATTAAAGGTATGTATCATTGCTGCCTGTTCTGTAAGGCTGACCAGTGTGACTATTTTGCTTTTCTGATCATCAAGCAAGCTGTATGTGTTAATATGCAAATAGAGTGCCACTACACTTTCATGCCCTCAGGACTACCTGTGTTGATGTGATGTAACATCATTCTGGAGAGCAGGGGTGTGGAAGGGGACAGCTCTCTCCTGGAGGATAGACCCACCTCTATGCTGCAGTATCCAGTCAGGGGCAAGGCCACCTGTCCAAGGACTAATAAGGGCAAGTTTGCTCAATGCAACTAACCAAAGGAGTTCCACATGTGTGGTTTCTATGACCCCTGTGCTAACACTGACCATAGGCATCATCACACACCCCAGCTGCAGCAGGATCATGCTGCAGGCATGGCCTTGGCACCAACTTGAGAACTGACATCACTATGGCTCCAAGGGCAGCACAGGTCATCCAGCTTAGTATGACCCTGGTGGCAGTATGGGCTGTCAGCCACCAACACAGTCTGAGATGGCTGACCAGACCCTAGGCATATGCAGAGACCTTGATGGTAACAAGAGCCATGGGCATCACCCCTGACTCAGACTGATGCAGGGCCACGGACCCAGATATGGCCCTCGGGCCTGTTGTCTGGAGGACCTCATGTGACAGTACAGGCTACCAAGGACAGTATGGCCTTTGCAGCAACAGCATGATAATTGGACACCAAGATTATCTCAAGGGTTGATCAGATCCCAGTGATTAGCATTGACACCCAAATTTTATGTTCTGTTTCTCTTTGAATTTCACCTATAAATGCAGGCTACAGTACAACAGTCACATCTCACATCCAAGCATCTAAATAGAGAAGAAAGAGGTGGAAATGATATTTTCATTTGATTCAAATGTAAGTGTCAGTCTCTTAAAAAAACAGAGAAAAATTATCAGGAGTGCTTATATATAAGTAATTTTATAGAATATGAAGAGAAGAATTATGGATTTAAGAGACTAGTTTGAGAATGAATCAAAAGTGATTTCAATGTTTATAAGATCAAAATATTGCCAAGCTTTACAAATAACATTATTATTCTTTTGCATAAGTCATATATAAGAATCTGTTATTGTTACCTGACTTAACTCAGAAAATATTCATATTTGAATTTCAGTGGGACAGAAATACCCAGTTTGCATTAGGTCATGAGTAAATGTTACAATTGAGATGAAAATCCAATAGAAACTGTGGCCACCTGCTTTATTACCATGTAATTAGTGAACAAAATTAAAATTATTACAGGGAACTTGAAGAATACATTAAAACAAGACCTAGAGCTCTTAAATATTTCAGGAATTAAATTGGAAATTTGGCAAACACAATGTGGAAAAGATATAACAAAAACACATTGAAAACATATGGAAGATAATGATTCTGTTCTAAAATTATGCTTATAAAATTAAACGGTATAAACAGAAATACAGTGGAAAATGAGAAAGTAAATAGTAAGCTCAAACTCATGATGCCTTACTGTTATATAAAGGGAAATGGTTCATAAGGAGCAAGTTAGTAAAACTGACTGATAATTTATCACATAAGCACTGAACTAATTAGAATTTTCAGTTATGGAAGAGCTATGAGGTAGGCCTGTTTTTCCTCATGACTAAATAAAATTTTGATGAAGTTATAAAATGTCCTAACCATGTCTGATTATATAATTTTGACTAAAATAATGCAATCTACAAAGAATAATTTATTATTCTAAATATAGGTGCACAGAAGCATAATCTTAATAATTTATGTGGAATAAAATAAGACCCATTTATGACAACTCATCTATCTTTATTCATTTTATGTATATACTTCTGTGCTTTTCATTGGAAATATTGATTAAGCAATATAAACTACTGTCGGCTATGGCAAACTTGTTGCCTCATTTCTTATATTTGTACATTCAACTTTTAAAAGTATCTGTACTATTCTAATGTGTACCTTGTTCAAATACTTTTGCATAGGTGAACATGGATCTGCACTAGACAGTTATACTGCAGTCAGCTTTCATGGTAGTCATTAGTGGGATTGCCAGAGGTGACACACACATTAGCTTGTGCACATGTGACCCCATTATTGACATGACCACCACCTGTCTGACATTAGCTTTTGAAGCAAGAAAAAGAAAATACTTAGTAAGCTTAATTACAGCATGAAAAAGTTTAGCAACAGTGGATGTCAAGGATATAGAAGGCTCCTCATATCATTCTTGTTTCTGTCACTTAATGTGCTAACTTAATTAAAGGGTACTCTACTCATTAGGAGATAATGACATGTCAAAATGCTATTTGTTACAACCAACAAAATGATGAATTGTGATTGTATAAGGCTAATTCTTGTGGCTATCTGGGTTTAATTAAGGGATAATTACACACACATGTGTGTACCTGGATTAATTTTAACTCAAACTCTGTTAGGATATAAAAATATAACAGTGCAGAGTGACTGGCTGCCCTAAAGGTAGCTCCCTTCTCTGGGCCTTTAATACCATCATCTGGGGACCTATGGTTTGGAAAGCCACAGAAACCACTACTTCGCCCTCTCTCTAGCTGAGTGCCGTTGTGCACAGTCCCCTAGTAGCCTTTATCTTTGATTATATTTGGTGTTCTTACCTTGTCTTCTGGGGAAATTTATAGCCAATGTGATTCTTTTAAGCATCCAATAGTGAGACCATAAGCTGTAGGTTTTCCTATGAGGGTTAGGGTCAACTGTGATACATCAATCAGAAGACAGCACATCCAGTGCCATCATGATCTCACACAAGATCTATCTGCCTATATTGGGCCTAACCAAAGTATGACTGTGGAAGGGGATCATAGGGCTGTACTTCTCTGTACTGGCCTATTGGATATTGATGATGTATTTGGGGATTTGTTTGCAGTTTTGTAGTCACTGACAAGCTGCCACCATTGATCAACCAGATGATTTAGGGTAACATAAGGTAGCCTCTTAGAAATAACAAAAATAACTCACAAACACAGGAAAGGGTCTGGAGGCTTGTGATCAGAGGACAGAAGGAAATTTTAAGAGGAAGTTATTCTTCAAACTGCAAATCACACATGCATGAAATTGAATTGTCAAAGAGAGATTCAACAAAAAAAAATAAAAAGAAGGAATAAGTAAATATGTTGAATGATTTCTAAATTGAACATTCACACATTAATGTATTTGGGTTCAAAATAGTTATATAACACTTCTTGATATATTTGGAACTTCTACTTTAAGATTGTTCTCAGAATAAAATGACAAACATAATGAACATCCCAACTTATATTTATGTTTTAAAATCAAATGCAAAATGCAGCTTTTAATCCTAATCTACTAAGTCACTATATATTAAAGATACATTATATTATTTCTAGTAACAAACCAAACATCTTGTATATTTTTAAAGAAGACAAAGAATATTCATAAAGTTATCTTAAAGTACTTTCAGACTTTACTGTGCCAGAATCATTTTCAGAGTATGCATTTATTTTTAATTGTGTTTGTAAAGGATATGTTTGTGAAAATGAGTGTGTATATTAATGAAGGCCATGGCCATTGGCTGTGATTATGGGTGGCTCTGAAACTAATTTGGATCCTCTGCAAGAGCAGCATGTGTTTTAAACTTCTAAGCCATCTCTACAGTCTGTAGGTAGGTTAGAAATAGTAATTGATTACTTCATTAAAATATTATGCTTAGCTTTTATTCATGAAAAAGACCATAATGAATAACTCTTGAATTTTTTAAAAGCATGAGTTTGAAGATGGTTTAGAAAATAACGGTCTGTTACTTTGTTTGATGTACCACTACTCAGTGAAGGCAGAAGTTCTTCCCTTTTCCTGAATCTAAAGGCCATAATTAAGTATCAGGTGACATTATTAAGTACCAAGAAAATTTATAACCAAAATTATACTCTCAAATTTATTTTTCTGTTTAGCACATCAATGATATTTTGCATTCCAGATTATCCCATGTATTCACTTTTAACTTAGAAATGGTAATAAATGCAGTGGAGATCAGTTAGATTAGTAGAGAATAAATTATAATATATGAAGATCTTCTGATAATATTGACTTCCTATTGTATTTCCAGCAAACAATATATTTATTTGCATGTGAAAATTTACGATTTGCTTCAGAAAATCAATAATATATGGTTATATCAAGATGCAACACAGTATAAATATTTTTTATTTAAATCACCGGGGATACTCATTTTGTACTGTTAAGAGACTGAAATTCATCAGTATTTCTAAAAGATGTCTGAAATAACTTTAAAGCTCTAAATTATTGATAGAAAACCTAGAATGGGAACATAAAAGATGGCTCAGTGATTAAGTACTCTAGCTACTCTTCCAGGAGATCAGGGTTCAGTTTTCAGCACCCACATTGTGGCCTACAACCATCTACACTTCAGTTCATACAGAACTGACGCCAATTTCTGACATCCATTGGCAACAAAAACAAATGGTGCTCATATATATATATATATATATATATATACACACACACACACACAAACACAGAAATGCTTCAGGTGCTTCCACAAAGTACTTACAACTTTAAAATGATTTTGCCAGTTTCTATTTTTACACCTTTTATTCAATTATATTTTCTGATGTTCATTTTCTCCATACCCATTAACCAATGTTTGATATTATGATTCAAGTTATATGTTTCCTCCTCTAGACACATCTATTTATCTGAAACTCCCTTCGAGCTACATAGGTCCTTCCTCACATTCTGGTTAAACCATTACATTTTGGGATGTATATTTGGATCACATTTACAAAAGTAAAAGTAATGCCTGATGGTGGAAGCATTAGGCTAACTCATTTCTATAAATCTTAAAAATCAAAGAAATACAATCTATACACATTTCCAAAGTAGATGGGGAAAATCCCTGGAGGACTGAACCCTAGTAAAAGAACCACAACCAACTACTACTGAGGGCAAGAGAAATCATCTTTTCCGGGAAAGAGTTTGAAAATTGGTGATCCAATATCAAACATCAGCCCTAAAACAAACACAAATAACATTGTACACAATATAATGTATGTACATATGTATATTCAATAATTAATGAATAAAGAGGCCTTTGGTTTGATAAAAGAACAAGGAAGGTAATATGGGAAGGATTATAAGGAGGAAAGGTCAAGAATAAATGTAACTATGTTGTAATCTCAAAAAAAGAAAAAGAAAAGAGAATATACTTACCCTTCTGGCTAACCCTAGGTCTTTTATCCTTTCTTCTACTCCTACATTCTCAAATTCACTGAATCATATAGGCTCTGAAACATAAAGTAAGTTTGTGTTATATTATGCATCATTTTATATTATGCTTGTGTTTCATTATTATTACATGTGGAGTCCTCTTATACATGGCCATCATCAATTAAGGTTTACAGTATTTGCCTCTGCAATCATCATCTCTCCTTTCGTGATATATTATTATTTTTCATAATTATTGTATATAAGGTACTTATTTTCTTGATGAGATTATACAATACAGTTCAATCTATAGTACTTATCCAGTTTTTAACAGAAAAATAATCTCCATGAAAAAGAGGATTTCTTCTTAGCTGGGGAATACATATTTCAACCTTCAAACTGTTGTCAAAAGAATACAGA
This sequence comes from Dicrostonyx torquatus, assembly GCA_028555095.1. NCBI lineage: Eukaryota > Metazoa > Chordata > Mammalia > Rodentia > Cricetidae > Dicrostonyx > Dicrostonyx torquatus. Next base: position 919,061 of record JAQHUG010000488.1, on the reverse strand, counting down.
GGAAAAGAAGATTCATAAACTGATGTTAATTTACCAGTTTGTTTTAAGAGTGCAGCATGCTATTATTTGGACATTTCCCTGAATATATACTGTGGAAGTGGAAACCATGACAAAACTTTTGCAATTTATAGCTCTACAAATAGCCATGATCTTTTTAGCAAGTGT
>JAQHUG010000488.1:852829-865537 GCA_028555095.1 Dicrostonyx torquatus | reverse complement strand
CAGCGGATGAAGAAAGATGCTAAAAATAAAATCCCACTCTAGCTTAGAACTGAATACAATAAAAGGTTATTTATTTAGGGCTAGACTCACAGATCACAATTGTCTGCTGCAATGGAGAATATCAGCTGAATTTTGCAACTAGAAAAGAAGCCAGACATGTGCTTCACATCAACACATATGATATAAGGGACTGCTTCCAAGTGGGCAGGTAACTTAAAGGCTATTGATGGTAGGAATTCCTATAGCAAGGTAGTCTTTGAACTCACAGAGATCCACTTGCCTCTGCCTACCAAGTGTTGGGATTAAAGTTGTGTGCCACCACACCCAACTATTCTCCTTCTTTCTTTTTTATTTTAAGAAATTTATCCTTTTTATTTTTTTCTCCCAGGCCTACATACATTTTTGAACACACTGTAAAGCATTTAGAAATTTTCTTCATCTTTAAATCTATCTTTACTGTATATCTCTCTTTTTCTGAGCACATGAGTCTTTAATACTATGTGATAATGACTAGCATTAAATGATGGCTGGGTCAACCCTTTCTTTAGCTTTCTGAGAGTCTAGCCTCATGGTGAACATTGGCCAGAGCCATATTTCTTGCCAAAACACTATGGAGTTTCAGAGTTCCTGCCACCACCAAGAAGCATGCTATCAGCTGTTCATAAACACCATTTAAGAGTTTGGTGTTAGGGCCTATTAAAAGAGCTGCACAGTTCAAGTAATCTTATTGATCTTCATGTTATTTCTCTCAATTTTAAATTGTCTCATAGGAAATGAAGTGCTCGACTGGGAGTAAAAAGATGAGTCCCCAGTGGTATGGCCATTGCAATGAGGAGTTTGTTTCATTAACACAGATATCATACATAATTATCACTGTTATGCTTTTGTGTGAATTATAAAACCATGAGGAGGAAACACCAGATTCCACCATAACTAGCCAATGTGACTTCACACTTGTGCATTTCTCACTAGATTTAGTTGTCATATAGTTCCCTCAAAACCATTTTCATTAGTATAATCATTTATACAAAAATGGCATTGCCTTGAGTCCTCTCAAGTGGGTATCTGAAGCTATTCAAGACAAATGGTTTATGTTTTCTTAAGTGAGTGTCAGATACCAGTTCACACTTTGTAAAGTAGAGCAAATATATGCAAAATGTTTGCTTCCCTTCTCTCACTGGATATGGGAAGAATGGGAAGAGGAGAAGAAGCAAAAATTAATATCTCAATAACAGTTTTTATCTTATTTCAGACACACACACACACACACACATATTCACAAACACATTCCAAAGCACAGCATTCTTATTTTAACAACACAGAAAATCTATCATTACACAAAGGAAGCTTTTTAGTATTTGAAGAATGAGTTTCTGCTCTACCAGTATGTGTGACAGCTCCTGTTGGCATCTCCATTTAACAACCTCCATTTAACCTTACATGAAATAAAAAATCATATCTGTGTTGTTGCATTTTCTATAATTCATGTTCTCGTGAACTTCACTTTTTGTTGTTTTTTCTTATACATATTTTATTATCTATTGTATCAATTTTGTTACACAAGAAAATTAGACACCCAATCTTTATTAACTGTAAGTATAACTCTATATGAAACTGAAAACATTTCATATGCAATTGCTTAATATGAAGTAATATCATAGTAGGAAAGTCCCACTTTTGTATCACCATGTCCATGAGCAAGGATGTATGCATAAAAGAAAGAGAACATTATGTAGGAAACACCAGAGATAAAAGTTATTCTCCCATCAGCGAAGTAAACCTCATGTCCTCAGATGACAGACAAGAGGAGGCTTCAGAGGCATAATTGCCATGCTACTTGGTTTTGAGGGTTTACCTTCTGAAAAAAAGGACAACAATGTATTGCTGCTGTTTATTTCACTCAGTTTATGATAGCAAGAGGTGAATGATGACGAAATAGATACAGTGTATATGAAGTGATCATCATGAGAGAAAGATATTACATTATGCTCAGGAAAATATTACACTGATTATACTTATGTCCATTTTAATTTAGAAAGATTTAGAAATAAATTTATTTAAGTCAAATGTCAAGCTGGGTGATGGTGGCACATGCCTTTAATCACAGCATTCAGGAGTCAGAGGCTAATGGATCCCTGTGAGTTCAAGGCCAGCCTGGTCTACAAGATCTAGTTCCAGGACAGGTTCCAAGCTAAAGAGAAACCCTGTCATGAAAAAAACCAAAAATATAAGAAAATAATATAAAATAAAATGTGTTTAATTCTACTGTGCATTGTGACCTAGTAGTGGCTAAAATATTCATTCTTGTGAGGTGGTATTATGACCTACTCTTGATAAATAAACAGGAAAAGTTAGAGGAAAGAGATATAAATAGATGGGACAGGAGAGAGGAGAATGGCATCAGCAGAAGAGAGAAGATAGGCAGGTGATAAGGTTGTTTATTAGTCTTAGTCTTATTCTAAACATTTATAAGTACTTGTCTACATACTTTGTTCAGTTCAGGAATCCTCAAATATTTATTATTATTTTATTTTATAAATCTTCAGAGTTATTGAACAGATAAACCTTCAGTGTAAAAATCAGGAAAAAATAAAATATACCATATAATTAGATTACAAACTGAAGTCTTCTATTATAAGTAATTGAACAATGTATCATTGTTTTATACTTGAATGCAGTTATACCTATTATACAATTGCATCTATGCATATAGTGAAGGTTTGTAAATGAGATCTTTACTGTAAAGTGTTTTGCAGCTGAAAAATGGATCCTTAATGGCATTTTAATTACAAATGGATACAAATTGCCAAGTGTGACAAAAATCTTAAAAGAATAAACAGTGAAAATGCCTTTTCTGCTCCATGGTGTTACATTAAGTGGAAATAAGCACACTGAAGGAGCAGCAGGACCATCAGGCCTCACTCTCTGTCATTCATTGAATGGAGGGCATTTTGTTTTCTTAAGTAAATTACATTTCCTGCTTATGATCACAATTCAACATAAGTCTTATTCTAATAGTTTGAGAAAAAATTTAAGTCATTAGTCGTGCGAGTATTGTGTTGATTTAAAATTGATGACAAAAATAAAGCTACACACAAGAAAATATAATTCACTGCAATATCTTTATATCATGGAACTGTCCAATTGTTTCTCTGAAGTAATTTCTCTATATAGTAGTTACCAAAGGAAATCACTTTTTATTATGCAAATATAATAACACATTTCAGAAAACAAATATTGATTTAAAATATTTTTGTACTCATATCACTAATAGTACAAAAATGGAGCTGGTAAATAACTTACACTCTTACTACTTACCATAATTTTCCCAATGATAGAGTTTTTATAATAGGTAATGTTTAAAATATGACAAATAATGTTTAATTATTAGGGTTATTTTTTCATGCTACTAATAATATTATTTCTGTAAAAAAATTAATTAAGACTAAATGTCTTAATCAAATTTTAGTCTAAAACAAAACATTTTTTCTTAAAATATATCATATAGTTTTAAATACAATGTGTTAAAATATTTTCTAAGTATAATTTTAAATATGCATTTTAAAATTTATTGCATAAGTAGTAAGCAATCATCCTGACCCATTTTTACTTCATTCGTGTTTATAAGGAGTACTAGAGAAGTTTTGCTCTCACTTTTAATGCCTACATATTTGATATTTAAAACAGTTCACATGTTGTTTTATTTATGTGTCCTTAATGATAAAAGATTATGAATCTACTAAATTTGATTTGCAAATGATTCTTTAAAAACTATACAGTAAATTAAATAATTTTAAATGAGGAAGAAACAAAATGACAAGGCCAGCTTTTCCATTTTTAATCATTGGCTTAAATTGAGAATAAGTAATGTTTTAAGTAAATTACAATAGAATTTGTTTTCTTCTGTCTCATAAATGCCAAACAATGAAATGGCTTACTTTTTCAAGTTATTATATCCCAGTTGATCTTCCAGGCAACAGACTTATTATCTGATTATAAGAATATGCACATTTATCAAAAGCTAGAACCATCTGTCTCAATTCTATTTAATTTCATTATATATTCATCATTTAGACAGTCAGCTTATGACATAAGCCTCCACTAGTGAGTAATTCTGTACTTATTATCACTTAAGAATGTGCACAAGGAACCATCAGTCAACTCCTATTAGTCTACTTTAAAATTAAAATAATACTACTAAGTAGTCAGTCATCATTAATGTGTGCATAAAAAATGTCTTGTATTTTCTTAAAGAAATTCAAGGATACAAATTTTGTTTTTCATAGGTATTTATACTTGGTATTTATAAATTTTTGGTTTGACAGCAATAATTTAACCCCATATGTATATATTCCAAATTTTGTTGAATTCAAAATTTAAAAGTTAAGAAGACACTTGATTGATGATGTTTGATAGCTACACAGGTCAATAATGAGTGCTGGGAGAGGAAGAAATGCCCAGAAATGTCATTTACTCCAAGCAGTAAGTCCTAAACTTTTCTATACATGAAAAATTCTAAATGAACTCAGTAGGTTTGAATGACTAATACACACACACACACACACACACACACACACACATATATATATATATATATATATATACTCTGTGAGTGTAATAATAATATTTAAAGACTTAGAGCCCATGAATTTGAGAAGGACGTATATAGAAGGACATGGGAAGAGTTTAAGGGCCAGACAAAGGAAGGAAAATGATTTAAATACAGTATTCATACTTGAAACCAAAAAAACTAAAAGTAAAAATTTAAACATTGTACAAATTGAAGAATAATCATTAATAAATATGCTTTTGAAGAACATATAATGTTATACTTCTGGAGCAAACATCAATTATGATTCTTAGGGATATAAAGAAAATTAATCAACCATTGGGTGATTTTTTTAATCTATTGTTTAGAAAAAAAGCAAGTGAAAATGGGACAACATTATTTAATATAAATAGTCTGACCTTTTTTGTGTCACTAGGATGAAGATAATATATATATTATTCTAGTTCTATACATGTATGTTGATTAGAAAAATATTTCTTTTGCTATCTATAAAACCATTATATAAGTGTCTAAAAACAAACGTGGCTTAAATATAATATGTTTTTATATCTTAATTACAATATTAAAAAATAAAACTCACATATATTATGAGAAATAAACTGATTCCTTATCATTTAGTAACATTGTATACTCCTGTACAAGACAGCAAGCACCAGGTGAGAGTATATTAAAACAAAATATACTATCTTATTCTGATGACAATTTTACTCTGTATTTTTAACACTGACAAATATTGCACTGCAATTGAAAATCAAGTTTTCTGAATTTAGTCTCATAGTGACTGAAAATGGACAGAGATTGACTACAAAAATGACTGACATCTCAAATGAGATATTTACTAGAAATACAGAACCCAGAGGTAGTGAGAAAAGGGGAGTTTGGGATATGCAGTAAATGTACTAGATAGTAGTATTTCAATTCAGTGAACCATAGAAAATGCATAGGATTATTAGCCATACAAACTCTAAAGTTTTTTAAATTGAGATTAGCTTTTCTTAGAAATTACAGAGGCAAAGATTTAAGAGCAAAATAAATTATGAAATAAATATGATAAGTCAAATATTTTACTTTTGTTGTTTCTGAAAAGGATTCTAGCTAGTAGCTGCATTTATAAAAAATGTAAAAATATATAGATGAAAATATTATAAAATCTGAAAACACAAAAGTGGTGAATTGAAGCAAGTAGTAAGACTATGATGCTTATGAGAACAAATACAAGAGAAAGTATTGAGGACTTATGGTTTATTTGCCTGCAAAGTAATGAAAAGTGATGAATGCAAACAATAAGAGGATGAGAAAAATTCTTTTAATGCTGGAGTTAAGGAAGTCAAGATTGATGAAAAGAAATAAGTGAAATATACCTTTAATTTAACATCTTATGAGATTTAGAAAACAGAATGAAGAAATATGCAGAGATCCGAGGGCAAAAATATGTTCATAATGTTATAATACGACCAAATTTCTCTTTTCTAAAAAAAATTAAGTACAGGATGAAATTGTCCATCCTATGAGATTTCTTAATCTAAGCCCTTAAAAGTTTATTTATCCTTAAAGTTTTACAACTTTGACTTTTGATCCTTTCACTAGACAGCATGCAACATTTGGAGGATGCTGTGTATAAGAACTTGTCATTTAAGGACCCTAGTGAGAAGATGATCAGAGGGTTTTTGTTTTCTAAATTTTATATTCTAACTTTTGACCTAGCTGAAAAAATTTTCTAAAAAATTTCTATATCCTCTTATTTGTTTCAGCATTCTTGAGCTGTTTAATAAAAGTCATTAATTAACTTTACTCTTTTGTAGACTAGGCTATCCAAGAAATCAAAGTGGATCTTCGCAAAAGAAAAAGTATTCACTAGAATCTCACAGAAAGACCACCACACACATTTTCAACGGGCTGCCATGCCTTAGAAAATTTAGCTATTGAAATTGTGGGATGTTTTTCTTTATGTATATTCTGCATCTACTTTGTTTGTTCAGAATAATCTTAACCTTGATATTAGATTAATTGGCTCAGTTATGATGGTGAAACTTCAGGGACAGCCTGTTCCAACAACATTCATCTTGCTCACGGCTGTGAGCACTGTTCTTATGTAAGTTTGTGGTACTTCTTAACAGAAATAATCATTTTTAGAAATGCACTACTCCATGATTTTTCAAGGATCTTATTATAGACAGGACTTTATTCACACACTCATTTCTTTGTCTTCTCCTTGACTTTCAGGTCAGTGGTAGCTCAACATAGTGCTTTAAGGAGTAGAAACCTGCTAGAATAACATGCTTGAATCTCTTTCTTATTGCTTTAAATTTACTAATATGAAATATTTGAAATTTAATAAGGTCTTAAAATATACTTTAAAAAAGCATATATTACTTTTGTTTTTCAATTCAATAATTAAATTCAAGAGAGATAGCTCAATGGTTAAGAGGATGTACTGCTCTTGAAGAGCATCTCAGTTTGGTTTCCAACACAGTGTTTTCAGCTCTCAAATGCTTTTGCTTATTTCATGCTCTCTTTGTCTTCCTCTCCCCCTCTCTCCTGTTTCCCTCTCTTTCACAGTCTCTCTCTGTCTCTGTGTATGTCTGAATATAAGTATATATACTGATGATTGTTTATGTGTGTGTATGTTTATATATGTATATGTGGGCATGCCATAATGTGTGGGGGGGGCAGAGTTGCTCAAAAGAAACCCAGGATTTAGGTCTCTGCCATTCCATCCATCTTGTTGAGAAAGTGTTCAGGTTTTGTTTTAGTTTTTAATTAATTTTTAATCACTGAATTCTCAAAGCTTTTCGGCTTGCAGAATCCCAGGGATTCTCCTGTCTCTGACTGAAATCTCAGAATAGGACTGCTTGTATTACAGATGTGTGCTAAATTTCCCAACTTAAAGTAGAATCTGGAAATCTGAACTTTACTCCATTACCCCGTTTTACCCCACTGACTGATATCTACAGTCACTTTGTGTAAAAGTTATGACTTTTTTCATGTCTTTTTATCTGTAAAGAGGTACTACAAAAATGCCTAAATTACTATTAGATAGTACTACTTATTATGAGATAATATCATAGATAACATTTAAGGGTTGTAAGAAAAGTATATGGGTTCTCATATTATTATTTAAATTCATTTGTACTATATGTCATATATTTATCTCTTAAATAATTTTCTCATATTAATTACTATATGTAGTCAAAGGCTATTCATTTATTTCTGACTGCTCAGATCCAAAATAATTACACAAAACTATATGATTTAAAATACTGCTTGTACAATAGCTTAAGTGTATTTCTAGCTAGCTCATATATCTTGAATTAACTAACCCATTTCCATTACTTCATATTATACCACAAGGATCGTGGTTTATCATTAAAGTTTTGAGGCACATCTCTCTTCTCTGGCGACCCCATGGCATCTCATTGACTCCACCTACTTCTTTCAGTTTAGTTTCCTGCCTTGCTCTATTCTGTACTATCACAGGCCAAATCAGCTTATTTGTTCATTAACAGTAAAAAACAACACATATACAGGAGAATTCCCACATCAATTATAATATATTTATATGCTTCAAAACCCACTTGGAAATATCTCAAAAACATATTTCTAATATCAATTTCAAAGTTATTAAGAAGTATCTTCATTAAATTCCACTAATCTTAATTTTTTATTAACAGAAAATAATTATTTGAAATTTGATTCAATCTCTTCAATTATGTATTCCTTGTAAAGTTGAGGATTAATTTCAATAATGTAATATAAAAATGATTTTATGTGATAAAATTTGAATCAAATCAATATATGAATATTTATTTTTGCATGAGATTACTTACTAGTAAATCATAAAGAAACTTTGAGTGACTGTTGTTACAGGATCTTGTCAAATCAAATCTGAAAACAATTGATTCAAATAACCTATTAGTAAATCTAAAATTTATGTTCTAAAATTATTTTGTCAGCTAAAAGTTTATGAAATTTCATGTGTGTGTGTGTGTGTGTGTAGTGTAGTGTATTTTGAACAAAAGAGACATTAGAAATGCTATAAGTACATAGGTAGACTTTTTATAGTAAATGAGTATTAGGATGGATAAGTTGAATCATCTCTTTCTGAAAAATATTTGCATAAATAAAGTAATGCTGCAAGGATGGGCACTCTCCTCACAGAGTCAGAGATTCTTTAATAAAAGCTCGATGTCAAATGTAAGAAATTTCCCTTTATTCATTGGTCTGTAGCAGTCCAATAAACTCCCATAACTATTTAGTCCATTATTGTTGGCTTTGGTTAACTCCCAGAACTTGAGGGTAAGATCATATTGTTGAAGACAAGATATGATTCAGACACAGTACTGTGTAATATGTTGAGGGAGGACAGTTGTTCATTCCAAGCTGGTCAGATTTGAAATAACCATATAGAAACTATATTAATTAAATCACTGTTGGGCCAATCACTTAAGCATATTGCTAGCTAGCTCATACATCTAGAATTAACCCATTTCCATTATTTTATATTTTATCATGAGGATAGTGGCCTACTGGCAAGGTTCCAGGTGTCAGCTTACATCTTTCCAAAAGGGTGGCTACATGGTATATCCTAACTCCACTTTCTTTCACCCAGCATTCAGTTTATTTTTCTCCACCTAGCTGTATTCTATCCTATCACAGGCCAATAAAACCAATAAAAGCAACACTTAGAAAGAAGGACTTCACACAACATCTTCCCTTTTCTGTTTAAATAAAAAGGAAGATTTTAACTTTAACATAGTAAAATTATATGTAACAGAAAAGGTATCAAGTAAGAAATATACTTACTATATTTATATCTACTTTATTTTTTAACATAACTAAGAAAAACTATATATTCTTCAATTCCATCAACAAATTCAGAAGGATAAAATATTACCTAAGTAAACAGAAAGTGCTTTGTAAACAACTTCCAAAACTCTAAAATTGATAGAGACATCTCGCTGCCTGAACAGTCACTCGAAATTCTCCTGTATCATTGGAGCATCCATCTTCAGGCTGCAGTCCCATAGTGTCCAGCAGTCTTTCATGAAGCAGGAAATTTCAAAGACAGTTCCACCTATACTGGCAATTTGTCTGTCACATTTAAGAATGTATTTATATTTTTGGTTGTAACATTAGAGGAGGAGTGAAAGGAGCAAACTGGGAGAGGACAGGTGGCAGAGCGAGTAGGAGAAGAGGAGGGAGGGAAAGCTTTGGCATGTAAAATCAAAAATAAATAAACAACCAATAGAAAGGCACTCAATGTAGATGTATGTCATTTAACACTAATAAACACATTGTAACTAGTAGTGTAAGAAAATTCTTTAATTTATCCATTTTTCTATACATTATCTATAATTATCACTATATTTAATCTTATTTTAAGTATAATCCTGCAGCTTTATGCTTCTTTCTTTCAAAATATCTGTTAAAATTCTATGTGTTTTTCATCATTATTAATGTTTAATTTACATCAATTTTATTATTTCTCTTTAATGTTTTAAGGTATTTGGTTATAGAAAGACAGTTTAGTCAGAATCGCAGATTTATTTATATATTTGGGTTAAATATATGTAAGTTTCAAAGGTGTGACTGCTTATGAAGTCTTTCATATTTTATAGATTTAATATCAGTTTTTATTCCATTATTTTAAATTTTTTAAAAAATACTTTGATTTCCCTGTGTTTTTATTCTAGACAACAAATATGATATTAAAATCTTACACACATTAATATTATTTTTATTAAATTTTTTAAGTGTGTGTGTTTGTGTGTATAAGTAAACTTATATGTTCAGGTGTCCAGCTAAACCCGAAGAAAACACTGGATCTCTATAGCTGGAGTTATAAGTGGCTTTGAGCCACCAGAATAGGTGTTGGTAATTTTACTTAGGATCTCTGATATAGTAAAAAGTTAATTTACCTACCTTTGAGCCTAGGTAGGTATTTTACTTTTTTTTAAAATTTTGGGATTAAAATACACTCATAAGATTTCTGCCATTGCTTTCTCTAAGTCTTCCCACATAACTCTCCTTTCTTGTTTTTTATAAATTAATAATTATTACATGCATATATATGAGCATATATGCATATGTATTTTTTAAAATATAAAAATATACCCTGCTATGTCTGTACAACATTAGTCTATATTCCCAGAACTGATCTTATGGTATTGATAAAAATTTGAGTTATCTTCTCATTAAATGGCATAACTAGAATCATTTTTTCAGTAATTTATGCTAGAAAATCAAACCATGTATTTCAACCTTTTAAATTAAAGATAACTATAGATTTGGGAAAATAAGCTTATATTCTGATATAAATCTTTTGATAGACACACTTCATTATCCCTGCTTTTTTTTTTGCATCTTTGGACCAAACTTTGCTTGAATTAGTTAATTGCTCAAAGTAGTAAATCAACTCACGCAGAAAACAAACACCTTTCCTTTTCAAATCATTAAGTATAGTGCCCGTGGTTGCAATAGGGTAGTCTCTCAAGATTTCAAATTCCAGGTTGTCCTAATTGCTCTAAGCACCGGTATCTGCAGCCATATGCCACAGATCCTGATGAAACTACTCAATGCAGTTAATCCTATTGCTCCGTGATCTGCATCAGCTATAATTTAAGATGGGAATCATAACAAGGGTTCCTGGGTCCCCCCTTCCCGACAGTACCTATTGATTGTGCATGGCCTGGCATGGAAGGGAATATTTGGAAACACATTTCTCATTCCTTCATGATAATAATTTTTGTCCCTACATTCAACTGTATCTTAGTAAATAATCCAGTATATTTTTAAGCAAATATCAACACTAAATAATGGCTTTCTGATTTTTAAATGGATTTTATGTATGATTTAAGCATTGCATGTTTTATATAGGGGGTTTTGCTTGTTTGATCCAAAAGTGGACAAATGTTGACATTTATTTGTAGACAGCTTTTTTTTTTCATGCACTATGTTGATGAATCTCTCTTCAATTCGTGATATTTTCATGTCTTCTTCCCAAGATTTGGGATTACAAATGTGCACCACACAGTTTTTTTCATTTCTTTTCTAATTGGAAAAATTGCTCCTCCCATGTAACTTTCATGTTTGAAATTAAGAGTTTGCAATCATATGTAAAATTTCTTTAGCCTAAATGCTGTTGTTTGATGTGGGATGTCCCTCTGCATTTGTGTTTCATTTACTGGATAATGAATAAAAGTATTTAAGTCAATGGCTTAGCAGAGTAAAGCCCAGCAGGAAATATGTATATATATGTAGAGATAGAGAGAGAGCGAGAAGTGAAGAGTCAGGGAGATGCCACATAGCTGCCAAAGGAGAAACGCACCTGCTGGAACCTTACCAGTAGGCCGTAGCCTCATGGTGATACACAGATTAATAAAAATGTGTTAATTTAAGATATAAGAGTTAGCCAGGTAATGCTTGAGACATTGGCCAAACAGTGTTGTAATTAGTATATTTTCTTGTGTGTATATTTGGGTCTGGACAAATAAAATAAGTAGTCTCTGTTTAAAACTGTTACGTGTTGAATTATTTTTGTAATAATCTTGTTTGTTTTTCAGGGTGCTTATTCATATGTGTATGATTGGTGAAAAACTTAATATGACTCTTTATATATTTTTTCTTTATTGTCTCTGTAAAAAGTGTTATTTTTCTTTTATTTATATATCAATAAGCTTCATATCTCCTATTTTAGATAACATTTTATAATAATAATGAAGGACAGCAAAACATCTTTGGATAACATGCTTCATATTGCTAAAAAATTAACCCTAATTATTTTACTTTTCTATTCAATGGAGTCATTTTTATATCTATTAGTGTAAATGTTGAAGCATGTTATTCTAAATCTTTTCTATTTTTTTTTTAAAATGAGCACTAAAACTACATATTTCTCCCAGTACTTTCCCCCTGCTTCACAAGAAAACTAATATTACTCATTATTTTCAATAATTTCAAATTATTTCCTATTATATCTTGAGATTTTTAATTTAATTTCTTCAGTAATTTAAATAGTATTGCTAATGGTTAAAGATTTTCATGTGGTTTACTACCAGTATTTCTGATAGTCACGGTCAGGACCGTGAGGGACTGGCCCACCAACAGAGACAGTGTGCTTGATCTATTGGGAGCTCATC
>JAQHUG010000488.1:793072-808435 GCA_028555095.1 Dicrostonyx torquatus | reverse complement strand
ATTATTATTATTATCATTGTCATTGTTACAATTACTATTTTAATTGTTCAAAATTTGGGAATTAGAATTATTATTTAGGACATTATATTTGAGATTATTATTACAAATTTTAATTTTAAAATAATGCATATATTCTCATTTTGTCCCTATTCTTATATTTTTTATTATAATTTAATTACAACATATCTCCCCTCACTTTCATTCCTGCAAACTTTCTCATATACACCATCTTTTGCTCTCGATTAAGTTCTTGGGCTCTTCTTTAATTAATTATTATTGCATGCATGCAAGTTGTCTTATCCATTGTGCATTTGCTGTGAAGAGACACCATGATCAAGGGAGCTCTTGTAAAAGAAAGCATTTAATTGGGAGCTTGCTACAGTTCTAGAGGTTTAATCAATTTTCACCAGAGCATGGTTGTGAGGTAGAAACTGAGAGCTACACCCTGATCCATAATGAAGAGACAGAGAGAGTCAGACTAGAGTGAGGTTTTGAAATCTAAAAGCCCACTCCAGTGACACACTTTCTCAAATAAGACCTTGCATACTCTAACAAGTATACACCCTCCATTCCTTCTCAAAAATGCCACTCCTGGATGGCTAAGTATTTAAATATTTGAGCCTATGGGACTGTTCTTATTGAAAACACCACATACATACATGTATATACACATACATACAAAATACAACCAGTACTGCCCTACCTGATTTACGTTTTCAGGGCAGACCATCTGGCACTGGAAAACCAGTTAATATTCTCTTCCCCTGTGACAGCCAGGTTTACTCTGTTGCCTATATTTCTTTGTATATGTTTCAGGTCTCATGTAATTTTTCTTATCCAGTGTGACATATCCTTGGTGTCAGTTCTTGTTAAGCTCACATTTTGGTAGTTATGTTGCTGAGATATTACAGATGTCTCATCTGATGCTAATAAGAGACTTGATCTCACAGAAAACTCCCTGATACTCTGGTTTTTACTGTCTTTCTGATATACATATATGCTTTTAGAAGGAGTAAAGAGAAAAAAAATGGTTCAAAAATGCTTCCAATTCTTACAACAAAACTTTTAAGTAAGCACAAGACTTTTGCCTATTTTTACAACAAAACTTGTAAGTAATCACAAAGTCTTGATTAATACATGTGTTAAGTTATTCATTTTTAAATATAACAATAACTATTAGATATGAAATGTGATGACCAGAATCAAAACAAATAATCTGAATATAAATTAAACTAATTCAAACTTGGAAATATGTAAGGTATTTCAATCACTTCTGTCATAACTGGCATTACTTTCTGCAAAATAAACTATGCACTCCATTTAAATAAATAATGGCATGAAAAATTCAAAGCCAAATAATAGGAACAGATTTTCACACAAACAGGAAAGGAAGCTTCTAACAATTCTAAGGAATAAAGGAACCAGAGCATGTGAATTTTATGGCAATAATTATTTCATTGAGTTTTAAAAATGCCTGTGTCAAAAGTTCAGACATGCACTTTGTAATTTTATATGGAAATGGCTCTTAAGAGTAAAACCTGTCATTTAATATAAAACAATAATATTGGGATATCAAAATAAGTAAGTATCTGTTGAAAATCTTTAAAAATGCCTACCAACTATTCTGTCAGTCTGTGAAAAGAACAAAAAGCTATCAAGGAAAAGTCTAAATTTTATTTTTTTTCTAAGTTGTGTATAAGATTATAAAATGGACAGAGCACATAGTAGCTGGAAAGGATTCTCTTATCATTCTGGGCAAATAAACCCAGGCTAATGACTGGATATGAAGATACCAGCACAGAGGCTGAATCAGTGAAAAGCCACAGTGTCTCTTTTCTGATGTGGGATTCCCCTCTGTATGCTTTGAATATGACTGGTTAATAGAGAAAGCTGGCTTGAGCTTACAGCAGGGCATAACAGAGGTAGGCAGGGAAAACTAAACTGAATGCTGGGTGAAAGAAGGTGGATTCAAGAGAAGCCATGTAAGCCAGCCAGAGACAGAAGCCAGAACTTTACCCAGGAAACCACAGCCTTTTGGCGATACACAGATTAATGGAGATGGGTTAATTTAAGATATCAGTTAACCAGAAGTATTATTAAGCTATTGGACAAACAGTATTGTAAATAATATGGTTTCTGTGTGATTATTTCAGGGCTGAGCAGCAGGGAACACGCAAGCAGCCTCATACCACACCTTTTAGTTAAGTAAAATGAAGATAAACATTGAAGAAAACAGAAAGGACAGGCCTGTGCACATAAACCTTTCCCCTACCCCAAGCAACACTGAACAAAGGGTAACTTTTCAGATAGAGGAGAATAACAACTAATTTCTGAATTTTGACTCAAAACTCAGTACATGTCTGCCACAGAGATATGAAGTGTTGGGTAAAATTCCAAAGCCTACCACAAATCTCATAACCATGAATTAAGCTTCTGGAACTCTGTTAGGCCAGAAGAGAAAGAGAACACTAGCTATGGTCCATCCTCAGGTGGAACTCTGGGGAGAAGTGTCACTCAGAGTCTAGTGCTAGGGCATACCATGTGAGACCAGACATCCAATAAAAACTTGAACGTATGTGAGAGCTCACACACAGATCCCTCTACAGAGCCCTGACACTGGGTGAAGATCCATATGCTCATACATTTGAATTTTGTCATCAGGGAATGGTAGAATTGAGAAGGACTGGGAAGTTTATCCTTGTTGAAGTAGGTGTGCTGAAGGAAATGTGTCACTGGGAGTGACTTTTGATGTTTCTAAGCCTACACCAGGTCAAATGTCTCTGTCTCTGATCTTGCAGATCAGGATGCAATCTGAAAAGCAGGCTAATGTGGTATGCATATTTCCAGCGTTGGAGTGAATCAAGTTACCACATGATCTCTCTATAAGGAATGCACAAGGCCCTATGCCTATGGAAATCAGAAGTGGCCCTTCTCACTTGTAACCTTCATGGTAAGGATCAGTGTCCATTTCATATTCCCTAACCTCAAACAGTGCTGTGAGTTATAGGCACATGCTGGAATAGAGACACACTTTTGTTTACATTACTGTTGGCTCTGATATTGTCTTCAGTGTACCTCTCATTTTTATGGGTGATGAGGATCAACAAAGACCATTTTTAATATCAAGTCTGTTGATAAGCATTTGCCTTCAAACACACTACTTGTCTTGTGAAGTTATAATAGTATCCCATTATCTGTATACAGGACACTATAGTAGCAAAACTTTTAGTTTTGGAAGTTAGTATTCTGCTAGTAAGTATAACTCTGGGCATTTCATATCTTTTGAAGGGATATCAGAGAGGAATTATCTGAATTGTTTTGGATGATGGGCATGTTTATGACTGATTTGCTTAGTTTACTCAGTTGAGAAATGTCTACTTTGAAAGTAGGCAGCACCGTTTTATGGACTGTGTCCTGGATAGTATGAGTAGAGAAAAAGAGGTTCACACTGACATGCATGTGCTCTTTCTGCTTGTGAAGGAGTGAGATAAATGTCATCATGTCCCTATCTTGATTTATCCTGAATGTTGAAATGTAACTTGAAATTGTAAGCGGAATAAATATTTTTTTCTTCTCTAAGTAGTTTCTGTCATGATTTTTGATAACAGCCACAATAATCAGATGATGCATTTTGCAGTACATAATGGTGAGAGTATACTTTATGAGAGGGTTTTGACCTCAAGTCATTAGACAAGCAAAGAAAAAGAGAAAAATATCCTGGGGTCCCAATATCCAGAAAAGAGTTTCCCTAACAATGTAAATTTTTACAAATAAGTCTTGTCTGAAAAAAAATGTATTACCATTTCCAAAATTTTCCACCCTGAAAACCAAGTATTTCATATAAGAATTAGTAGAGGTCAGTCCACAATCAAAAGGACAGAAATTATCATTATTTTGCAGCATTTAAAGTTGTGTTTTTTTCCCTAAAGCCTTAAATAAAATGGTATAAAAGTTGGTAAGATGTTGAAAATGACATATGGGAGGAGTCTTGTGATTCTCTGCTGATGTCTTTAGAACAAATTGACTTGTCCCACTGTCAGCAAAGGCCTGTTTAAAGAGCAAGAGTTAAATAGTATTTTATGATTTTAATTTTGAGAATACAATGAAATATTAATTCCTACAAAAATGTGTGATTTATAATTGTTAATGTTGCTACTAGAAATGATTGGCTAGAATCAACCATGTTAGAAAGTGTGCAGAATAAGCTTTTGACACACACCGGGCTGTAGTTCTTTGATAAAAGAGAATTTTTTATAGTTTTCTTTTACATAGTTTCCTCAAAGGTACATGTATTTCTCATGTGAATAGTAAAATTATATATTTTCTCTACACTCAAATAAATACTTTTAAAAAACATTGAGTAGAATAACTTATTTTAAAATGGTGCATTGTTGGAAAGTAACATTCAAATAAGGTGTATAAAATGTTTTCTCTGTTTTATTTAAGAATTTTGATTAAACTCTTTAGAATAAGGATAGAATGTGCTTTAATTTTGGTACAAGAACTCTCTAACCTTCAACAATGAGAATGATGACAAGAATATACAAAGCATTTCAGTAGGACTATTCAAGATTGTTATAAGTGTTTCTTACTGTTCTAAAAGGTTTTATCTCCACATATAAAAAAATAAATTGTACAATAAATGGAGAATGAAGAAGGCAGCATTAACTGCCCCTTTTACAAATTTGACCTATACTTCAGTATCACTGTAATATTATTTTTATTTTAGCAGTTTGTCTTTAATAGCAATAAAATATACATGCTTGCACACATGTCTCTCACACAGCAATATCTATATAAACTGCATATATAAATACATATTTTTGCCTGAGATTAAACTTTTCTTATCATCTGTACACTTTCATAATTCTTGACTTTAACATATAAAGACCTCACCAGTCATTGTTCTCCAGTTTGTGGGTGGAAAAGGGCAGGCTGAGTTACACATTTCTCATGATCCTTTCTGTTAGGTAGAAATGGTTGGTTCATATCCTCAGTTTACTGCATCTTGCACTGCTTTAGGTTTCTGATATTAAAGCTTTTAATAACCAACTTGTGGAATTCTTGCATCCCTTCAAACCTTTCTGTGCTTAAAAATTATATTCTAATTACACAATCATTGAAATTCCAACATTAACTATTCTCCATGGAACCTTTAGCTATACATAATACACGGTTAATGCACATATGTATGTAAACCTTACTCATACAGATTTTATGAAACATGCATACACAATACACACATACAAACATATAAGCACACATACACAAACAGACGTATGTGGGTATACATACATACAAACACATATAGAGTTTGTCTCTCTATACATTTTTTTATTTTCCTAGTAATTAATTACACAATAAATCTCTAAAATTAAATGATATTCAATGTTTAAAAATATGGAAACACATTCCATTTTAAAGTTTTCCTCTTTTGCTTTCTATGGAAATTTTCATGAGTAATTTTTACTAAATAAGTGGAAATCATGTCATTTTTCTCTATGAAGAAAAAAACAACATCCAAACAACAGATTAGTGAAACACTGGTAAATGAGGTGATTTAATAATATTTTAAGAAAATTACATAAACATGAGCCCATACTAAAACACTTCCTTATAAATAATTTAGATGGAGAAACAGAAAGGTCTTCACTCAAGTTGTTTATAGTGTCAAACTTATCTTACTTAAAAGTGACACACAGAATCATATGTACAGTTTCATTTGCCTTTCCTCAAAATCCATAAAAATAGAGCTAAAGTATTTCTAAAATTTCTGATCTCTAGGTCCATCAACTAATATATATTATATTATTATCCATTAAATCTTTTAAGAATTTAATATAACAACAACATGAAATTAATGAGATGCTGGAAATAGACTAAGATCAAACTTTTATATAAATAGATCTATCTCACTAAAGAAATTTGAAAAAGTATTTTAAAAGTTCTCAAAAGATTGGAGTGAAACTTTTTTAGAGCCATATGTGAAATGTCTATTGTATTAGGAAAACTTTCCCCTGATGTTTCTCCTCTGAATGAGTCAAAGGGAATGTTGTTAAAAATATCCAAGGGATCTAATTTAGCCCCTAAAGTCTTTTATATTTTAGGTGTAACCATGAATTCAGGATTCTCAAGAACTGGATTTTGCCTTTCCAGTTCACCTGTGACTAGCCTCAAGGAGTCACAGAAGTCCATAACAGTATTACTTATTTGCATAATTGTCCTGGAGAGAATGATTCTAAACGTAGGAGTATAAGAGTAATGTAAAAGAATAGATAATATCAAGTGTTAATGGGAACAGTTTAGGAACAAAGAATGAAGCAGAATCAGAAACCCTCAATGACCATCTCTAAAGCTGTGCCAAAACTGTAAGAAGCAAGAAGGAAAGGGGCATGAGAACAAAAGATCAGCAGTGCCAACTATTAAGCGTAGGCTTCTAAGTTGTCTAGTTTATAGGATGATAGGAGAAAATCTGGTATATCCCCTATAGGAGATTGATTAGTATAGAATGAAAAATGGATTGATTCAGCCTTGGCTGATGAGTTGATTGTGGGAGTTTAGATTTTACCAGAGGTAAACATTAACCATTAGAAGCAAAACTATCTTTCATTTTGCATGATGCTGTAACTGCAGATGCTGCCAACTAGACACAGTGTTTCACCTATAGGTGTACCTAGTTAGAAAACTTACTTTACTGCTTGCTATATTACTTATGATTCTAATGTGTAAGTTACAAATCAAGAAGGTAATGATTACCTGTGGGGAAGTTGAGGGACAAAAAAGGAAGAATATAAGAGAAAAAATTGGTAATTATTGTAATGATTTTTAGAAACTTAAGGAAATAAATATGATTGTAAAACTGTTCATGCAATCTATTGAAACTGTATAAATAAAAATGGCTCAGGCTATCTGGGGCCACTTGTTTAAAACAGATGATCAGACAATTTTTCGTTTTGCCATCTTCACACATATATTCCAGGTCATTGGACATGTTAACAGCAAAATTAGTAAAGGTTCAGTTTGAGGAGGAGGAACCTCTTAGAAAGAATAAATGACAGCTCATCCACAATGATGATAATCATATAGGTGGTAAGAGAAACACATAGGATGGGGGCAGGGTTCTGTTCTTATCTACGCAGGAAAACACTCATCTTCAAAAAATTCTAGGGATCCTGGATGTTTGAATACTGACAGATGAAAACAATTTACAACCCAATAAGGATCAGCAAGAAAATTGAATAGGTTCCATAAGTGAAAATGTTCAAAACATACTTTTAGATATACATGAATGTACTTATATTTATTAATATATAGAGCTGGTTTTGGAGTTGGACTCAGTCCATCTCTAATTCAAAGCCTGTTTTTAAATGAAAACCCAGAGTTTTTGTCTCATGTCAAAAGCCATAATATGGGAAAAAAAGGAAAAAATAATTTATAAAACTTCTTTGCCTTTCTTCATATCTATTTTTGCCTTTATCATACCTTTCATTGAATATATATGTATGTCTATATAAATAAGTTTTCCATAATAAACAATACATTTTCCTGTAATAATCTTTGAAGTTTCCAGGAAGAAGATGGGGCCCCACAACAACAACTCCACCTGGTTAATATGACGTCATAATGCCTATAGCACTACTACAAGACCTGTTTTTGATACCAGCTGCACAAGACAGTTCCAACTTGGTTAGCTGAAATGGTGCACTTCTTTTACAACATTCTAGCCAGACCTCCACAAACTACTCAGAGACTATTTGCAATTTTACCAGGCCAAATATTAATCTTGGAATTTAACCATCATTTACTTTAACAGGATCCCCTAAAAAGAACATCACCTCCATGACAGCTGGAAGCAACTTTAGAGGACAACTTCCCCTCTCCTAGCAAACGTTGTCGTCAGGCTTAGGAACATCATTTAGGACTTGATTCTAATTGGTAGATGGTTGAGGGATGGGAGAAGAATTTTATAGGCTCAGGGAATTTTTTTTTTAGAAAGAGGGATAATTGGATGATGGGATAATAGATTGGTATTTGTGAGTTATTGTTTTTAGACAATTATGTTGGTATAGATTATTGTATATTATACAAAGTTAAATTATATTCAATATTGTATGCATGTAGGCTTCTACCTCTGTTTAAAACATTGTTTATGTATTGATATGTGTGTGTGTGTGTGTGTGTGTGTGTATATATATATATATACCATACCACAGTGTACATTACTTCCTCTGCTCAAGATACGTATACACTGTTTACATTTGAATGTCATTGTCCTCATTTATTGCACAGTTGTTTATTGCCTTAGTCTTTAAACGGAGAAGAAAAGTCAGCCAGCACTGCCTCAGTCAGCTACTACTCACACAAGGCTGTCTCAGATGCCAGTGCAGCTCATGTGGACTCCTTGCAGGGCCCCTGGAGGGTAGGCACATGCTACAGAATTAAGGAAGGGACACTGAGCTTGCCACTGACATTGCTGCTATGAACAAGTTGATAAGTGAGCAGATTTGAAGAGACACTGTGGAAGTTCTTAAATAGAGAGTTAAGTAATTTTTGAAAAAAGGGAAAAAAATTAAGCATGTTGGGAATGAGAAATTTCATAATGCTGTGAGTTAAGACTCTATATAGTGCCACAATTTATGACTTGAAAATGGATATTAAATATAACAAAAATACACTGTGTGAAATTCTCAAAGAAGTATTTAAAAATAACTATCATCACTAACATATTTAGACTAACCTTGATTTCCAAATCATCAAGGAACATCCATAAGTAAGTAGCCTTGGAGAAGTTATAAGCAATAAATAGTTCATAACTGTAAATCCAAGAAAGAACATAAAGCATTTTCATATAACTTTATAGAATTTGTTTCATAATCAAACAGAAACATTTTCTTAAATTTGTAAAAATACCATATACTAATTTATCATTTTGTTTCCAAATATTATACTTCTTTTTCACTGTATTAATAGATCATAATTGTATTTTAGTTGTGCAATCACTGGAAGATAAATTAAATTCATCCAATATATTTTTCTTTAAATGTGATAAATGAGATATTTCTAACAAAATATAGTGTGTTTCATTAAAATATTTGTGAAATAGGATTCACAGACAAGCCTTTATATGTGATCCATTTATAAGCAGAACATTCCACTTCCTGCATTTGACCTTATTCTCTCACCTTATAGTATCAACTACAAAGAAATTTATATATAATTTACTATCTAACTATTGATTTTTTGAGAATTTCATAATGGAGAACTCTATTACATAATACCCATTTCATATTCCCCTCATTCCAACTCCTTTCCTGTTTTCCCCACTCATTTTCTAATGCATGACATACCTTTGTATTCATGTATCTGCATGTATGTGTGAGAGATTATGTGTGTGTGTGTCTCCATACATCTTGTTTACATTGCTTGCTTATACTCAGTTAAGCAGTGACTCCCTTTGGGATTACATAACCTCTTAGAAGGTTCAGCCCAAAAGAAAACTAATTTTCTTCCTATCAATAGCTGCTGATTGCCTGTATACCTTTATCTATGTCTGAAGAATTTTAAAATTTACCCTCTCTACACTGACTTAACAACTAGAATTCTCTTGTGTAGGTTTAAGATTCATGGGTGCAGTATCCACTCAGGTATTGAAGATACTGTATTACATCAAATAACCTAATCCACAACATTTGCAATCTCTCTCTTTCTTCTGCAATTTTAGGTGTAAAGGTTACATTGCTGATGTATCTAATGAGATTAAGCAATCTATGTTTTGTATTTATAATATTTTAACTAGTAGTGAATTTCTGTAATAGTCACAATCTCCTTAATAAAGTTTCTTTCTTCTTATTTAATGAGGCATGAGAGCTGTGTGTATAATGAAAGTTTTGAGACATAACTATAAATTATTTTGTTTTAGGAAAATATTAGTGCCACATGCTGCTATAAGATCTATGTCCTCTCTAACTATGGTTTGTTAGATATATTTGAAATATGGATGAGGAATTTTTGCCTATGTAGTAGTGTCTACACTCAAGATGAATGTTCCACTATCAGACACTGGGTATCTGGTTGTACTGCTTAAATGGTACAACTTGGTAAGCTTTCCAAAGTGGTTGTACCAGGTTCAGTATGGCATTTTCTCAGAAAATTAGGTATCAGCCTACCTCAGGATCCAGCAATACCACTCTTTATTTTAATATATCAATGATCAATGATGACATTAAAATTCTAAATTCTAATGTTTTAAAATTCATATTCACAACTACTTTGAAAAAGGGAATACATGAAAATCTAGTAGTTTAAATATTCTATATTAGGTTTTATATATGTATAGATAGATAGATAGATATAGACAGATATAGATATATAGATAGATATAGATATACAGATTTACTTTAAACTTTCATGTAGAAGAAAGTGACCTTAAATGCATGGCATCTTCTCTCAGTAGCAATAATGTCTCACTTCAACAGAACCATAAGTTATTTAAAAGCATATTCTACAGCTCTTTGGAGTCTCTAAAGGGTTCTTTCTGGCCTTGTTTAACCCTGGCATATGATTCAATTCATTTTCTTGGTTTTTTAATCCTGTGCTAAGCATTTAAGGCTGCTTTGTAACATAAGGACAAGATTTGTTCAGTGAAAAGAGTTTGAGCCTGTGGGTCAGCATAAGTGCCCTCACCAAGAATTTGATCTTGAGAAGTGTCAAGTCCTTTTGCTTTTCTTGTTGTTCTAAAATTTAGTCTCTACTTGAGATAACATTTAAATATCTATTGGAGCCCATCATCCAGGACTGCAAAAACTAACTGAAGGTAGTTATGTGGTATCGCCTTAATGCTAAAAGACCATGTATTTATCATCTCCCTAACAAATGCAGAATGCAAGCCATAAGTATAACAGCTTACTTAATTTCTTTTAGATTATTTGTTCATATATGTGTCCATTTACCTTCTTTGAATCCTTGTGGACCTTTAGAACTTGATGCTTTGTCAGAGTAGATTAAAGAGTAGGAAGCTAAAATCCTGGGTAAGTCATCTCTGACAGCTACTGGTAATGTTGAATCCTGTCCTTGTGCCTTTTTCCCTATTCATCAGTTTCACTAATTTCTTCAATCATTTTAAATCTGTTTACTATTGTCTTTTGTAAAGCCTGAATGTCCTGTTTATATTTCTAGTGAATTCACTGAGGCACCTATTTTCGGTTCACATTTTGCACATGTATTTCCAAGGTCTGAAGTTTCTCCTTTAAAGTACCTCCTCATCCTTGGACATTACTTTGAGCATGTAGATTGCTATCTTGGAGAGATACTCTATCTGCTAACCTATCATAACTTTTAAACATATTTTGATTGTCAAATTCAATAGTATGAATTCTTTCAGATAATTTCTCAGCACCCTTAAACATGGATTCAAATTTTTCTGTCAAATTGTTACACTTTTCAGTAGTATTAATTTTTACAGGTAACTTAATTTTTCAATTGTATTAATCCTGTCAGCTAGCTGTTCATTATTATTCTGTAAAAACTGTATCATTTCTAAAAGTGCCTCATTCTTGGCTCTGTTATTAAACCATTTTCTTAAGGATATAATATGATGATGAAAAAACTGAGTTCCAATATCCAATAAATGGATGTATCATCATAACCATATAAGCCTTGCAGAATACAATCCATAGTATTAGCAAAAAAGCTACTAAAAGTTTCAATGGTAATGAAGTCTGCCATTATATAACTTTCAAGTTTTTTGATTTATTAATTACCTGTTAAGAAATCCCGTAAACTGGTTTAGGTATAATAATCTTTATTGTCACTCAGGCGTTGTGGTTTCAGAATTGCGACTAGAGGCACAACCTTGTGCCAGGAACAGTCCTGAACAGTTTTGGTTTCTCTGCCTTGATGCTGGTTAAATACTGAGAAATATCCTTTGCTTGACAAATTAAAACCAATGAAATTAATTCTGTATACAAAGCAAGAAGCCCAGAACTGAGGACAAACCAGAAGCTGGGAATGTGGCAGGGAATACGGCAGTGGGAGTGGGAAGCATGCATGCACTTGGGAAACATCCAAGCCACCTTACAAAGTTAGCTACACTGTGGAGGGGGTTTTGCAAAAGAAAACCACTTCATCGGTAAAAACAAGTCAAGTTGGTGGGTGTGGGAGACTTTCTGGGCTTTGTGGACCAGACAGGCCTTTAAGCTGATCCACCCAATAGGTATGGGGTCTGTATCCACCCGGGTACTGAGATGAAGAAGGATACTAAAAAAGAAATCCCACACTAGCTCAGAATTGAGTACAATAAAAGATTATTTATTTAGAGGTAGACTCAGAGATCGCAATTCTTTGCTGGAATGGAAAACAGCAGCCGAATCCCGCAGCCGGGGAAAAAAGAGAGCTGGAGATACGCTTTATATAGGCATATACAGTATAAGAGGGCATACCCAAGTGGTCGGGTAACTTAAAGGCTACTGGCGGTAGGAATTCCTACAGCACCCTCTGAAACAATTTAACTGAGCCAATGGGAGCTCACCATCTCCAGCTGAGAACCAGCATGGGATCAAACTAGTCCCTCTGAATGTTAGTGAGAGTTGTATGGCTGGGGCAGACTGCGGGACCACTGGCAGTGGCACCAGGATTTATCCCTACTGGGCTCCTACTGGCTTTTTGGGAACCTGTTCTCTTTGGATGGATAACTTCTCAGGCTAGATATAGGATGGAGGGTCTTGGTCCTTCTCCATAGCGATGTGTCTTGCCCTCTCTGAGGAGTGGATGGGGGTGAGGTGGGAAGGTAAGTGGTGAGGTAGGTGGAGAGAATGGTAAGAGAGGAGGGAGTGGGAACTAGGATTGGTATGTAAAAGAAAAAATATAGCCTGTTTTCTTTTAAAAATAAATCAAATTTTAAAAAAGGAAATAAAAACACAAGAAGCACCCACATATACACACATACAAATAATTCTCCTTTGATAATAATCTTCTTGTTTTAAATGGACTTAGAGTTTGCTGTGTATGATCTGATATCTGATCATTCTCAAAAATATCCTATTACCCTTCCCCTCCAGCTGCCCGATGTCTGGAGAACATGATCTGCTTGCCTTCATATGAGAAGCATTTTAGAAGAAAAAATGGAAAACTACATAATTTTCCATCTTGTCAGAATCATCTTCAGCCAGAGAACCCTATGACTATTTGTTTGCCTTATCTAATTGTGGTTCCTTTGTGAGTAGTCCTTCAGAAAGAAATTCATTTGCCAACAGTCTAAAATAGCATCCTTTATCAATATTCAGTGTAATATCTTTTATTCCTTTGTGAATTTTATTCACAGTACAAAATTACAATTTATTTATGGTTTCTAATGGTATGTTTCTTTATCAGCCATTTTGTAATTTGAATACTGTTTTCTTTCTCTCATATGGAAAACTGTTATCATGAAAAAGGAAAGATTCAATTTTTCTATTTATGCTAATCCTTTGTTTCTAATGGGAATCTTGACAAACAACCACATTTTAACTTAGAACTCATAATTGATTGAAAATACTAATAAACGCAAGATTGTGTACTAAGGTTTAAATTAGATCCATTTGACTATTTATGTCCACAAGTATTTTTGCACTGTATGTTCAAAACTAATAAGAGGCTTCTAGTCATAATATATTATAATGCTCAAACCTTTTTTCACATAGGAGAGAGGCAAAAATTGGATACCATTAGATTATTCATACATCAACTCCTAATCCTCCACATAACTCTATTGAGATTGCCTTATGTTTGTTCACAGTCTGTATGTTTCTAATTCACCTTGCTTTCGGGGTTTTGCCTAGCTAGACAGGGGTAGAAAGCTACTCAACAGTTCTCTCTGATCGTATCCACATCTTGTGATCTCTGTGATACTTATTCATCAATAAAAGCATACTTCTAGATAACTGGGATATTCCTTCCTTTAATTTTGGAAATCTGAAATATTTTTTGACATGAAAGTTCACAGTATTGAGTGACAATTTAGTAACAGAAAAGGAATGCCCCAACCCAAGAAATTGTTTTGCTGTGCAACCTACTATAGAATATACTTCTTGGGTGTATTAAGTGGCTTAAACTCAGAACTTTATCTTTAAATAACAACAGCAAGAAAACTTCCAGATAATAAAATTCATCTGATTATAAGTTGGTTTATTTAATGCTTCTGCAGTTTTGCTTTGACAATAGAATGGTGGGAAATTCTGCAATACAGAAATGAAGAGTGATCTATTAAGAAAAATACTGAGGTTGCTATGCAGGTATAGAGGTTGTAGAAAGGGAACTGGAGTCTATTGCTTTCCTATTATCTATGGTCATGGACAAAAGATGTTTTGTCTATGCAAAAATCCTGATTTCTGAGAATGAATGATCAGTTTACGCTAAAGATCTTGCATTCCTTCTTCCCAAGTACCCTAGACTAATTTAACCTTCTGGTCTTCAGAGAAGAATGATTCTCAAGAGAGTATACACGAGTTTGGCATAAAACACACATTTCTGTCTTTCTAAATAGGAATGGCTCAAGAGTTTTTGGTTTATTTGTTTTAATATGATCCTCAGCTCTCCTTCTTGTCTCATCTACTGTGAGTTTTAAGCATTGTAATGGAGACTTCCCATGTTTATTGGCACACCTGGTTTCACTTAAAATATTTGCTGGATAAAGTATTGGTATAGATGATTATATACTTCATATTTAATGGAAGTAAATCTTCAGATTCACATTTTTTTCTTTATCCCCAAGGAAGTCCCTCCCTCTCTATCTCTGTGATTGCACCCCAGCCATTCTAGCTATTTTAATG
This sequence comes from Dicrostonyx torquatus, assembly GCA_028555095.1. Classification (NCBI taxonomy): domain Eukaryota; kingdom Metazoa; phylum Chordata; class Mammalia; order Rodentia; family Cricetidae; genus Dicrostonyx; species Dicrostonyx torquatus. The sequence goes on along the minus strand of JAQHUG010000488.1, from coordinate 793,631 downwards.
AGACCCAACTTAGTGAGATTCTATCTCAGACTCAAAAGGTAGTGAGTGACTGAGTAAAATCAGAGGTTTCAACCTCTGACATGCTCACACATGTGCAAAATAATACACCAGACACACATAGACACAAAGGAAATGCTTTCACTATGCCTAATATCTTAATATTAATTACATACCTTCAAATAAAATAGACATAGCCTGAATTTACATTATAAATATTGGATATGATATGTTTAAAATAGATACTTTAAGATAAATATGGAATACCTTGATTTACTGTAGACTTCAACATTTAGAAAATGATATTTATATATCACAATGAATTTAATAAATTTATGTAACAGTCATTGAGAGAAGGTTATAGCACAAGTGATACTGGGGATGCTAAACTAGGCATATGGACGAAAATAATGAGAAGACGACAAAATCATATTTTCTTGCCATTTGAATCTTAGAAATATTACAGGTATCAATCAAGTAATTATACAAAGAAACATTAGAAATAATTTAAGTGCCTTGAGAAAACATTTTAGGTAATACAATCTCAGCAAAGGGCAATTTA
>JAQHUG010000488.1:711525-721672 GCA_028555095.1 Dicrostonyx torquatus | reverse complement strand
TTTTTTGTGTGATTCTGCTGTCTTTGAATCACTTTCCTTTCTAAAGGCAACCCCTCACTCATATTCTGGTAAGGAGCTCCAATAAATGACATTGGTTTACCAAGAAGAACTGGTAGTATCCTTAATTTCTTTTCTCACTGGTTTCCTCTCTGAGGTTAATAGATGAGGATGCTGTGACAAAACAGCATCATCAGGCAACTCATAGAAGGATGAATTTACCTAAATTTATGAATGCAAGGTGTAGCAGACAGAGAACATGTCATTGCGTGAAAGAAATGGAGAGTTTAATCTTAGCACAACAAGCACAAAGGAGAAAGAGAAAAATTAGACCCAAGCAAAGCTTTTTACTCTCAAAGCCAATCCCCTAGCTGTTAGGTCAGAAATTGTATTGATGTCAATGATTCAATCCCCACCTGAACTAGATTTGACGGGGTTGAGCACTACCTGAGCTACTTATTTTGGAAGAAATAGAAACCAGTTTATTAGAGGCACAGTTTGTAGCTATGTAGGAGAGCTAAACTCTATGAGAATTTGGTTCTGGATGGTTTAAGAAAGCGAACTAAACAAACCATGAGTAACTAATGAGTAAGCAGCATTCCTTCAAGTACTTTGCTCCAATTCCTGCATCCAGTTTCCCACCCTGAGTTGCTGACCTGGATTCCCAAGATGATGTGGAATTTGAATGAGGTAACAAATCCTTTCTTTCCCAAGTTCTTTACGTTCATGATGTTTTATCACAGAAAAAAAAAACACTTTACATATGAAATTATGTGTTCAACACATTCCAAATTTTAGGCTGATTTTAAATTGTATTTTATTATTTTCTTTAATACTTGACATCATTTGTTAAAGCTCTTGGCAAATTGACACATTTTAACAGTTAATTATTACCAATATTTGAACTGAGTTGATACCTCCTGACATGTAATGAATATGTAAGTAGCCTTCTTTGTACAAGCTGATTGAATATTTAAAAATAAAGTATTTAAAGCTATGTTAAATTAAATTACTTTGATGACTCTCTAATCATGAAAACAACTTAATTTTTAAGACAACTGACAATGGTTAAATATTTATTTTGTTTACTACAATTTCAAAAGGCAGATTACAAAAATAATATCATGCATCTTTTTAATGTTATGTTTTATGCACAGAAAATGCAATGTAATGTATGAACTGACAGTAAGACTCTTATTCTACATAATTTTTATTGTCTTAAAATATGCATGCAAATACTTGTAAACATCTCCTGAAAGGTGCTGTGTTTTATCCATTTCCATTAATGTGAGATGGCTCTGAGAATATTTTATTACTTATATCTGAAATACCACCATCAATATATGTGTGTATGTTTACTCTTTTACACTGCACTGCATCTAAACTATTTTTACATTTCTCCAAAAAAGCAGAGATGTTCAGTATTTAAATGCCTCTTAAAGGTTTTATGATCTAAATTTAGGAAAACTCGCTTTGATGAAAGATAGATGGTAAACATTATTTTGCATATGAAAAAGAATTTATTCTGTTAAGGTCAAATAACACAACTGTTCCTTTCCTAGTATAGTGTTCATTACACTAAATTATTATATTATCTGCATCAATATTTTTTTCTGTTGAACTGAGAGTTACTTAAGGGTTGGAAACATTATGCTGCTCATTGGATCTCCTGTTTTTAACAGGTTATTTGTTACTGTCGGACGCTCTCGCCAGCAAGAACGACGCAGCACACAAGGATCCTTCTGCAGTACGCTTTAATGCTTCTTGAGAGGGAGAGCATAAGCTTCCAGAGCAGAGACCCAGAGGCGGGGAAACCCTTCCCTTAAATAGAGGCTTCTCCTCGCCTAGGACGTGTCAGCCCCTGGTTGGCTGCAACCCATCCCACGAGATGACGCCACGGGATAGGCGGGATGGGACGAGGTGGAAAAACCCTTCGCATATGCACAATGCACCTGTTTATTACTCGGGAACACAGGATATGGGCGCCATCTTGTAATGGCGAATAGCGGGCGCGGCTCCCCACATGTTACATATTCATGTTTTTGTTCTATGAGTCAAAAAATAATTTAGCAGATGCACCTTATTATATTTTATAAGTGCTTCCCATACTTAATGGAAAGGATAAAGCAACTACTAAATAGTTAAGCTTTCCTAACACATCATTAGACTATAACACGTTATCTTACCAAACTAGGCTAGTATCAGCCTAGGAAATATCCTAGGTGTGGCGGAAGCTTGCTGACCAGATAGTTCACCTGAAGTGCAGTCTGTGCCCATTTGCTCAGCCTGTTTTAGACACTCTGGTCAAGAAGAGGTTTTCTAAAGAGAGGAGCTTCATCAGTCCTGCAGCATGCTAAGCAGCCTGCATGAGAAAACAGCAGGAACATCCACATCAAGGGAACAGAAAGCACAAATGCCTGAGGCAGAAGAGAGTTTGATGTAGTTTAGAGCTAATAGGGGAAGATAAAAGAGACTAAAATATCATAAACATTTAAACTGGCTGAGGCAGTTCAGGAGATGGGATGTGGAGATGAATCAAAAGTAAATTCTCTCACACACTGTAAGCTACAGAGTTTAGATTTGAGCAAAATTAAAAATCTGACAGAGATAAAAAGTTCTGTTACCAGATTCGCTATTTCACAGGTGGCTCCCTGGATTCCATATCAGACTGCATAGAGCTAAATGGTTTCTTATGAAGAGGAAACCATTTCCGAATGTTCTATGCCAGGCAAAGAGGTAAGAGTCTGCATTAAGAGGGAAAAAGTCAAAGTGACACAGAGCAGTTTACTTGAGACATGGTTTGTAGATGCAAATGATTGAAATTCTATCAAACTTAATGGTTTCATTTGCTCTGTATGACCCCTGAGTTCTTTAAAAGAATTGGCTATTTCCACATTATCTGTAAGTGTCTCCTGTTTGTAACAATCTGACCAAGGTGATTTATTGAGTTTATTTAAAAATGAACAGTTTCGGGCTGGAGAGATGGCTCAGAGGTTAATAGCACTTACTGCTCTTCCAGAGGTCCTGAGTTCAATTCCCAGCACCCACATGGTGGCTCACAGCCATCTATGATGAGACCCACTGCCCTCTTCTGGTGTGCAGACAAAATGTAGACCAAACACAGTACACACAATAAATAAATAATTTTTTTTAAAAAAAATGAACAGTTTCTTGTAGATAGTAAATGTCAGGACTTATCTGTAACCAAAGATGTCTCACAGATCCTTTAGGCACACCTTGCCATTTTTGCTTTTGTTCTTTTTTTAAAATTTCCTAATAATCACATCCCACTTTTTTTTGTTTGCACGAACAAATCAAATTTACTTGCAATAGGAAGCTATAACTGGATTTAATTATTCTGTTTCTGTGTACTGTTGCAATGAAAATATAAGCAAATAAAGTACATATAACCCATTAAGAACTGCAAAATCTAAATACAAAATATTTACTTTCCCTTTAATATTACAGCTGACATATTTCAAACCAAACTTTCCTTAAGAAAGTATTGGATTGTTATTCTGAATAAACAAACAACAAACTCAAACAAACAAACAACAATGAAAATGTCTCACCAAAATAATTACTGCATGTAAAGAACCCCAGAGAGAAGAGCACAAAGAACTTCTGATTCTCAAGTATTTGAAGCTGAAAATTCACCTTTAAATTTAATTGGCAATTTTATTTGGAAAATCAGAAATAAAATGAGGCAGTCTTGCAAGGACAAAAGTTTAAAAAAGGACTCAAGTGTCAAATTTATTTATGAGTTTTCTCTCACTCTTTCTATTAATAAATATTGAAAACAACTTACAAACATAGCAGATGCTGCTCTCTGTGTAGCCTAACAAGCATTATACTGTTCTCCTGTGGTCCTCAATGCAAGATTCATGACTTCCTTTTTCACAAGATAAAATACATACTAGTCACCAAGCATCACTGGGATTCAAGATTCCAGTGACATTACTTCACCTTTTAGGATTTAAGAATATTGGCTATCAGTGATACTTGCATCTTTCAGATCATTATATCCTGGGAGCAGAATGCCCTAAATGCCTCTACTTGAGTGAGGCTTTCAACTGGAATAGATTCAACTTCTCTGTGTTCTACACTATTAGTGTATGGACATATAAAAAATTTTAAAAAGCTTTGCTTGGTCAGGAGCTCTTTGCAACATCACAAGAGGTAGGTGGAAAAACCAACTGTTCCTGACAGCTAGCCATCTAGTTTTGTGGTCTAGACAGGTACAGAAATAACTGCTCGAAGGGAGGGTGGGGGGCCTGCATAGAAGCAGAAGTAGCCACTTAAAGGGGGAAAAGGGTGTGCGGAAGTAGTCCACACCCTGTATCTAGCAAAACGAACCCGCTTGACCCTAAATAAACCTGACTTGCGGTTTTTCCCAAATGAGGAACGGGAGCTCTCCCTACTGCACTGCTTCGTTAGTGGTGGTTTTGAGCTCCCAGCTAGCCGGACTATATGTGTGCAGAATAAACCTTGCTTTTGCATTCTGGACTTGTCTGGATTCCAGTGGTGGTCTCTCTGGGGGTCTCAACTTGGGCACAACATTACAAAGGAGTTAATGTAAACAGATAAGAATATAAATTAGTTGTGTACACACAATAGTAACCAAGAGATCTCTAATTGCACTTAAGACAAGAGGGAGACCCTACCTAGGACTAGAAACCTTTTGTGAAATCATGGTTATTGAAGGAAAATCCACATCCAGTGCCTTACTACAGAAACAAAATCCCTGACAACAATTAAAAGTTTATCTTTATACCCACAAGTAGCATAGTCTTCATAGACACCAAAGAACTGTCTCTTTCAACGGACAGAAAAACAATCTACAGAAAGCCACAACCAGTCAAAATGCAGAGCCTAGGCCCTAATAAAACAGAAAATTGTGCAAAACACCTTTACACTTCAGGCTCAGAAAACAGCAAAAGAGAAGATGGAAAGATTGTAAGAACCAGAGAATCGTTGTGAGATTATGTCTCCAAATAACATTGGACGCTACAAGATTAAAGCCTACCAGTTAATGCACAAATGTGAACTGAGCAAGACAATGCCAAGAGGCATGCTAAAGCAGATGTGGGAAATACCCATGAGACGTCAACCCCACACAAACAACTGTAGACAACTGAGGAATGCTGGGAGTGGAAGAAAGAGTCTTTTCCAGGATTAGCATACTGATTGGTTGTCCATTACCAATTGGTCATCTCTTAAAACATACATGCCACATTATGCTTAGGAATATATGTGTATATACATGTGCGTATGTGCATGAAACAATAACACAGTGAGGCCATGAATTTGAAAGAGCAAGGAGGTATATGAGGGAAAGAAAAAGGAAGGAGAACAGTAATTATAATTATAATCTCAAATTTTAAAAGTTAAAAAAAGAGTAAAAATAATTTTTCCAGTATATTAATGCTGAAAAGAAATGTTACTTCCTTACCTGTTTGCTGCTTGACTGTGGGCAAGAAAGTGGCAAGAAAGAATTTGATCGCACACACCATGTTTCTAAGAAGAATTTTAATGTTCTTCATTACTGAAGCTATTTTTGAATGAAATTATACTTTGATATGCTCCCTAATTGGAACTTTAATTTATGATAGTTTTTCCTCAAACCATTTTTTTACTTTGCTGAGAGCAAATCAGATAACAAAAAGAGGTATGGAAAACAAAATGTATTGCAAAATTGACCTTTGTTTACAGCACAAGTTTCCGTGTTTCTCCCAGGTTGAGAGAAGCATCTCTAGTTGCAGAATTGATAAGAACTACAAAGTAACTGCTACTCCAACTGTCAGAAATGCTTTGCTACTTGTGCATTTCAAATTATTATTCAACATCTGGAGACAACTATCAAACAGGACTCATGAGCCCTAAGAACACATTTTTTAATTGGAATTAAAGAACACTTATCTAATCCTGATTTTTTTTTAATAACTGATATACTTATTAACTGCAACTCAAAGCCAGTGCTATACATACTGAACATACTCATTTCTAGGATATGGACATGTCAGATAAAATCTGTGAAGATGCCTGGAAAGGTCAACAATCTTTAGTTAGGTACCCATGGAGAGTCCTGACCCCTAGTCCCAGCGCACATTGTTTGCATTTTCCTCCTTATTTGGAGCTAAGCCATATCTCTTCATTTTTTTGATGGTCATCATGCTGCTAAAAGAGTATTTACATTTTTTTGACATGGATAATTTGTCATCTTTCTAAAGGTGCTAATGAAAACAAAATTTACCTAAACTAATTATGAATGAATTTTTCTGTTACATGCATGTGTAATTTGCAGAAAACAGAGAGATTTAAAACTATCAAAACTTTTGACTTATATAATTTAGTGAAATATTTTTAAAAGTTAATATCTGTATCTATGAATGTCATACTTTTTTCTGATAAATGTTACAGTTTTATTTCTTTTTTGTGTGTAGTTTTTCAAGACAGGGTTTCTTTGTAGCTTTGGAGCCTGTCCTAGAACTAGCTCTTTTAGACTAGGCTGACCTCAAACTCACAGAGTTCCACATGCCTCTGCCTCCCGAGTGCTGGGATTAAAGGCATGCACAACTACCACCCGGCACAATTTTATTTCTGTAAAATATTATTACATATTTTTCAATTCCCTCCTTTAAAAAGTTCATGAAGTTTCTACAAAATTGTCTTCATCTTAAAGTTGTATTTTGTAAGGTTTTATTTTTCATGTATTACTTTAATTTCTATTTTTAAATATATTTTACGTATAGTGAATAAAATTGTATTACATATTATGTAGAACTCCATTCATACTGTGAACTGTATAAATGTCAAAATAAAAATATAACAGCAATATTCATGGAATATTCTTTTTCAGAGGGAAAGTCTTAGGTTTTTCTGAAAATTAGAATATTTTCATAATCATAAGGAGATATTTTAAGAACGGCAACTGCTTTTAAACATGAAAACTCATGTTCCAAGTATATCTACATAATCTGATGATAATTTAAAATGACATTTTCAATAATTTTGGCATAAAAGTTGTTTCATCCTGTAACATTTTCCACTTGTAGCAAACATCATATCAGCATGTAAAAGCTATGGAATTTAGAGCACTTCAGAGATTTGGATTCTCTTGTATGTATATCCTTTCTATAAAATAAACTAAAATTTCTTTTAGGACAAAAAAGACTAACTTATGCATTTACTGAAAGAAAAATCCTGTAAAAGTAATGGGAAATTTGAGTATTTGAATCACTTTACTCAAATTTACTTCAAGACAAATACTTATCTTGAAGGGGAAAATTTAAGATACAACACTACTGTTGCTTGGTGAGAATTCTTTAGTCATTGGATAGGCATCCAAGACAGAATATAATTTGAGGACATTTATATTAGATATTGATATATATCTAAATGTTTTGGTCCTCGAGTAAGCTAACTGATCATTTTCATGACTAATTCAAGGGCATATGGATCTTCAAATGTTGAAGGTAATTTTTAATTGGATTTATTGAGAGATAATTCTGTGCTACATTGTAAAATTGGAAATAATGTGAGTTGGTATTAGAAAATATTATCATAGAGTATTAGTAAGGATGTAAACATCCAATGTACTAATACCATTATATATATTGAGAATAAGGTTCTGGAAACTGTGTTCTATATTCACATTTACATGAAAGCAATATGTAGAGATGCATATTACTATGGAAAGAACATCTAATTTTAATGTTGTTAAAATGAGATTTACAAATTTTAACTGGATGAATACAAAATAATATTCAGTTCTTATTTTTTAATTAGATTAAAAAATAAGGAGGCAGCACTTTCCCCTTCTAAGTATATAAATTACTAACAGTATCCACAGTGGAATATATTATATTTGAAAACTACCTTATGATTGAACATACTACTGTGCTTAAAAAGATTGAAAATTTAGAGCTGATGAGACGGTTCATGGCACAGAGTGCATTCTGTTTATTACCCAGGACCCAAGTGACACTGCTCACAAGTCACAGTAACTGCAGTTCTACGGAATTCTCTTCCTCTCTGGGCACCTGCCGTCATGTACACATGCACACATACTCTCCCACCTAAAACAAAATAGTTCATTAAGGAAACTTATGGCTGAGAAAATCAGGACACTGGCCTTTTCATCACTGAGACCGAAAGTAATTTCCCATATGTTCAATTTTAAAAACTGTATAGAGAATTAAGGAATACTTAAAACTTACACAGTAATATCAGGTAAAATTATGAATTCCTATAATATATTCTTGAATAGTGAGCTCTTTTAACCTGCTTTACCTTTAAATTTCAAAAACTATTGCTAGGCATCTGGCACAGCTAGCTAAATTTTAGAAAAACTTAGAGTTAATTTTGTGTGAATCTTTAATGCAATTAAAAATTCTACTTTTAAATGTGTGATTCAATTAATTAAAAACATAATATTCAAAATGTACAGGACTAATCAAATTTTGTATTGTCATAATTATGCGTTTGAGTTTAGTTTTCTATTTTGTTTTTGTCATTATTTATTGATAACTTTCATTATATTATATCACTTTCCTTCAGTGTATTCTTAAATTCTATCTTATTAATTTTCCAAATCATTGTCATTATACATTTTCGGTCATTAAAGTAACAAAAAACCTGACTCTTTGATGTTTAAGAGTATCACTAATTTATTTAAAGCATTGTTTTTACAATAGGTAAACAAATATTGATAATGTGATCATAGATATATTGACAAATCTTTAGCATCTTTTATATACCCTGTATTTTCAGACTATTTCTATGAAATAAAAATACATGAACAGTATTTTCCTGCTTTGGAGAATTCAGTCATTATTGAGCTAAGACTACAACTCAGTGGTTGAGTACCTGCTTGCCTGTCGCGCTTGTGCAAATAGTGATTCTCAAGATCTTTTTACCCCAGCAAAATGAAATAGGTAGAAGAGCATATAATAATTAAATTATCCCTATACGTTTTGTGTTCATTGGAAAGACAATGGTCCCCAAAGAGAGAGGCGCTATCAGGAGGTGGGGCCTGGTTGAAGGAAGTGTGCCATATGAGGTGGACATTGAAGTCTCTTTTACTTAAGTTTTCCTTATTTTGCCAGTCAGTTGACTTGCTGTTACCTCTGAGTCAAGATGTAAGGACTTTCAGCTCAAGCACCACAACTACCTGCATTCCAACATGATCCCTAGTCAGTGATGATAATGGACTGACCCTCTGATTATAAGCGAGTCCCATCAATTAAATTGTTTCTAGAGTTGCGTTGATCATGGTAATTCTTCACAGCAATAAAAACCTAACTAAGACACATCGGTTATCACATTGTATATGTCTTCAATTATACTGTTAATATTAACAGTTGTTTTGTTACCATGAATTGTCACATGCATGCAGCTTGGTCTAATGACACCTGACAGAGGGCTCTGATATATCAGCTGACTGCTTCTAGGTATGGCATCACAACCCTGGAGCAAGGTACCAGCTTATCTATACCAACACAGGAGGTCTTTTCAGTAAATATTATTCTTTTTTTTTCTTTTACTGAAAATGAGAACTTGTCATTTCCATAGATAAAGTACTTAAAGAAATTATTAACTTATGTAATATAAAAGAGAAAATATTTTTTCCAAAACAAATGTATAACAGAGTACAGGAAATCAAATTGCCCTTACTTGATAGTAATATGTGCCATTCTGCCAAGGAAATTGGAAAGTCTAGCCAAAACAGATTGTGTAAATATGAAACTATTTTTATTCACTTTCTTGATATTGTTGTTTAACAACTAGTCAGCCTGTCGAAAGATTAAATCAACTCATTATAGCCATGAAAGTAGAAATATGTAACAGTGAGCTAAATTTTTGAAATGTGTGAGCGTGTTCTCTTTTAATACAAAAATCAATTTCTAAATAACTAATCTGTATGTGCAATCTACATGGTTTTAATTTAATATGCAATAAAATCACCCATGTGAAATATAAGCCATTTCACACATTACAGACAAAGTGTTCCTGTTGGAAATAGTTGTTAACAGTATAAAGACAAGTCCGATCTACCCACCCCCACTGGAAGAGGAGAAGGGCCCGTGCGGCAGGCCCTTGGAGAGGGCTTCTGATCTAGCCACCCCCACCGGAGGAGAAAGGCCCGTGC
>JAQHUG010000488.1:576757-587431 GCA_028555095.1 Dicrostonyx torquatus | reverse complement strand
GGCTTCTCTCTGACTCCCTGCCTAGCTCTATTCTTTTGCCCTATCTCAGGCCCAAAAGCAAAAGAGCTTCTTCTTCTTTTTTTCTTTTTTGGTTTTTTGAGACAGGGTTTTCCTGTGTAACAGTCCTAGCTATCCTGGAACTAGCTCTTTTGGACGAGGCTAGCATCAAACTCACAGTGATTCACTTGCCTCTGCCTCCCGAGTACTGGAATTACAGGTGTGCACCACCACCACCCAGCCTCAAAACAGCTTCTTTATTAACCAATGGTATTCACAGTATACAGAGGGGAATCCCACATCAAAATGAAAACAAAAAGTAGACTTATTAGTAGGAAAACATTCTTGTTATTATTTCTATAAATACTGATTTACAGAATTAAAAATATAAAAATCACAGCCTGAAGTTTTATGGAGACTTTGTTCATTTCAAGTTAATTTTCTTATTTCAACAAATATTACCATATATTTTTCACTGTCATAATTGCATGTGAATAGATAATAGAGCACTTTTTCCTGAGATATGTGTTTTCATAATATAGAGTAAAAAACCCCCAGGTTTCATTAGCATTAAAACATAGCAGTTCTAGACAAGAGTTCATGATAAAAGAAGGTACAATAAAAGATTACAGCAAGATGCCTGTAGTCATTAATCTCTGACAAACTGAAAGGACAGAAATTATCATGTCTCATAACACATTGTATTTATCCAGATGCCCATTCATTCTACATCAGATCAGATCAGCAGGGATACTCTAATCCTCTATTTGAATGCAGATTACTAGATGTCAGATTTAGAATATCTCTGGAATGCTAATTTTCTCTATTTAAATATCATTTTACCTTCCAAAGTCATCTTATAATTTTAAAACTCTCTTGGATGAAAGTGTCTTTATAGTGACTTTGAAAATAGTTCCTTGAATAAACATCCTAAAGCTGGATACAAAACCTGTGATTTGAAGAAGGCCAATTTGTGTGTGTGTGTGTGTGTTCATGTGTGTGTGTGTGTGTGTGTGTGTGTGTGCTTGTGTTCGTGTGTGTGTATGTGTATTTAAAAAATCATTTTGTAACATAATATTTCTTATTTTAAAATACTTGGGTTATTGGAATAAATAATAAAAAAATAATTTCTTCTGCAGCTGTACTTGGCAGTTTACCATTTCAAAGGCCTTTTTTCCTTACCTATAATTTTGCAAGTCAATACCTTAAGCTACATTTCCTTTTTTTTTTTAAAGTTTACTTTTAAACATAGAATATTTCTTGTTCATTATGCCAAAGAACTGCTTGGGTAACTATGGCATATTCAGTCTCCATAAGGGAATATTTAGTCAAAGTGCATGCCTTCCTCAAATTCCCTACAGAAAATTTAACAAGTTACAGTACCAAAATCCTTAATTTGAGAGGTTATTTTTGTTTCATGAATTAATCTGAGTCCCAAAACACCTGCCAGTGTGTCAAGGTTCTTTTTTCCAGAAGAAAAGGATTGGACCAGGGACACATGGTTAGTAATAGAAACAGAGAGTTTATTAAAAATGACAAAGCACTCCTGAGAAATGAAGCCAGGGAAAACCCAAAGGGTCGAGGAATATATTACAGTTAGAGGTCATCTACTAGATAGCATCTGTCTTATTCTCATATATCAAGGGGTTTACTTGAGCATATTCTGTTCCTCTTATGAAGACCAATCCAGATCTACCTCTGGTAATTCCCAACTGACTTGCTTCTTCCTCTTGGACTATGCTTATTGATATAGACATGAATACTATGCATTGGTATGGATCTTGGTCTACTGATAAAAAATTAAGGTCAATTTTATTACACCATGTGTATATGTATTTTTGTTCTTGTTTAAGCATTAGTGTTTGTGCAGCTCATTTAAAAATGTAATGTATAATTAAGAAACATAGATTAATAGCTAGTCATCCATAATAGTCAAACTGTAATCATGTTAGTTAGGTTTTCTAGATATATAGAGCTATATGTCAGTTAGACAGATAATCTTCAACACTCCAAAGACCTACAGAATATGTTATTTAAAAGGTTTTAATAACTTAGAGTTTTCTTGACAGTGAGATATGTCTGCTTCTGGCAGTACCAATAGCTTTAAGAGGATGATGGGCATCAAAGATGTTCTTTATGGAGTTTGCTGGCCATTTGGGAATAAAACTGCTCTTTTCTGGACTGCTTGATCATATGCTACATAAAACGGACATGCAGGACCCACAGGAAAATGACTGCTGAATTTGACAAAAGAAGATGAGACAGTCTTTCAAGGTTTCTGCTTCCTGAAAAAGTTTAGCAGACATTCTGCAGGAGACAGAAGAGAGTGACTAACAAACTGCCAATATAGGTAAAACAGTCTTAAAGATTTGCCTCATGCAAAAGTGCTGGATACTATGGGACTGTAGGCTGAAAATGGAATGCCCAACATGACAGAAGAACTTTGGGGACCTGTCTAGGAAGCAAGATGTCTCTGTCAATTCTAGTGTTTTGGAAGTTGCTTACAATGCAATTCCTGTTTACTTAGGTATATTATATCCTATTGGGGCCTTTGTTAGAGATGAAAAAAATTGGTATAGCTTTCCTTAGTTATGATAAAATATAAATTAGATATGAAGCTTTAGACTATCAAAAATACTATAACTGTAATTCTTATTTGATACCTGTTTTGTTATATGTAATTTTACTATGTTAAAGTTAAAACTTCCTTTTTATTTAGACAGAAAGGGGGAGATGATGTGGGATTCCTCTCTGTATGCAATGAATATGTTTCATTATCTTTGGTTAATAAATAAGCTGATTTAGCCTATGATACAGCAGAATAAAGCCTGGCAGAAAATCCAAACAGAAAGAGAGTGAGAGAAAAAGAGAGAGAGTAGGCAGAGTCAGGAGACACCATGAAGCTACTGAAGACAAAGGATGCTGGAAACTTTCCAGTAAGCCATAGTCTTGTAGTGATACACAGATTAATAAAAATGGGTTAATTTGCAATATAAGAGCTAGTTAGAAATATGCTTAAGCTATTGGTCAAACAGTGTTATAATTAATATAGTTTCTGAGTGAGTATTCCAGACTAGGTAGCTAGGAATTAACCAGCAGACCCTGTTTATAATTTACACTATTACTTTTCCTGTGTGAAGCATTATAATCAACAAGAAAGTTATGTATTTTGGTAACTGAACAATATAATTATTGCTGATAAACGTTCAGCATGATCATTATAAGCAGTAAATACTTATATCTTAATGTGTACTTTTATACAGGGTTAAGTTTTGTACAAGCAGTTAAATAAACATTCACTTCTAGTACTCCATTCAAAAGCTCGTTTATTAAAATTTTATTTCCAGCTGGTGCAATTGAGAGGTGATTGGATAATAGATTGCCAACTTCGTCACTAGGTTATTCCCTTGGAGAATTCATGTTGTATTGGCTTTTAGGAGGTTTGTCCAATTTGGAGGAATAGAGGAATGGAGAAATACATAATGTGGACCAGTATGTAACTTCCCATTTGTTCTTTCTCTAGGTATTTTATCTTTCCTTCTTCCCTCTCAGTGTATTGACAAACTTAAGATGAGTATTAGCCTCCTCTGACGCATGCTTTCCACTATAATAGTCTATCTCACTTCCATCTATAAGCAACAAAGTCAACCATGGTCTAAGATTTCTGCAACTGTGTTGCAAATTAAATCTTTCTTCCATTAAGTTGTTTTTCTCAGGTGTTTTGACAGAGTGAAAAAGATATAATACCTATTGATCTTGTGAGGAACCATGGACTGTAACAAGAAATTAATAGTAATTATGAAAGCACTGACAGAAATTAACATATTGACATTTTATGTGGTAAATTGTATTCCACAAACATGTAGAAATCTCAATCTCAACACTTCTGACTATATTAGTAAACAAGGTCTTTGTAGGTATACTCAAAGACATGAAGTCATGTGTCTTCCTCTCAGTGTTTAATAATATGGGATGACTGATATTCTCATTTAAGAACACAGAAATACACAGAGCAGAATGCCCTAAGAAGACAGAGATCAAAGTATTTTATCTGTTAAGTGAAGGATTTGGGCAATCTTCAGAATTTAGCATAGAGGTAAAGAACAGACTCCTTAAAAAGCCACAAAAGGAACTGTGTAGACATTTTGCTTTCTAATTTCCATTGGCTAAAATTATGACAGAAAAACATGAATAGTTATCATACCCAGTTTATGATAAGTGACCAACGCATCATAAATAGCTATATATATACTTTCACTTCACGGAATATGTTTAGAATATAAAAAAATATTAAATGAGCAGAAAGAAGCATTTCAATTATTTTTCAAAAGAAATAACTTTTGCAAAAATAAATACATTAAGCATAATTCAAATATAACATAAATATAAATACATCAAGACTTATATAACACTTAATACATACATTTATATTTCAGTTAAAAATAAATTTCAAAAAGTGTAAAGATGCATATTGTAAAAAATAGCAGCTCTTTAAACCATAAATTAGAATACCAACTAAATTCAAATATATTGAGAGAAATGAAATACATATACTAATGGACTATATGATAAGGCATTTCATTCATACTCATTCAGTCTCCATGGGGCAATTCAATCCAAAGACAGTCTTACATCTCTTATTGCCTTGACATGTGAAATTTTTACTAACATTATCTTAAAAGAAATATATTCTCACTTGAAGAGAAGAAACTTCTGCATTTGGGCAGTAAATAAACTGAATTTAAGCAACCCAGTAAATAAACAATCTAAAAATTCCTTAAGCAAAGCATCTTGTAGTAATTGGAGATGTACAAATATTTCAAATTCTTGTATCACTCGATTTTCACCTATAAAACAAAAAGTTTGTCAGAATCTATTGAGTTTCTCCATCCTTTATAAGGTATTAATATCAGCAGACTGCAGTTTTATATCCTCTTCAAGTTTCAGTACGCAAAGACAGGAAAGAAATTTACTTAACTTCTAAACTTTTAATTGTCCTTCTTTAGAAATATATCTTGCAACTTTTTAAAACCAAATAGAAGAAAGCTTTCTTAAAATTGCTCTAAGATATTGGCTTTGGTGTTTGCATTTCTGATAAACCCCAATGCCCAATACTATATAATAATTTTCTTAAAAATTTCACACCTTTCATTTTTTGCTGATTTGTAGTGTGATATTACTTTTTATTATTTTTCTTTACCAAAGTTAAAATTGTTCTGAAGGGACAAGAAAATTTCTGTCTTCTCTTCAGACAGTACAAGTTTTATTTTACGTCACTTCTCTGTAAGACTACCATTCATACCCTTAATTCTACTTCTGAAACATTTTATTATGTTGATGCAGGATTCTCCTCTGTGTGCTGTAAATGCCATTGCTTAATAAAGAAGCTGCTTTGGGCCTATTGCAGTGTAGAATAGGGCAAGGCATGAATTCCAAGCAGATAGAGGAAGAGAGAATAGGTGGAGTCAAAGAGATGCCAAGTAGCCACCACAGGGAGATAGACACACTGGATAAACCACAAACCTCATGGTAAAACGTAAAATAATTGGAATGGGTTGATTTAAGATATAAACGCCAATAAGAAGCATGAGCTAACAGGCTCATGTTGTAGTAATCCAGTTTCTGTGTGATTATCTTGGGTCTGGCAGCTGAGAAATGAACAAGCAGCCTCTGCCTGTATTAGGTAATTTTCGTCATAACACAAAGTAAACAGACTAAGGGTGAATGTTAGGCATTTTATAAGAAATTGCAATTGTTTCTAGAAGAAAAGTATCCACTTCAAGGAAATATTGACTTTCCACTTAACATTGATTTCTGAGAGTTGGAAAAGGTAGTACAAAGTCCACTGAACATCAAATATTGCTAGCTCTTCTATGAATTTCTTGATATTTCAAAACTAAAAATGAATGAGCAAGCACTCAGCAATTGTCATGTTTATAAATAATTTAATAGATTGCTTTGAATCACTTTTTGATGTTAAGTAAACTTTCTCCCTCTCCCTCTCTCTCTCTCTCTCTCTCTTTTTTTTTTTTTTGTACGTGGTTCTCTTAGAAGAGTTTTCTAAGATTTTGAGTTTTTTTTTCTATTTTCCATATCACTAACCAAGTCTGGTCAACATGTTGCATCTCTATAGGACATAGGATAACTTGGGGTATAGATTATTCCTACTCCTCTCACCATTGGCCCCCTTAAGGATCTGCTAAAATGACCCCCTATGTGTTATAATAAAACTATAAGCAAAAAATATTAAGCCAACTAGAGAAGACTTCCAAATATTACAGGAACAAAAGTTAACTTTCTACAAACTTTTCACTGAATACTTTTAAGAAGAGGATCCTTAAGGCATGTTGGCATCTGCTGGGAATTTCCAATATAAGATTTCATTTGCTCTTAACCTTGTTCATTCACCTCAAGTTCAAGTTCCCAGTTCAATTTCCTTCTTCAAACTTCATTACAATGTATTTGTAAGATTTTTAGCAAATTTCTTTTCCTACAAAAATATTATTACTTCTTTTGGGAATCGTGTTTCATTCCTAATTCAGTGTGTCTTGAGGTTTATAATGAGTGCGATTCAAAACAACAAAGTTTACTGAAGTTCTGCTCCCTTGTGCAGAGGATACGATTCTACTTCCAAATGCAAATATTAATAAATCATTCAATTTTTATTTTTCAAAAATACTTCATCTAGGAAAGCAACTTATTTTTGAATTCTCTCAGCAATCAATCACTAACATAAACAACCTACCTGGGTCAAATAAGATAGCTTCACTATCCCAGTTGAGACACAGCCTGGCACAAAGTGGTTAATAAAATGAAAATGCACTTATCCAACAGGAAGTCCGACGGCAGATGGTTCATAATTAGGTTATACAGTTACTTAATGATGCCATCAAAGACACAAATCCTTTACATTGTCTTACAGTATCATTTTCAGTTTTATTCAGTGTTCTTTTGTACTGAGCAGTTCCAGACATAATAAATCCTACAATTGGTTAAATATCTTTTGTCACATAGAAGATTCATAAAGGTTTCCTTAATGAGTTATTAACCATATATCACACACATTCCCTATTCTGAACCAAATACAAGATAAGAGACTTGGCTTTTGTTCAACCAACTAGGTCTGAGGTAGGGTGGGAGAATCAATTTTTGTTTGAGGTACCAGCTCAGTGGTAAGATGAGAGGAATAGTTTCTAAGTTAAAAATTTATACCGTGTCCTAGAGATATTTTGTGTGTCCTCTTAAAATAACTAATAGTCATTTCTAAATTAAAAAACAGTGATAAACCATTACTTTTCCAAGTAGCCCCATCATTAATTCTAGCACCATCTGTCCTGTGGCACTCACTCAGATTGTCTTTCTACTACTGCCCATTTGTCAACACCTTCCTTCCACTCCTGCAGCCCTCACTTCGGTGTTTTCTTGCCTTGTTGATTGCCCTTCTCACTCATCACCTAAACCCGTAAACACTTTAACGCCTCTCCATATCTCACATTATTGAAATCTAATTTTGCTTAGATTTGCACTATTTAGAGGATTCATCCCCTACATCCTAACCTTCATGGACCTCTCAAACCATTGATCTCAAGCATTGATCTCTGCTCAAAGCTGCTGTTCTACATTTATTTTCTCTGGTCCTATTCAAAGTATGTCCTGCTCCACCCACAACTTTTGTGTTTTGGAAATGATACTAAAAAATTATAAAAACCATCAGTAAGTGAAAGGTTTTTTTTTGTTGTTTGGTTTGTCATTTCCCCTAATCCACCTTATATGTAAACTCCTCAGAGAAAAGAATGTTCTAGTCTCATTTACAATTTGTCTTTTTTTTCTCATTGTAGGTGGGTTATTAAAAAGCACAAGAAAAACAGGCAAAAACATTTGAATTAACAAGATATGAGAAGGAAATGATGATACCAATTCACATGATGCTGCAGTTTATGCTCCATTGTTGGGACAAAATTATGTCAGGCCTTGTACCTCAAGACCTATGACAGAAAAAGCCTGGCTCAAGGTCAGGGTCTATACTTTAAGGCCTTTAGGACAGAGAAAGCCTGGCAGAATTTGAGTGAGCATGAGACAGCAAAAATGAAGTAGATGCTCTCTCCAACCAGAGGGAGGGTATGGCTGCCTCTCATTGGCTGGAGATATCCCTCATCACAGGATGTCACTTAATATATATATAAGCTGACACTCACAGAAATAAACTGAGTTTCTGCTTTGACTCAAATCCCTATAAATTCAGATTGTCCTGTATCATGGGGCTGCAGAAAGGGTGGATAGCGCATTCACCTTTCCCTGGGGAATAAGGATGCTCAGGAAGCCTAGCACTATGCCTTTATACATGCCATCACATCTGTCCTACTCTGTGAGGCAGATAATATCCATATAGTAAAATTGAGCCATTGGGATAGGCAGAGATATTTTCCAGACAATTTCACTGTGATTGTCCAAATGTAGAATTTAGGAAGGTGAGACTATAACAAAAATTGGGAAAAGGAAAAGTTCAGCATATATAAATATAACTTGGATAATATTAGTTTTCTAGCAGATAAAGGAATACCAGGAAAAATAGTTAGTGACCAGTGGAAACTAGTTAATGTTGATTTTCAATTTCAACTTAAACTTCCAACTAGCTATGTGGCTTTAGATGGGTTATTTTTATTGTCTGAACTTCTTATAGTCTTCAATAAAATAGTAATAGTGAAGCTACTTTATAATTCTGAGAAGTTTACAAAGAATATATACAAGTAAGATGATAGAGTTCTTCATGTAAAGCAGAAATAAAAACAGTTAATTATTATCAATCCCCGTGGGTAGCCTAGTAAAACTCCTTAGCATGATTAGAAAAAAATATATATAATGGAAAAACATATATTGCTTTGATATTATGGTTTATTGTTGTTGTTTATTGGTTTTGTTTTATGACATAAGGTCTCAAATTAGTGTTATAGACACTACATGCTGCCAAGAAGATGCTGGGAATCAAACCCTAGTCCTTACAAGAGCAGTAAGATCTCTTAGCAGCCAAGCCATCTCTCCAGTTCAAGAATGAGCAAAGTACCATGCAATCATAGGTATTGCTTCATGTAGTTGTCGTGTCCCAGGTTGAGGAACCGTCTGTCATGGCCACACTACATATATGGGGGCAATATCTGTTATAGCCATACATTAGGGTAACATCTGTCATGGTCTAGCATCGATGGGTTAGTATATTTCAAGGCAGGGGCATATGGATTAGAAATATTAGGCAGAATAAGCATATATACAAAAGAAATACAGACACATAAGTTAGTACTGTCAGGGCCCAGTGAATACTGAATGTACCTGTGTTTACTTCTTATGAACTTTAAATACCCTAATCCAAAAAAAGAGAAGAAAGCAAAAGACTTTTGTCTCTTGATCCAAGGAACAAAGTGTTACCATCTTAATACCTAAAACACCAAATAACCAGTCACATCAGAACAACGGACTGAGCTCCCAAGGTCCAGTCGAAGAGCAGAAGGGGGGAGAAGATGAACAAGGAAGTCAGGACCACGAGGGACTGGCTCATCAAATGACAGTGTGCCTGATCTATTGGGAGCTCATCAAATCCAGCTGGACATGGATTGAAGGAGCATATGACCAAACCGGAATCTCTGAATGTGGCTGCCAATGGGGGCTGACTGAGAAACCAATGACAATGGCACAGGGACCTATGTCTTCTGCATGTATTGGCTTTTTGGGAAACTAGTCTATATGGATGCACACTTTCTTAGGCTGGGATGGAGGGGGGAGGGCGTTGGGCTTCCCACAGGGCAGGTGGAGGGAGGAAGGGTGGTGGGGAAGCAGGAGGGCCTGAGATAAGGGGAGAAAGTGTAACTTTAAAGTTTATTAAAAAAAAATAAAAAAATAACCACAACATACGTTGGGTTATCTTGCTTGTAACCACTCAAGTTAGACTTCTCAACAACTTTGAAAGAGTTAGAGAAGTCGTAAGCCCTCTGCCCTTCAGTCATGGTGGAGGGAATGTACGTGCAATGTAAGGTGATTTTAAAAGATTTTTAAAACTACTAGACTGAAATGTTCATATGGGAGTGTCTACAGCCTGAAGATCTGGTAGACTGTTAAACTGTGTGTATACTATGTACTAACAGAAGTTGCCTTCAGATCCTCAGTGGCAAAACCAGCCACATAGTGTGCTATGCTAGCATATTAAAGAATTCTGAGTTTTGAAATGTTTTCCCTCTCATGTTCCTGAATGATTCAGTGCTAAGATACTAGTGATCATAGTTAAGGTGAACTACGTATGCTAAATAGACAAAATTGAAGCTCCTTACACATTCTTCGTTGGGTAGCTTCACCTCAGATATCTTTCACAGTTGTGAAACATCTTGTATCTCCATCCATCAGATCATCCATGGTGATGATCAAGATATTTATCAATATGACTATGGGACAAGGCTAGTTCAGGCACCCTCTCCTCTGTTGCCCAAATACCTAGCTGGGGACATCCCCGTGGACACCTGGGATCCCCTCTAGAGCCAAGTATCTTGCAAAACCTAAAATGACTTCCTTAATGTAGATATCTTATTCCCTTCTCCAATAACCACCCATCCTCCATCTCCACCCTCCCTCTCTCTCCAGCTTTCCCCAGTCCTTCCCTTCTTCTTTCTCCTTCCCCCTCTTCCCATCCCCTAC
>JAQHUG010000488.1:543421-563292 GCA_028555095.1 Dicrostonyx torquatus | reverse complement strand
AAAAAAGTAAAAAAAGAAAGATAGTAAGCTTAAAAAGGAGAAAAATAAATACTTAGAGTATTTGGAAATGTTTGCAACATTTAGTTTTAGTGGGAAATGTTGATAAAGTTTCTTAAGTTTTTCATGCAAACTCGTTTTCTTAGCCACTAAATACTGAGCATCTGATACAAGTCAATTTCAGTGAGTAACCTTGAAGGTAAACAAACTTACTACTTAATCTTAAGTAACCCCAAGCAGAATGGAGGAGATAACCACAAGGTTACAAACATGCAGGTGGAGTGAAGAGTGAAGGGACAGGTATTCCAAACAAGAGCTGAACATATACGGCTTCCTTAGAAAAACAGATTTTGTACGGAATTTCAGTAAGTGAGCAAGATTAGATTTAGGAAGTAGAAACTGTGCCACAAAAAATTTGGAAAAGTGTTAATAAAGTAAGTACACTATGCCTAGCATTTGGGATTTTGTAAATATTAAAGGCAACATATCCTGTGATTGGGTGTGTCTGAGAAAATGATCAAATATAATCCTGCAGTCATCTTTGGATATCATATAACGTGTTCGCTCCGTGATGGATGAACCATGGACATTTATCACTGAAGCAGTGTTAATCTGCCCTTTAGAAAAAAATTCAATAGCTTAGTGCATTTAGTGCATGCTGCACATGAATGAGATGTCAGAGGGGGAAAAAAAAAGGACTCATGCAACAGGAACAAAAGAACTTATCCTGCATTCCTTTCTTGACAGGCCCAGATTTAACTTCCAGTTCACTCTTTCCACAACCCTCTGATCCCTATGTCCATTAATGAACACACTATGTACAATACGCACTATCTGTTCCTTCATCCTGGAATGTTCTGAACTGTGAACATCATTCAAGTTTAACCTTATCAGACAGCTTATAAGTTAATCATCTCCCATTAAGCACCTCACATTCCCTTAGTCCTTTCGTGCTACTTATTCCACTTTTCTACAAACTTCATATTCGATTAATCGTGTTTCTACGTTCTCCAACCAGAACACAATTGCCTTGGAAATGATCCTTTTGTTTGCTTGGTTTATTGTGGATCTTCAAGACCTAGATTGGTGTTTGATGTATAAGTTGCTATTATCGTGTTTGGAGAATTAGAGATTTAAAAGAGTCAAATCAGAATAAAGTTCAAAGTTTTTCAGCTTGCTTCTAAATTCAGGCAATTTTGTTTTTTCTATTGTAAAATCTTAGAAGTTTGTCTTACCCAATAGATCAAAAAAAAGTTCCTTTCTTTTACAGTTATTTATTCATAATCAAAGTTATTGAGTAATGTTATTTCCAAAAGGATCTTTTTATATAATGTGTCTTAAGTTTGAGGGGAAAAGGGATACTCTGATAATCTTCAAAATGCTTTTGTTTCATTACTCAGGTGCTATATGTGTGCAAAAGCCTTCCAAATTAAACTGTACACATCAAATGCACAAAAAAGCTTGACTTAATAGATAAACTGGTATAAGAGCTCAGAATTTTTTATTTAAAAGAAAAATTATGACACAAGTTCACAAGTTGCCTATGAAATTATATTGTCACTTTTCCTTATTGTCTTTTTACAACTTCCTGTCTGCTTTGCCATTATTATTAGATTTAGATGAATAGCACCACAACCCAAATACCTATGACTGGCTGTGGTGCCTACGCGTACTAATACTCTAGATTTCTGTATTGTCATTCACATTCATTGTCATCACATATGGATCTTAAAATACACTTACATAGGATTTACACCAAAGAAATCATACAAGGAAACAAAATAAGTTGATGTGTGTATGTGTATCCACAGGTTTCTTTTATCCTGTATAGATAGTTAACAGTTGACTAGACGTAGTCACAGAAGAGCAGTTTGATGTTAATAACAAACCCCTCAAATTAGAAAAATTTAAGCACTAAAAACAATAAGAAGCAAATGATATTTAGCTTAGTACAATATACATAAATCAAAAGGAGTTTGAAGTGTTTGCAGGTGTAACCTGTCAAGTACTGACTTTCTTTTCCAAAATTACCCCAGACAAAAAGACAAGAAGTATTTGAAGGCAAGTCTTTTAAGAAGACACGACTGTAAGGCACTGCCAAAATAATATTTCAACACTGAAAGCAAATTTCTAGTTGTTGCAGAGGTTCTGTTACATAATAACTCTCAGAAAACATTCTCTATAAATACTGCTATTAAAAATCATATTATTGAACTCTTTCGAATCCAACAAATATCAAATGTCACAACCTAATTGATTTTTCTTAGAGGTCAATGTTTGAAGCATCATGTAGTACATAAGTGGATATCATGTATGGACAAGTTTATAAATGTCTTCAATTTATACACAAAAAACAAAGGCCTTAGGGTGACTGTGCTGTAGTAAGGTCCCCACAGCTGATTTCTTGACTAATGGTTAAAAATGGTATGAGATTATAGACCCTCTGTTCATATCTACTACTATTCTGCTCTATCTTCTTAGAGTAAAATTTGAGGAAAAAATAAAACAGTAAATTTATGTATGTATCAAAAATAGGCAAACAAGAGGAAAGATGTAGAGAAAAAAATTAAGAATGAAATCATTGAGGTTCTGTTTAGTGTTTGAGTACTTGTTCTCCTGCCTTTCATAATCAAATCTTAATGAAATCTCTTGTTCCTTGAGGCAGGTGAACTATTTAATTGTGGGATAATGGGTCAGCCTACTAGAGTTTTGATGCCTACTACCCAGATATCTGGCTTGCACAAGAAAATGCACCTGTCGTCTCTAGTAAGGACTCAGTAGAAGAAAAGGCATCACAATAATAAGAGAAGAAAAATAACAATAATAATTGGTTTCATAAAAGCAATCTCTAATAAAGCAACTGGTAACCCTCTCCAATGTGGGTTTTTTTTTCCTTTTTTATTATTATTATTACAAGAAAAATTTACATTTACTCCCCTTGTTCCCGGCCCTCCCGCCCCCCCCCTACCCCACCGCCCTCCCCCTGCTTCCTTAAGATGGGGCAGGATACTCTGCCCTATGGGAAGCCCAAGGCCCTCCCCCCTCCTTCTCGGTCTAAGAAGATGTGCATCCATATAGAATAAGTTCCCAAAAAGCCAATACATGCAGAAGGGATAGGTCCCAGTACCATTATCATTAGCTTCTCAGTCAGTCCCCATTGGCAGTCCAGCTGGACCAGGACTGAATGAGCATATGACCTAACCGGACTCCAATGTGGGTTTTATAAATAATTTTTAATTAAGGAATTGCTTTTTATATTTGTTTGGTTTTTAATTTAACTTGTGAACTATAATTAAATGATGGACAAATAAAAGAGATGCAAAAAGAAGAAAGAATTTGCTAATTTTATATTATTGAGGAAATACTTAATTTTCCTTGAAAATTATCAGTAAGTAACTAAAAATAACCCCATTAATTTAAAATATAACCAACCATTTTCAAATCTAAATAATATATGTGACTACTAAGGTCATTATTTTCAAAACTAATAAGGAAAAACTGATTCAATTATCTTGGTATTTGCAAAGTATTAGAATAAAAATAAATATTCTTGTTCTATGAAAACTGGTAAAATGTTAACTGAAGAATCATGGATTCCTGAGATTGGAATTGCACCACCCACATAAATTAAAAATGAAACTGGAGCCAGTGCCCCCAGTGTTGGAGAAGAGAAAGACACATAGATCCCAGATAATTGCTGCTCTCTCTGGCCAACATAGGAAGCTCCAGGTTCAGGGGAAGACCCTGTCTCAAAAATAAGATGAAGAGCAATAGGGAAAGACAGCCAGAGCTAGCATTTCTTGGGTCATGTCAATATCGACAGGAAATATTAGCATTATTTGTTGTATATAACTAGGCATTTACAAACTAAAGCTTTGTACAAACAACTACTGCTTCATTTAATGAATCAGGCTCATGAGAACTAAGAATAGCAAGCAAGGGAGCAGTGTATAGGTTTTCCTGTACATAAGAAAATGGTTTATATTAGAGAAATTTTATTCATAGAAACCACTGTTTTATCATTCTTACTGAGAAACTCAATAATAATAGTAAAAACAGCAGACTTTGAATCCTTCATGAAATTAAGACAAATAAAATTTAATTTCCATTCTTCCTTACCAGAATCCCTGAAAATATAACTTATTTTAAAGAAATTTGTGTTATAAGTGGGGCAGTGGTGGTGCATACCTTTAATCCTAGCACTCAGGAAGCAGAGGCAGGCAGATCTCTGTGACTTCGAGTTTAACCTGGTCTACGAGATCTAGTTCCAGGACAGGCTCCAAAATAACAAAGAAACTCTGTCTTGAAAAACCAAGAAAGAAAGAAGGAAGGAAGGAAGAAGAAAGGAAGGAACGAACGAATGAATGAACTTGTATTTTTATACAAAACACTAATTAACATTTTGCTGTGTTAAAGTGGATTTTGTTCAGATAGAAATGTTTGCTTTCTGGGTTTCTCTAGGTATAGTCATTTTAAACTTAAGGACACCATTAACTATTTGCTATATTCCAATGAACTTTGTCTTTGATTGTATTAAAATACAAGTACCTAAAAACAACCAAAACATAATCTTGTATCAAAGCACACTACTATAAATTACATAAAGAACACGGTAAAAGAAGAGGAACATTCTTCATGGTACCTGTAAGAAAGTGGATTAGAATCCAGTATGCTATAAACATGACAAACACATTCTACAGATAGGAACATCTTCACTTTTTCTATACCCATAGTCAAATGGTAATTGATTCAAGACTATTGCTAAAATGGTATCCTGAACAAAAATATTAATAATATCCTCTACCTTAAAAACTTAAAATGCATAATGACTTTACAATAAGTTTTTTTTCAGTGTTGTGACATTTTAATTTAGATATATTTCAAAATAAAGGATGGGTCAGAACTCCAATTACTTCAATGACCAGTTTCTCAATGAATTAAAAAATGATGAGAATGGAGTTTGAACTTGCCATGTAAATTTACCATATGTACTTAAGAAAACAAATTCTGCTTATGAGGTTTCTCTGTGATAGATGGTTAAATAATGAAAAGATCAAATTTAAACAACTCACTAATTTGAATATGAAAGAACCCTTGACCTACTAGCTTGTTATGTCTCTTCAAACTATCTTTTAATTCTTTAAGAAAATTATGTGATATGTTACAAAGTAATAATGCTGGCCTCAATGGATAGATGTTGAATTATAAATTATATAAATACAATGCTAGGGAAATGTCTTGGTACTAAAACTCTCAAACATGAACTGAAAATTCAGAGATTGACCAGAGAGTTTTGCATTGCAGTTAAAAGCTTTCCCATCAGACAATTCAGAAGCTCCAATGTGGGCATGTGATATGTTCGCTGTTCCTATCAGGCTCACCCCACACCAACTGCATGACCAACTCCTTTGAATGGTAAAAATACTGAAGTAAATTGACTTTCCTAACATTTACCCTGAATCCTCAAATTTACTTAGATATTTCAATATTTAATGTTCAAAAGCCTTTCCTCTTAACATGTTCTATGTTCATCTCTTCTTTTCATAGCATTTATTCCCATTTCACAAATAGTATATTTTATCTATTTATTATATTCATTTCCACCTGTAATTTCTAGTTTATTTACCTCAAGTATTCAGAGTTATTTTTACTGTTTTGTTCATTGATACATGTCAATCAGCATGATGCCTGCTGGAAATTGTGGACTCAAAATAGTTAATGTGTGCTGAATATAATTAGAAAATATATGCTTCTGAGATAAAGAATATAAAGATGTTATTTTCTAGGAATATAGCCTTTTTATATTCCTTGACCTTTTTCCCTTATAACTTTTAGTATTGTTCCTTTTTCAGCTTGTTTAGTTTTTTTATTATTATGAGTCAACAGAATTTTCTGATTTGTCTAGAGTGGTCTGTGGTTGAGTAGAGAGTCTCTAGCTGAGTTCGGGGATGTAGCTCTGGCACCAGCTAACATGGCCGCTAGCTCACCTGGTTAAAGAGTGGAGAACCAGAATATGGTGTCACGGATGGTAAGGGCTAGTTGGGGGTGGTGGTGCAAACACTGAGAAAGTGGCAGTCTGCTAGCAAGAAGCCTACCTGGGATTCTGGCTCCTGGTCTGACTTCTGATGGGACAGGAGATTTCTATCAGAATTGTGGATTGGGAATTGGATGGCAAAAGGTGAATGGGGCAGCTAGTTGTAGGTTGGGGGACACTGAGGGAGTATTAGCAGTCTGCAGGCAGATAGCTTACCTGGGATTATACTATATTAACTAAAGGATGAGAAATTGACCTGATTTAGGCAGAAAACACTAGAATGGCAAAGCTCCTACAAATAAAAAATACAATAAACCAAACTGGAATTGCCTCTTATCCCTTTGTCTCCCAGTATAATTAACAACAGCAAACTAGGCAATATGCTTTCCTCAACTAATTGATTTTAGAACATATTCTTTACATATTTCTTTCTGGAGACTCAGCTTAACATATCTCCTGTTATCAATAAATAACAGAGAAATTTTTGTTCAATAAAGTATTTGAAATACTTTCATGCCAAGAACTGTGTGTTTGAGAGCAAGGCATAAAGTTATAAAATCCTTTAGATTCTTAAACTCAGGCATTCATATTCAACTATTTTTATAAATAATCTAAGAGAGAGCTAAAACCAGTATTCTCCTTGGATTGTGCAGACCTAACTTTATATCATTTTCCACAGTGCTGTATCTCAGCTATGACTTCTCTTTATTATGAAACACAGCCCAGTGGAATCGACCTCATATTTACCCATGTGAGAAGATGAGCACCTAGAATCTAAGAAGATGTTTACATTTAGAACCCTCCAACAAATATTTTGCTTAGGACAGCTATTCTTCTTACCCCTTACCCTTTCAAAAGAGTTTCTTATATTTTATGGCCTGGAGGAAATATTAGCTTCACATAAAGTTTTAGACAGATTTCTTAGTGAAACATATATCATAGAAGTCCTAGAACTGGTTCATTCTGAATTTCTTTATTCTCTGAAATCTGACAGGACTCAAGTTCAAATAAATGAGAATACAGGCACAGTTTGCTTTATAAGGAATAACTTAGAAACTGACCTCTGTCTAGAGCTTCTATGATAACTATGAACAATGAAGTATAAAGTATCCACTTGGGCATTTCACGTTCTAGAGTTCAGTTAAGTATACCAAACAAGTTTATAAATGAATGCATCTTATATACATTAAATAACAATTTATTCAATGAATAAATGTCTATTAAATATAGGAACTTTCTCTGTACACATACTGGAGCAAAGGGATAAAACACAGGCCTGAACTTGAAGGAGTCTACTAGCTTGTCCAATCAAAAACAAAATAAGATTCAGGGGGAACACAAAAGTGATTTTATAATCTAAATAGTTGAAATAAATAGTGGAATAATGAACTCAACAACACATATTGAAAATCTTCGACATGTTTTAATCAATATAAATAATTGTATCCAAAGAAAATAATAAGCAAAAACTATGATAGAATATAAATACTAGTACCCTTCTCCTTTCAAATTCTTGTGGGGAAACTAATAGTGTGAAAATCTGGTGTCTTGTGAAAATGTTAACTCATGATAGCTCTATAGTCATGGATGGCATTAAAACTATTACAGAAGACATCCAAGGGAACCTCACTTCCCTTTCTGAAATGTGAATAGATACGATTGATGTCATTGAACAGGTAAGCAAAGAATCTTGCTTCTCTTTGGTTTATGGACAGAGTACTAAGATTTCACTGTCTTTCTATACTTAAAGAGTAAATAATTGCAGCCACAATATGTTGTCACCCCAGTGGGTAGGCCTTTCCATTTCTAATGGGCAGAACAGGAGTTCCATCTCTCAGGCTAATTCACATCTGTCAAGTTGACAACCTATGGAAACCATCATGTGATTACCTCTTGTCCAATAAATGTTAGTAATTGGCGTTTTCATTCTAAGAACTGACCCTTCATTGTGTTGGTTGTGTCATGTGCTGTTTGGAGTTAGCTAACTTTATTAGGAAGTAATTCACAAATTTAGTGGAATCATTATTAAAGTTCTTAAATAACCCTAAAATTCATATGGAAACCTCAGATAACCCAAGTAGAGGAAGATTTTCTAAGCAAAGGGGCAATATTGTATAAGTTTTTAATATCTGATTTCAAATTATATTATACAATCGCAGTAATAAAAACAGCATGACACCGTACCATATGTATAAACTAGTGAAATTGAATGGAGTACTCAAAAATAGATCCACACTACTGTGGTTACCTTAATTTGTGTAAATTCATCAAAATATACCTTGTAGAAAAAACAGTCTCACGAAATAATGACACTAAAAAACTTGAAATCCTCATAACAAGATATAAATATAAATCAATTTTTCACACTGTATATGAGTCATTTCTAGTTTAAACAGCATTTTAAAATTAGTAATTAAAATTGATACTAATATAGAAAAGAAAATAAAAAGAATTTAAAAAGAATTTAAAGATACAAACACAGAAAATGCTTTTGTGAATAGGACCCAGTAGCCAAGGAAATGATTGCATGATGGACAAAAAGGACTAAGTGAACTTAGTATCCTTCCCCACTGCAGGGGGAACAAATGACACAATGAGAGTCTTCAGAATGAATAGGAAAAATACACACACACACACACACACACACACACACATTAACCATTTGTCTGAGAAGCGGTAAGATCCAGAAAATATAAATAACTCAAAACTTTAATATTATAAAACCAAATAATTCAACCAGCAAACAAAAAAATTGAAAACACAGTTTTAAAAGAAGTCAAATGCCCTTTAAATATCAGTGTTTTTATCAGGGAAATGCTAACCAAATAGTAATGAGATTCATCCTCAGTCAGTTACAATTGCCTTCAAAATAAATCAAGCAAACTAAAATGGGTACAAGGATGCATTTTACAAAGAACTTTTAGACACTATTTGGGAAATATAAGTTAGTGCATACACTATAAAAATCATCATGGGTATTCTTCAAAAAACTTAAAAATAGAACTACTTTATAATCTAACCCATATCTAGATAGATGCCTCAGGAATCTCAGTGTGTAGCAAAGGTCCTTGGAATTTGGTGTTTGTTGCTTCTCTCTCCACAATAGATAATCATAGAATTAGTACAGGTATCCACTAACAGTCTGATAGATTTTGACATTTGGCATCTGTAAGCAATGTGGTACTTGGCCATTAAGTAAAATAAATCACACCATTTCCAGGAAAATAAATAGAAGTATTAAGCAAAATAAGTTTGGCTAAAAAGACAGCTATTACATATTTTCTTGCATATGTACCATCCAGACATTGAATATAGTATAATTAAAATAATATATAAACAAAATATAGTTTATGAATCGGCAAACTTTGGAATTTGTTTTATTAGCATATTAATTTTTAAAAATAATGCATATTATCCTTACATTGTACCATATGCATAATGTAAGCTTTTTCTTTGCCTTTATTATCTGCTCCAGTTTACCTTTTAGCACCCTTTCTCTTCCTGTTCCTTGTTCTACTTTCAAGTCATTTTAAAAACCAAACTTCTTATAACTATGCTCCATACATAAGCAAAAACTGACAGTAATTTTTATTCTTGTGCTGTGCAGCTGTTTCTTCAAAGATTAAAACTTTCTAACTCCCAGAGAAGATTCTTTAGATAGAAAGCAAACAACTTAAAATAGCTTCAGGAAATCCTTGAAACTGATAAGAATCATTAGGCTCCTCCCTGCTGAGGAAAACCAATAACAACTATTGAGAGCTACTTTTATTTTATTTTATTTTTTTATTGTTAAATGCAAAATTTACATTTACTCCCCTTGTTCCCGGCCCTCCCGCTCCCCCACTACCCCACCGTCCTCCTCCTGCTTCCTTATGATGGTGCAGGATACCCTGTCCTATGGGAGCCCAAGGCCCTCCCCCCTCCATCTCAGTCTAAGAAGATGTGCATTCATATCGAATAGGTTCCCAAATAGTCAATACATGCAGAAGAGATAGGTCCCAGTGCCATCATCGTTGGCCTCTCAGTCAGTCCCCATTGGCAGTCACATTCAGAGATTCCAGTTAGGTCATTTGCTCATTCAGTCTTGGTCCAGTTGGATTTGATGAGCTCCCAATAGATCGAGCACACTGTCTCTGTTGGTGGGCCAGTCCCTCATGGTCCTGACTTCCTTTCTCATTTTCTCCCTCCTTCTGCTCTTCCACTGGACCTTGGTAGCTCAATCCCTTGTCCTGACGTGAATGTGGGTCTCTGGCTCTATCTCCATTCATCATGCAAAATTTCTATGGTGACGATTAGAATATTCAACAAAGTAATTATGGGACAAGTTCAGTTCAGGCACCCACTCCTCTGCTGCCCAAGTACCTAGCTGGGACCTCCCTATGAATGCCTGGGATCCCCTCAAGAGACAAGTTCCTTGCAAATCTTAAAAAGACTCCCGTTAATGTAGATATCTTATTCCCTTCCCCAATAACCATCCTTCCTGCATCTCCACCCTCCCCCAACCCAGGCTCTCCG
The DNA here is from genome assembly GCA_028555095.1 of Dicrostonyx torquatus. NCBI lineage: Eukaryota > Metazoa > Chordata > Mammalia > Rodentia > Cricetidae > Dicrostonyx > Dicrostonyx torquatus. The sequence goes on along the minus strand of JAQHUG010000488.1, from coordinate 552,746 downwards.
CGGTTCTTCCTTTCTCCCTTCTACCCCCTCTCTTTCACCTACCCCCTTCCCCCATCCCAACTCCCACCCCCATCCCCACACCCGTGCTTCCAACTTTTGTCTGAAGGTTTTGTTTGCTTCTGACTTTTAAACAATCCAAGCTGCAAAGAAAACTCTGAAACCGGGCTCAGAAGAGTTTAGAAATCATCCAGGCTGCCTGCAATAGTCTCAGACAAAGAGAGCCACTTGGAAAGACACCTTTCAACCCATAAACTGCCAGCAGGGTATTCAGTGGGCTTTGGGTCCCGAGCCTATGTGGACTTTGCTCATGCAGCTGTCTTTGAGTCATTCTGCTCCTGCAAGTAACTCATCTGATATAAACACATCTGATATAAGCCACTTGATTAGCAGAGAATTACTATTAGATCAACAAAACAATAATAAAGTTAATACTTGACCCTCAAACTATTCATGCCTTTTAAATCTTTTTCTAAGCTTTATGAACATAAATCTAATGATCATTGTACATTTACTCTCAAGTGCTTGCAAATTCTGTGTGGTAGTGATTTTTATGGATTTTTTTTTACACAAGATTGTTCTATAATCAGTGCATTATGGTTTTTTTTGTTTTTGTTTTTGTTTTTTTTTTTTTTTGCAAATCAACTTAATCATTAGTATTCTGAACCAAGATTACTAAATGAAAATTTTCCCTTTCTGGTTGCTGCAAGAAAAATATTTCTGTAGCATGGTTGTGTTACTGCTCTACAAAATACATTATTTCTGTTTACCAGGACAATAGTGTTGAGAGAGCGATTCCTTCATCCCTAGAAGGCAGATAGAACACACATTTAATGCCATACTTATAAACAAAGAGGGCTAGAAACTTTTGAACAAAAAATAGTTTGCTGTTTTTGCCTGCTGAAGGAAACCAGCTTTAACAGCTTGACATATTTTAATTGGCTGACTACTACAGGAACTGAAGCAAGTGAGAGAAACTGTAAGAATAAGAGGAAATTGGAAAGGTTGAAAGAAATGGAAGTAACTGGCAATCAGCAAATATGCATAGCCAAAAGAATAAACAAGGTTTTGTTTCAAAGTGTTAATTTGAGTTAAAACATTACATTAGAATGCAATTCAGTTGAAAATAAAGACTGACCTATTAAAAGAAAATTAATCAGCATCAATAATTTCCATTTGCTTAGGATGGTATTTAAAAATAATGGCCATAGGGCTAGTAAGAGAGAATTTCCTAATGTGCCTAACCACAGAGAAAGATTTGTCATATAAACTAAGCAGGTAAGTTGTGATAAAGTCAAGTGGGCAAAATAAAGCAGTTATTAGTTAATAATAAATGTTAAAATTGTTGTTTATATTGACAAATCAATGCACTGGCAATGTCTAGGAGGAAATGAAGAAATTATATCTGCCATTTAGGCATGTGAAAGCCTGTGGGCATGTGGCAGTAGTTCATATAAGTGTAAGGAAGATGAAGATGCGGTATGCACATAGACATATGCAACAAGCATACACATGTGTACAGACATATAAATGCAGGCACATTCTGACACAATGTAAATTCAGAATTATCCTTTGTTCTTAATTACTGTTTTGACTGATACACACATCTTTTAGTGCACAGAGGATAAGAGTGTCAGACTACAACACCCTAGAAAGTCAGAGAGCATTTTTATCACTCTAGATCAAGTTAATAAAATGATCAGCCATGAAAACTATAAATACAAGGAGCATCACATAGACTGAGCAGGTTGTATTTATAAATGTAGGAAATTAAAAACAATCAAAGAAAATAAAGCCATGAATTTGATTGAGACCCTGGGTAATTAAGTAGAAACGTTTGGATGGATGAAATGGTAGGAGATATGTAACAATATTACAATATCAAAAAATTTTAAAAGGGCCTTTTATTCCTGACTAGGACCATGTAGGCTATGCCAGAGAAGAAGAGAGTGTTCCCGCTGTGCCAGAAAATCCTAAGGAAAAGCTCAGGAATTTCTCAGAGGTGAAGGTGAGGCACTTGTGGAAGTTTGTCCTAAAGACAATGCGAAGATGAAGCTTAACTATGAAGTGACAGATGATCACAAGGAATACAGACAGATGTACCAGACTGAGATTTAGAGGGAGAGGATGGCAAGGAAAGCTGGAAACTTCTGCTTGCCTACAGAACTGAAGTTTGTCATCATTTGTCATCAGAATCTGAGGTATCAATGGTGTAAGCACAAAAGTTGGCAAGATATTGCCGCTTCTTGTGTTAGTCAGATGTCCAATGGCACATTTTTTTTAGCTCTAAATTAAAGCTGTGTAAGCTTTGATTTACATTCTGGAGATTGTGGAGCCATACACCATGTGGTGATATCCACAACTTCAAGTCAGTAAATGAACTCATCTACAAGTGCAGTGATGCCAAAATCAGTAAGAAGAGACTTGCCTTGACAGGCAATTCCTTGATTGCTCAATCTCTTGGTAAATACAGCATCATCTGCATGGAGAATCTAATTCGTGAGATCTATACAGTTAGATAATGCTTCAAAGAAGAGAATAACTTCCTGTGGCTCTACAAATTAACTTCTCCATGAGGTGGACTGGAGAAAAAGACAACTTATTTTGAGGAAGGTAGACATGCTGGTGACAGGGAAGACAGTATAACCACGTTTATTAGACAGATAAACTATGGTGTTGCTCATGGTATATTTGTAATCTGGTCAGTTAATAAGAAGTGACAGCATGCCAAAATAGGTAAACAAATAAACAAATGAACAAGAAGCAAATAAATATAACAAGTAAATATTAACATAAAATTCAAAATAGGCCTGCTAAGAAAATGTCTTCATGGGAGTCATTACATTTTTTATCCATACATACTACTAGTAAAATAGTAGAACCATTTACTTATAAGAATGTTTTCAAGCTCTCATAAAATTTTGTTTTGCACTGTTTTATTTTATTTCATTTTGCTGAGACACAGCTCACTGTAGCAGTGGCTGGTCTGGAGCTCCCTATGTACGTAGGCTAGCCTCAAATCGACAAAAATGACCTCCCGCAACATTAATTTTGTTGTTCTCTTCTTGTTTTCACTGCACTGAAGAATGTAATCTAGAATGTACTGTTATTTGTCCCATTATTTAAACTATCAAGTGAAAATTCAAAACATTTTATTCATTAATTCTCTATACATTTGTCAAAATTTACAACTATATGCAAAGATATATGTTTCAAAGTGACCTTCTCACTTTTCCTTATGCTTATAAGATGATTTTTAATTATTATTGATAGCAAAACCATGGGTTTTCAGTAGAAGACTACGCCTTTAAGAACATTTGCTTTCAGAATTCCATTCAGCAAATAATAGCCTTTCCTTGTACAACTTAGAAAGGTTTTCTGGGGTAATCCCTGTGCCTCACACCTCACACACACAGTTCTTTTCCCCTGAGTGAGAATGCAAACAGACTCGTTTCCAACCAAGAGAGTAAAGCAAAGGTGAAGACATTTTGCAGATGTAACTATGATCCCGAATCACTCAACTTTTAATTTATCAAAGGAAGATTATACTTAGTTGAATCTAACAACCAGGCTGAAGTCCTAACAAGGCAAACATGTGCCTTCTCTGAGATCAAAGATTCACTCTTCTGTGGGCCTCAAAGAAGGAATACATCATAAATTCTATACCCACAAGGGAATAAATGATAACAGCAACACAAGGTAGCTTGTAAGTTATTTTCCCCGTGGTAAACCTTTGATAGGATTCCAGCCTTGCTGATCCAATAACCACAGTTGCATGACCCTGTGTTTTCACCCCTAAGTAACTTTTAAATTAGCAGTCTGCTTTTTGTATCTTACGAATGCTTTCCAGACATTTCTGGTTTGTGAAGATGATCACCTCTGAGCTTATTCTACGTCTAATTCTAACACTAATTTCTGAAACTCCCCCAAAGACAGAGAGAACTTTCAGGAGAGGAAGAGACAGTTCTCTAGGGACCCACAGTAATGGAACCATCTCCTCACATCTCTAGTGGAACTCAGGGATAATGTTTTCTTTTGTGCTTAGTTTTATAATACATGTTTGATTTATATGTCAAAGAATTGTATGTATTTAAGAATACTTTTTATAATCTTAAGGATATATTAACTGTATTAGTCAGAGGTCTTAAATGATTTTTCCTAACGGATCTATATATAGAAAGGGGATTTGTCAGTATGATTTATAGGCTGTGGTCCAGCTAATCCAACAATGGCTTGCTATAAATGGAAGGTCCAAGTAAATGGAGGGTCCCAGTGACCAGTAGTTGTTCACTCCACAAAGCTGGATGTTTCAGCTTGTCTGCAGTACACTGGAATCTAGAAGAAGTAGGCTGTAATGCCAGTGAAAGAATGGACTTGCTAGCCAAAGCAAGCAGACAAAGTTAAAGAGAGCACTTGCTTCATCCGTGTCTGTATATAGGCTGCTATCACAAGGTGTGGCCCAGATTATGGTGGCATTTTTCCACCTCAAAAATATCTGGATTAAAGTTTAATCTTCATACATCAAAGATTCAGATTAGAAGTAGATCTCTCTACTTCAAATAATTTAATTAAGAAAGAACCACTTACAGGTGTGTCCAGTCACTTGAGTTTTAGCTAATTGCAGATGTAATCAAATTGACAACCAAGAGTAACTACCACACTAACAAAAAGAGCAAAGAAAAGAAAAGAACATTTTAAATTCACAATTTAAATTCTAATTAAAATTTAAAATTGCTTCACTTCTTCCATTTCACTTTTAGAAGCTCCATTATTAACATATCAACAATAAAGTTTCCTAAACAAGACCTGAAAACTACAACATCCCTCCTTCCCCCCCCAAAGAAAACCATGCTAACATGGAAAGGGAACACATTTTTATTATTATTTTTTTTTTTGGTTTTTTGTTTTGGTTTTTCGAGACAGGGTTTCTCTGTGGCTTTGGAGCCTGTCCTGGAACTAGCTCTTGTAGACCAGGCTGGTCTCGAACTCACAAAGATCCGCCTGCCTCTGCCTCCTGAGTGCTGGGATTAAAGGCGTGCGCCACCACCGCCCGGCTTTCCTTTTTTTTATTATTGAAGATATTTTCACAATGTGCATGTTAGTTAGCTACTCACTACTACAGGAAATAATTGAGGTGATCAACTTAACCAGAAGAAAAGATGAACAGAGTTCACAATTTTCTTCACTTCTGGGCATTTACTATTTAGTTTGCAATGCTCATTGGGCAGCACAAGCTGTCAAAAGTGTGTGATAAAACAAAGCTACTTCCCTCATTACCAGGAAGAAAAAGAACAGCAAGGAACTAGGGTCCTACAATCCTCTTAGAGGACATACATACAGTGATTTAAAGGCCTCACAAGAGGCATCCGTTCCTAGAGGCTTTCCCCACTTGTTAATAGTATCACATTGGTGATTAAGCCTTTTGGGGACACTTAATATTCAGAACAACTATGCAGTACCAGTTGTTTGTAGAGATTTTCATGAAAAAAATTCCACTATACTTTCAAAATATGCCAAATGTATTCACAAAGCTGTGCTTGCCCACAGTTTAATCAAAGGATTTAACTGATAAAACTACAAGCTTCTTATCCCATATTTCCCTAAATTGCATGCATTTCTTGATTCAGTTGTAACTGAAATGAGATGTTGAAAGTTAAGTATTTCTTAAGGAAGTCTGTGAAACCCAAGAGGCCAGGCATCCCAGGAGGGCTGTGATAATAATAACAGCATTTCTTGTTTGTTAGTATCTCATATCTGTGCTCACTAAACACAATAGTTAGCATCCCTAAAACAAAAAAAAATGAAAAAAGTAACAGCAACCTTGTGTTTGTGTGAAACAGAAGCAGACTATTATGAGTCAATGTCAATGTGACTTCACAGGAGATCTTGCTGTACCACCCAGACAATTAAATCACTATAACATTGGTGAATTACCTGGAACAGAAAGCTGAGGAAAACAAATGGAATTTATTTTGTTTTCACTGAATGCTAAAGAACATTATGACTGCAGTCCTAAAGGACTGATATTTTTAAATGTTTGTTCAGTTATTCCATTATTATATTTCACATACATAAAATTTTCTAGTTGTGTAAAGTATATTTTACTAACATGGCTATCTCAATGGAACTATAATTATATAATTACTTTGGGACAGGATAAAAATAAATTCAAAACAAGAAATTTCAGAAATGAATAGGCAGAATACCTACACTATTAATCAGATCCTGTGGTTTCATAGAGTGAAGTGATATAACAGAGATCAAGGAGAAAGTGAAAACAAGCAGTAATGTGGAATCAGACTAGTCAAAACTGAAAAAAAATACTAAAATAGCAGAAAGCTAAACTCTGAACATAGAAAATGAATCCTGTGGTTGATGTTACAAATGTCTTCTAGCCTGTGTCTTCTAGTAATGTGATGACATCATAAGAAATGATAAGCCTTTAATTTACAATTTTTCCAAATAAAAAAAGTCTAATTATATGATATTTCAAGTAGATTTGGTGGAATTCTTTTCAAATAAAAATACACAGTATCATCAACAGAATTATTAGTTCAACTCAACTTATTGATTTCCTTGTATGCTTCTGCTGAAATATAAGAAACTGCACTTAAGATTTTTGAATTACCCTGTTTCTATTGTCTGGTGACATACTTATGAGAATTCACTGTAGTGCTTATACCAGAGCATCAAGCCACGGCTCAGTAGCAAAATCATGAGGGAAACAACTGATACGTTATAGTGTGCTAGCTTCTGTGCTCTCATGCCCAATAAGTTAAGTCGATTAAATATTGCTTTTCGTTACAACCAATTCAACCTCAAATGGAATTATCAGGATGAAAAACCATCCCAAACCAAGAAGGAACTTTAGTTAATGTAAAAAAAATAAATAAATACTAGAAAGACTAGTTTGATAATTAGAATATTTTGGTTTTGCAGATAATTTGATCCCATCTCTCTCAATTGCATTCACTTACTTATTATACATAGGTTCTAGCATATATTCAATGCTTTCTTGTTATTGTTGGTGATTATTTCAGTGTGAATGCATAGGAATTAGAGAACATAGGCAGAGAATTTCTTCTTCTCCAGTGTACATCCACCTTCCGAAAGATAGAGTTTCTGTTTCTATCACCCTTAGTCCCAATGCCTCAAGTTGGTAAACTGAAGAAAATTAAATATGGAGGTAATCCCAGGCTAACACAGACTCTCACCAATTCTTTCCAGGACAACTGGAAAGTGGCCCAGGACAACTTCTACTACTTGAAAACTTTGTAAAATGTGCATTACAGGATAAGCTTTAGTCATAATATAACTCCCCTCTCATTCCACTAACTTGTGTTACCTACTTCAAGTTCATTTATGCAGCTCACAATGTGACATATAAACCTAGCTTCTTTGAGGTTCATGCTGTGTGACTCCTGTTCTTACATATAAAATTAAATATCTTCTATGCTAATTTGGTACACATAAATTTAATTTGTAGGTCAGCAAAGGAACCTAGAGGGATATAGGAAGGCTATTTTTCAGCACCTGAGGCTATTAAAAGTGGCTTAATTTATATTCTAAAATGTGGCTTCAGAGTAACACCTATTTAGGAGTTATATTTCACAAAGTTTGCTTATAATATTACTTCTAAATAAGTGTGTAAATATTTCATCACATGAAAATATAGTAATAATATGCTCACTGTGACAAATTACAATTTCCAAGGAGAATCACATCTTTATTCCCCATGCAGCAGACTGACCAATAATATAACACTCTTGCTCCTTCAGGAGTAGTTAAAATCTTCTCTATCTCTTTTATATACATGGTCTTGGATCTTCACTAATCTCCAGAACTTAATAGAATGGATACTGCGCCAGTTAAAGAGATTGAACACCAGTCTCTCTGGAAACTTCTGTTGTATGCCATAGGACAGCTGTTTGCCTTGATGGATTACCATTCCCCTGACACCAGCTTTCTGTGAAAAGTTTCACTCATGAAGAAGCTATGGGAGGCTGTGTTTACTAAAGAAAAAGAGAAGAGAGAGAAAGAAAGTAACATAAAACAATAAAGAGAAGTCATCAAGAAAGTCAGGCATTTACAAGAAAAAATCATCTTGAAGGCAGATTTTCAGTCCTTGTAAGTCTTAGTCAATATGACCAGTATCAAACATAAATCTGAAAAATTTCTGTGAAACCCTGATTAAAATATTTGAACAAAAATAAAATGATTTGCCAGGTGGTGGTGGTGTATGCCTTTAATCCCAGCACTCGGGAAGCAGAGGCAGGCAGCTCTTTGAATTTGAGGCCAGCATGGTATACAAGAGCTAGTTCCAGGACAGGTTCCAAAGCTACAGAGCAACCCTGTCTTGAAAAACCAAAATAAATAAATAAATAATGAAAAATAAAATTATTTTCAATTTATTCTATTTCTAGGTTGCTAACTGTTCATATATAATGAAGTGGATAAGGGCCATTTCTATTTTCTCAAAGAAAATGAAAGGTCTCAGGAAACTGGAGGGCAGAGTAAATAAGAGTTGGAATATGGAATTTAGAGTAGAGAAAGATCAGCAATCCATATTGAAAGAAAACCAGGGTAACTGGAGCCCTGGTTATTTGGAAAATAAAAAAAAAATAACAAACTAATATTCCTGAAGGAAGATATATCCAAAAGGAAATTAAAAATTAAAAAGTATTATATTTTAACACACACAAAAAAACAATCAAATACAAATAAAACACCAAGGGTTCAGAGGATGAAACAAGAAGGTTTTGAAGGAAGAATATGTACAAGTTGATGCTCGGTACCTGAGAGGAATAAAAGACCACTGTGGAAAGGGAGATTCTGTCCATAGTTGCCACTGAACCATGTTCAGACTCAAATCATCCAGAGACACACATTCCAATCTTCTCTTCTTCACACTGGAACCAAAGTGAAATGTGGGTTTCATTTGCTTAATTTAATGTGTTCCTTTATTTGTACCAATAGACTGTTTTCCTTAGGTAGTTTTAATTTATGTAGATAACGCAGTTAATTTTTCAATTGCAGAAAGTAAGAATAGTGGTTTAAAATCAATAGTTAAGGTTATAAAAAATGCAGGCCCATAAAGAACATTTAGAAAAAACAACCTGATGATTAAATTTTCAAATAGGTTTTTTTTTTCTTTTTTTTTTATTGTTAAAAGAAAAATTTGCATTTACTGTCCTTGTCCCAGGCCCTCCTGCTCCCCAACTACCCCACCGCCCTCCCCTGCTTCCTTGAGATGGGGCAGGATACCCTGCCCTGTGGAAAGCCCAAGGCCCTCCCCCCTCCATCTCGGCCTAAGAAGGTGTGCATCCAT
>JAQHUG010000488.1:525212-541241 GCA_028555095.1 Dicrostonyx torquatus | reverse complement strand
TGCCAAAATACTTCATTACTTATATATAGAATTTTTCTTATTTTAGTTTTATATGTATTGAAAATGTGTTGTGTTTGTAACGGGGAGAGGGATATAAGTTAATCATTGTATTATAACAAAAAATAAATAATTTAAAAAATATTTATGCAGAGAATGTATTTTGTTGGTAGTTTTTTATTTTTGTTTACAATTTATTTTAGGTAAATAAAAGTCTAAGATAACAGCTAAAGCATGTCTTGTGATACCCTTTACGTACATTTGTGCACACTTATGCCTTTGTCTTCGACTACAATATTTCAGTACTTCCTGGAAATCATTTTTTATCATCTTAAGTTTATTTTCAGACATTCTTTCTTACTGTTTAAAGGCTGTGCCCTATAGGAGTTGAACTGTGACCACATGGTTGGTTACTCAAAATTCTTTTGACTTGCACACTCATTGTATTATCATAAACTTAAGAAAACTCCTTCCACACTTTATTTATTTTAGTATCCTCATGTTTAGAAGTAATTTGAAGTAAAGCGAACTCACCTAACACAGAAATCCCTCCACATCCTTAGGATAACAAATCTTCCTTACCTCAGATCAGGATAGATTTTTTTTAACTCTAAATATTAGCAGCATACATACATCTATCTTAATATTTTTACCCAATCATAGATCAGGAACCAAGCAGTAGATGTATGTGGAAAGAAATCATTCTGTATGACTCTCAGTACAATTATCGGGTTGTAAAATGTACTGTATTAAAGTTGTATAAAAATAGTGGTGATAAATTGTTCTAATAACAGTTTGTACTTTTTATTTCAAAGAAATATTTTTTTAAAAAAAGCTAAACTAGTTGAACTGGGAGTTTTTCTGGAATTAGACACACTTGCTGCACTTGCTATCCTGTATGCTGGGTTCAGCATTAATCACAGACGGTTATCAGCATTTTCTTATTAACTTCGGTATTGCTGGGAGCAAAACTGCTCCATTTTCCTGTCTGACCTGAGGACCTGAAATATATTTCTTTTTGTTATAACCTGCACTTTTACTGGATTTCGGACAGGTGAAAAACTTTAGACACAAATTAATGCAAAACATCACTTCAAAATAAGGCCCCTGTAACAATTAAGGCCAATTCTGCTAATGTTCCTGACAGCTATACAGAAAGATGGAATTTTGTGTTTTCCTATCACTTTGTTTTGCTTCACTGAGAAATGATGAAGCAATGTTTGTTTGATTACTATTTAATTTCTAGATCTTGCACAATATGTATGTTCTCAGTGTTTGCTTTGCTGTTAAATAGGGTCTCTCAGAAGCCATTCCTACAGTGGGAGTCACTTGAGAACAACAAATTTGTTAAAGGCATTCTCAGTACACGTGTTATTTTCATCCTGGACTTAACATTAATAAGGTATCATTTTGACACGCAGCAGCATAAGTTATGTCTGAATCTTAAATAGCTACAGAGTGGTCTCTTTGCAATATTTTAAAGCACCTTAAAATACACAATGAAATAATTTTTTCTGAATATTATTTTTTTTCTTCAAGCAAGTAAGGAAAGAGAATTAGCATTGTTCAAAGATTGGCACAACTATTCCAGTTAGTCCTTATAACTGGGTTAGCTCAATCTGTTGTTTTTCAAGACGTTAACATTGGCAATATTCCAAAGCAAACACTAAAGAGCCTGAAGCCCAGAGTCCTCTCCCTTCCACCAGCAGCACACAATGGCTCTAGTGTCAAGAGTACCACTAAGAATTCCTTAACACTGGGTGGCGCCATATACTAGCAAAAAAAGAATATATTTCACAAGGCCCTGATTTCTTAGCTTTAGGTCACTTTTGCAGCCCTGACATAAGGGCACAAACGGACATGATTTTATGGGTTCTCTTGCTATTTCATTCACACTGGTATCTGGCCTATTAGAAAGTAAATGGCAGCCGTTCTTTTCCAAGAGGTACCATGCTCACAGTACCATGTTCAGGGCAAAGAGCTGCTGCAACTTGGAAGAGCAGCATCTCCTCCCCCTCGCCCCGCCTACATATTGCACAACAAGATGTTTGTTTGGTGGAAGCATTAAACGAATTACAAATGTTCATAAGTTATTGATTTCACAGTGCCAAAATTCATAGGCAGCGTATGCTTTTCACTCACCTGTCTCTTACAATGTCACACACATTAATGGAGGGGTTTTTGTTGTTTGCTTTTTAATAAAATTGGACAGCAAGGATTCTATATTCATGAGAGAACAAATAAGAAATAAGGCTGCGGGGAATTCTTATTATTTTATCTATAAAATTAAACACTAAATTGGGAGAATTCACCAGTGAAGCATTTGAATTTCTAAGTATGAAAACAAAACAAACAGAAGCTTGGTGGCATAGGTCAGAAGGGTGCCCAAGCCTGAGTACCATGTCCCGGCTCACATAGCTGAAGTAGAGAACTGACTTTTAAAGGTTGTTCTCACACATATAAGTACACAGAATAAAATATTAAATATAATAAAAAATGTAAAAGATAATAACAGAGGCACGCATAAAACGCAAACCCAAAGGAGGAGCAGCTCACTCTTTTCTCGTTGTGAGTTATACATACCTGACATGCTTTGTTTCCAGCATTGCTTATTAAAGAATGCATATTACATGAATTGTTGGTCCTGAAATTTCTGCGCTCTTTCCATTTGTACTCTAGCCTTAATGATAAATTCCTTCATCTATTCAGCCACTTTAAACAATCGGAAATGTAGGGATGTACCCAGTCCTTGATTCTTTGCCATCCACATGCATTCAGAGCAGACACATTGTTCAGTAACTTTCGCTTTCAATGAAAACAAATATTAAACATCATTCTATTCACCACAAATGTTTAAATTATTGTTTGCAACCAAAGTATGATATTCAGTATCTTAGATATGCTATAGATTCTTCAATCACTTTTTAGTTTAAATAAATAGGGCTTTGATCTTTCATTTTCTTTTTTCTTTAGAAAAGTTTCTTATATGCATATTCTACAGACACATACACAAATTTATTTTAGGTAACATTTAGAAGAAAATTTATTAAGGCAAAAAGAAAGCACATTTTCCTAGAAAGTTTATGTGTCTTAATTACTTTTCTTCAAATTATGTTGGAGTGAGGCTTCCTTGTATCTTCGTTTCTTCTGTACAGTAGAAGACAGTATCTCTCTTTTCTTCCTCATATTTGAGGGTTATGACACTTTGCTTACTATTTTCATTGTTGATTTTATAGGCGATTTTAGATTATTTTATTGTTTTAAAATTGTTTATTAGCTTGTCTTACAATTGTACAATTATATAGTATTTCCACATTTTCATACTGAATCGATTCCACTTTTCCATGGCATGTACTCCATTTTAAGGCATTGTTTGCCCAGTCTCAGTCAAACAAAGTTTAATGTTATTAATCATATCCATTCACTGTTGAAAATTCTGACTTTGAGTGCTACTTAAGAAAATTCTTCATATACAAAAATATCAATATACTTGCACTTCCTTTTTACCAGTGTCTCTATATAATAAATCATTCCATCTACTTATTTAATGTGGTTAAAATTCAATTTTGCTTATATAACAGGTAATCAAGCATTTTCTGTAATGAATACATTTTCCCCAAAGCCCTTAAATAAATGTTTATCACTGATAATGAGTTTGAGACTTTGCTAAAAATATAAACTCCAGAAATCTCCCTGATGCGTCTGTCTTAGCTCTCACACTACTTCACTGGGTTTATTATGTGTGTACAGTTTATTTCATAAAACTGCTCCTGCTTTCAGGCACAGTGCAACCTGCATTCTGTTCATGAGGGTGGGAACTGTAGGATCTGGAGGACTTCAGAGGCATGCTTGTCTGAACAGTGAGCTGGAGGCCAGCTTGAACTACAAGAGACACTAGATCTGAGACTCAAACTAATAACCCTGTAATTAGTTATAATGAAATAGTGTTTTCAATATCAATTATAGGAAAATACAAAACTGTGGGCTTGGAGCTGGGTATGTTGGTGCATGCTTGTAGGGCCAGCACTCAAGATGTAGAGACAAGAAGATTGCCACAAGTTTTAAGATCAGCCTCATATAAATTGTGCATAATGTGCAAATCCAAGAAACAAGAGCCCGTCTCAAAACTAATAAAAATACAAAAAATAGTGAGTAGGTAAATTAATCATTAATTACTTGTGTGATTAATAATTAATTAATTATTGATCATTAATTATTAAATACATCAGATTTAGACTAAATAAGATTAATGATCTTTTTTAAGTGGCCACATTTTGTTTATCTTGTATGTGCCTGTGGACTTGTGCATGCCGTGTCAGATGATAACCTATGTGCGTTAATTTTCTCCCTACACTACGTGGCTTCTGGGGATCCAGTTCAGATCAAGGTTGGGAGACAAGCATGATTACCCACTGAACCATATTGTAAGCCACATGATTAAGATACATATGTGCACAGTGGAGTCTCAATCTAAAATATCAGGAAGCGAATATCCTATGTTTCAATAGAATGAAACTACAGCTGTAAATTATGCCATGTAAAATAAAGCAGAGATAGACATACATGCAAATTCTGCATGCTCCCCTTACATGTAAAACTGCTGAACATGAAAAAAGCAGAGAACAAAGCAGTCATCACTAGAGGCTGGAAAGCAAGAGGATGGAGAGACACCGGCAAAAGACACAATGATTGAGTTAAGATAGCAGAAAATAATCTTTGATAACTGTTAAGTCTTGTTACCTATCTTATTCCACATCCCTAACACATTATAACATTACTACATCCTCCACAAATACATATACAAATTGTGGCATATTCAGTAAGAATTAAGTTTAAAATATCAAATTCAATAAAATTTACACCTTTAATGGAATTTTTATACCTTTTTGGAATTTGCATCAAATATTTTGAATGATTTAAAGAAGTTTAGTCTGAATCTCAGATCTAAATTTAATAGAAATTGATCAGGATGAGAAATAACTTACTAACGTACTGTTAGGACAAAGAAACCACGATTCTAGCTCTTTTGGAGTTACTGTGTTTGTATTTGCAGTGGCAATACTAAATCGTGACTGAATACCCTGGCTAATTTTAGAGTGCAAAGCTGAACACACAAGGCATGAATTCTACTAGTAGGAAAGAATAGTTTAAGGAAGACGTAATTGCATTAATGATACAACTTCTAAAGGTGTGATTTTTACCACTTTCATTTGGGATACCTTCAATACATACTCAGTTTGTCACATGTTATTGTGCGTGTGCATATGTGCCTGTGTGTATGTTCTATGCCTGTGCATGTAAGGAGGTGCACTCATCCAGGTTCATGTTTTGTTGACACTAGAGGTTGATGTTAGAATATCTTCTTTGAACTCTAATTCATCTTATGTTTTTGGACAAAGTTTTTATGGAATCTGAAGCTCACCATTTGACTAGAATAGTTGGGTAGCAGGTAGCAGTCATCTGCCTTTCTCTATCCTCCAGCACGGGGTAACAGACAAACTTACAACTAAATTCCAATTTTTCCTGGGGTTATAGGCTCCGAACACAGGATTCATGCTTGTGCAGCAAGTCTTTACTCAACAAACCACATCTCTGCATATGTAATTCTTGATAAAAGTATAAAGTTTACCTGGATTTATTGTGGCATATTTTTACTAATAAATATTTATACCATCTTATATTAAGCAATGCTCCAATTCTCTAATACCACTCAAAATTCTACAATTCAATTTATCTGCTAATAATGGGATTTATCTAAGAATCTACAATTTAATTGGGTCTCATAACTCTCTCGCATTCAGTTTTCAATTACAAAGCTTAGGCATTATTCTAATTTATGAGGTATAAATCAAGGATTCTCATAACTACCTCCTTCGTTCTTGTTAGAATGATGCTTATTTGTGGAATTCAGGACAGTGCTTTAATCTTTTCAATCAATTATAACCTATCTAAATCAGGAACATCCCAAAGAAATGCATATATAGGACCGGATACTAAAAGGAGTGCCTTGCCATCTCTGGGTGTTCTACCTCCTCACATTTTGCCCTAACCACCAGCTAGCAGGTTGCCAAACCTCAACTTCTGGTTTTACATGGAAACATGCCTGTGTAGGAGAGATTCAATGTGCAGTTCCTTTCCCTTCCCAAAGGTGGAAGAGTAAGATTGAAAATTCCAGCATTCTATCGATGCCTTGCAATTTCAGCAACTTATCCCCAGTCTGATATTATCTACCGTCATCTCAGGAGCATGAATTTAGGGGCAGCTCACAGTGACTTCTAAATAACAGATAACGGTCCTATCAAGTTTGTCACTGTGAAAACTCCAGAGCTTTGGAACTCTTAGAAAAGAACCAAGGATAAAATTCAAATATATATTTCTTACCACAACTAGCACAGGTGGACAATAAATGTGATGCACTCAGATTTGTAGTATTTGTGTTGTAGTTCTAAGTTGCTGTAACTTAGAACGTACAACTTCCCATAGACTGGAAGTTATCCTCAAATTCCAGTGTCTTTTGTCAAACTCCTGTGCCTTTTGCCTTTTTTCCCTAGTGCTGGCTGACAAAACCTACACTACCATATAAGTTATTTAAACTTTATCATTTACATAAGATTAAATAGATGTAACAATAAGTTTTCAACATTTAAAAGACATTAAACGGATTTTTACAATATAGTTTCACTATAGAGCATGATAAAAGCATGCTATAATTTTTAGGTAAGAAGTATTGATTGAACAATGTAATCAACCATTGTTTGAATATTTTTCAACTCCAAAATACATCTATACAGATTCATAAAAAAGTTGACTGTAATCTAGTAATATGGAATATATTACTGATTAATGATTCATACATTTCTTAACTTTGAATTTCTTTTGTTCAAAGTTTCTGTCATTATGTTTTTACCTTTTAAATAGAGAGGATGGACCGGTGGTGGTGGAGCACGCCTTTAATCCCA
This sequence comes from Dicrostonyx torquatus, assembly GCA_028555095.1. NCBI lineage: Eukaryota > Metazoa > Chordata > Mammalia > Rodentia > Cricetidae > Dicrostonyx > Dicrostonyx torquatus. The sequence continues at coordinate 534,285 of JAQHUG010000488.1, read as the reverse complement.
GCACTTGGGAGGCAGAGGCAGGCGGATCTCTGTGAGTTCGAGACCAGCCTGGTCTAAAAGAGCTAGTTCCAGGACAGGCTCCAAAGCCACAGAGAAGCCCTGTCTCGAAAAACCATAAATAAATAAATAGATAGATAGATAGATAGATAGATAGATAGATAGAGAGGATGGTGGTCAAAGTGTCATCCAAACTTTATAGAGTAAAATCATTTTTATTTAAATTCAATGTATTGCCTGAGATACTCTCAATTGGAAGGAAAATTATTATATTAGTGATTTCTTCTTTCAGAATTGTTACTTACTTATATATATTTATACATATTTCATTTAAATATATTTGCTAAAATTATTTTTAATGCTTGAATGCATTCATGATGAGTTTTAGAGTTCTTTCTGCATTCTATATATAACATTAAAAACTTCATACTTACTTTAACTTTAGATTTCAGATGTCTTTGTATCAATAGCTCATTTAATGACTTCATTCAACTATGCACAGTATTAAACAAAATTGGAAAACTTAGTCATTTTAATTCATAAACATAATTCAATTTTACATTTCTTATTCAATAAAAAAATTAACTAAAGCATTTATATTTTCTTTGTATTATTCTATTTTGGCTTTGGATTGTGCATAATTTGATAATGGATACAGATTTTGTCAAATTTTCACAAACATTTTTAGCATTCTTACCTGTTGCCAACATTTAAAGAGATTTGATGCAAGTTTTTGTCTATTTGATTAGGTTTTTAAAAGACTTTAATATTAACTATTTATCAAAGACATGAGGCTATAATATGAATACTCCTATGTTTGGCCTTGTTGAGAAATTTCTACAGAAATTTGTCATTTCTACAAATGTCTATTTGTCTACATTAATGTTTATTTGTAGACATTGTTATGACTATACTGAGTTGAGATGTGTATCTCAAGACAACTTTTTTTCTTTCTTAAAAGTAGATCCTTTTTTAATGCAATATAGTCTAATTGTACCTTTCTCTTCCCCTTCTCCTCTGAGACACTGCCCACATCCTCTCTGAGGATTTTCAAGACCAAACTTGTCTTTAACATGAAATGTCTTATCCTAACATGTTTTAAAAAATGATTTTAAATATGCACAGAGAAAATTGCTACAAAAAATAGCTATAAATATGTCTACTGTGTCCAATAACAATCAAGCTAAGACAATTTAACACTTTTATGAGATTCCACATGCCAACAATGACTAAAGAAGACTGTGCTTCATTTTGCCTTATTCTTCATATATCGACTTCCAGCCATCTTGTAACTCTTACTATCAAGTGAGTTTTATGGGGATGCCAGAAACTTAGTACATTAATGTATCTGGGGAAAATTCCATTCTAAGCATTTTAAAATTACAGCTCAAGTGGGTTTGTGTGTGTGTAGTTGTGTCTGTGTATCTGTGCATGTTTTTTCCTATTGTTTTAATGGGGTCTTTAATAAATTAAAGTGAAATCTTCAAAACAGAATTGAAAATTGTCATGGTCAATTTCTTCTGCCTTGTCTGAGCTATGTTTTTCAAAACTTGCAGTTATGATTTAAAGACTTTCCTTCCCTTGTTCGACTTCACACTCAGGTTCACATGTGCTTCACATGCTGACACCCACCCGTGTTTACTTTTATTTCTGTACCACAGAATTCAATGTTTGATTATAAATTAAAGTAATGGAAGGATGAATGCATATGAGGTTTTGATGTTACAATGTATAAGCAAGTGATATGAAGTTTTAAAATCTAAGAAACCATGAGTTCTTTCTATTTTGCTTTTTTCCAACAACCAATCAATTTAAAAAGAAACAAAAATGTTTACTATATCAAACTTTACATTTCTCTTGAAAAGTAAGGAATTTGCTACCATTTTGTAGCTGAACTGTTTTCCCCAGTTACAAGCCTGGTACCCATTGGAGGTGCTACTAGGAAGAGGTGGACAGGTTTAAAATAGAGCCTTGTTGGAAGAGTGTCCTACTGGGGGAGTATATCATGTCACTGGCTCCTTACTCTCACTCTCTGTGCTTTCTAGATGCTTAAAGGTGAACAGCCGTGATTCACCACTTTCTCTTCATGGCCATGTCCTACTTTATAATAGACCAGAAACATGAGAGAAAAATGACCTGTAGAATGAAACTTGTGACCAGGATTCAAAATGATCCTTTACCCATTCAGAGTTGCTAATTGCATGTCTTTATCATGATCGTAGTAGCTAATGTGGACAAAATTATAAGGATTCACCATTAACATATGTAAAGACCTCAGAGCAGTGGTTCTCAAACTTACTAATGCTGTGATCCTTTCATACATTTTCTCACGTTGTAGTTGACCCTGAAGCATAAAATTATTTCCATTGCTACTTCATAACTGTAATTTTGCTGCCATCAGAAATTGCAATGCAAATATATGTGCTTTCCGATGGTGTTACCCTGTGAAAGGGGTATTTGGCTCCCAGGTTGAGAAACACTACACAACATAGAGTAAGCAACTTGAGTGTGATTGCTGCTTTGCAAGAACTTATTTAGAGAGAGTGAGTCAATTTCAGAAAGCATTTCCCATCAAGTGAGGGCAATTAAAGTTGGTTTTAAGCAAGAGAAATGCTTAGAATTTGCTTGCAACAAGAACCCAGTCCTAGCTATTTCTTTGAAACCTAAAGGAAGGACTGAATTATTTTTTACTAATGTTACAGAGGTTATTCCCCTTTTGACGACCAAACTAAATTTAACTAGGATAGTGTTGCTCTCAGGCTTTATTTAAATGTTCCTAAAGTAACTAAAATTTATTGATGATAGAAATAAACATTTATGTAGTTAATTGAAATAATAGATGAAAATGTCTATAAAAGATAATGTGGGCTCTGTTACCTGCTAGCCAGGGGGATGCCATAGTTTCTTACCCAGCGCCCGACTATTTAGAAAGACAATAGCCAAGGTTTTTGCTCCAGCCTCTCTGATTCGTTTGTAGATTGCCCCAGGAAAGGTGGCGATTTCTGAGCTGATGTGTGAATGGGAATGTGTGTGGATGAAAGAGATGCCCAGGAAGAGAGGAGAGTTAGAAAAACCCCCAAGAGGAGGAAGAAAGGGTCAGAGCGAGAAATAGGGACAAGAAGGTACATAGGAGAGCAGAGAAATGTAGAGCAGTAGCAGAGAAGAAATAGTTTTAAGAGAGCCTAGAGAGCAGAATGATTTTTAGGAAAATACAATAAATGCAAGGCCTCGCTGAAGAATGAGAGGGACCTTTTAAACTGTAATGGTGTGAAAGCCTGTTTCTTTCCGCGCATCTCCGAGCATACATTTGGGGAAAAGCATCAGTTTCTATGTTGGGGCAACGGTCCCCGACAAGATAATAATAATAAAAAACAATGGAGCAGGTAGAAGTGAAAATAGAAACAATTCAGAAATATCAGTTGTTGTTGAGAATTTTACTGAATGCTTCTGTTTTGTACTTTTATACAATAATAGACTGATACATTTTCAGTGGCCTCTCAACTGTTATTAAAGGGAACAGCATGTTGACTTACATAACTGTACTTACATTGGTGATGTTGTTTCCTATTTAGGAGGGGGAAAAGTACTAGATAAACATTAAAGGTACAGTACATAAAACACTAACAGTAATAAGAGCCATTAAGAACTTTAAGCATCTAATTATATCACATTATTTTTAGAACAGGTATTTTGGAATCATTTAATTTAATTTGTTCATGTATTCATTTATTCAATAAATATTCATCATGATGTTATTTGTGCTATGCATAACAGAAGACTTTAAACTGTTGGCATAGGAGGACATAAGCTAATCACTTTCTGAGAGAAGATAATTTAACAGCATTTGACAATAAGTGAGGAAACAAATAAGACAAATTTTGATAGTGATAATGCCATGAAGGAAAGAGCAGAAGAAATGTAGTGGGATTCAGATGTAACATCAAGTTTCATGCTCTCCTGAGAGATAATATTACAGATTTAAGAATTGTTGGAAGGAAAGAAGTCATTACTTGAGGCACAGGAGAGAGGAAAATCAATGGCAAAGAATCAGAGGGCATGAATGTTAGGAGAAAGGAGAAGCCAACAATGTATCTAGTTCTTTACTAGTGAGAAATGCATGCCTCAAAGTTAAAAACTGAGTAAGATATTGTCTACACTCAAAATTATAATGCAAGATATAAGAAAGAAGGCCACAATGCTAGTCCAGGAATTTAGCAGATGGACAAACTGTGAATTCACCTATATAAAAATAAATAAATGAGAGAATGTTGAGAACTTGTATGTGAGAAACTGCTCATTTACTGTAAGTGACAGCAAAAGACGGGTTGAAAACATCCAAGCATCCACTTGGTAGCAGGATGGATGAATTAGAAGCAAGACTCAGAGAGTGTTCTACACTTCTGCTCTAAGAAATTAGATAGAAATCAGATGTTATTATCTGAGGGATAGAAGTAAATTTACATATGTAATGGAAGGTACATTAGATGTACAAAGTAAAGTCATTAAAGAGAGCAAAGTCATTTTAAAAGATTGTTATAATGGAAATTTGAGCCCAAGTTATGTTCAAGACTAGGGAATACTGTATAGCCATGTTTTTCTCCATTTTCTAATTCTTCTAAACTGTATTGCTTTCAAGTGTTCTTTTCTTATATAAAAACTGTGATCTTCTAGCCTATTATTTTCCTTGAGTAGAGACACGCACTCCCTTAGGAGATTTAAACCAGATAGCAAGGGACATTGTATAGTTATAACCATGCCAATCACTTGCTTTTACATATTGCTATTAATATTTTTAAGCGTTTAAATTAAAATGTAGCACATACTTCTTTTTCATTTTTTTACCAGCCCCTCACACATACCCTCCTTTTAGACCCTTTCATATCCCACTGTCACTCCCTATCAAACTGTTGCCTATTTTTGACCTGTAGCTGCACACATACACACATACACACATACGACATAAATAAATCCCACTGAGACTGTTCAGTTTTGCTTGCATGTGTATGATTTTTGGACTGACAGCTTTGTATTGGATAACCAATCAGGGGTCTCAGCCCTGAAAGAGATCAGTTCTCCCCCTCTCAGCAGGCATCAGTTGCCCATAGTTCTTTGTCTAGGAGTGGAGTCATATGATATTTCTATACTCCACATTAGCATCTCTATGGCTTCTGTTACTGGTCGGATTTTATTTAGGCAATGGTATTGTTGAGATCTCATGGATATACCTTCCGTGTTATTTCTAAGGGACTCAATCTCACTGCAGTTTTCCTGGTTATTTGACTCTTACAACCTTCCCCATTTTGTATTTTCTGCATCTTAGATGTAGGAGGTATTTTTTTTGTTCTGTTTGTTTGTTTTATTGTAGATGCTCTTTTGTGTCTGGGTGTCCTAAGATCAGTTGATATATACATTATGACTACAGCCTTCATCTACCAAGCAGAATATGAAACAGTGAACTCACTATCCTTTTTATCATCTTTTTTTTTTTCCTTTGACTGGTGACCAGGCTGCTGCCATATAAATCTCTCTGCTAGGGAGAAGTGCATTGGAATTATGCATCATTTATGTGATACTGGCTAACATAACTCAAGTTCCTTTCTTAGTAAAGCAAAGCAGAGTGATGGAAAATGAATAGACTTAAATATGAAATAGGAATGGAATGTCATTCATTAACTGAAAAAGAGTGGAGAAATTTTTAAATCTCATTTAGGAATAAATTATTAATCTATATAGGGGGAATGACAATATCTCTCTATAGCATTAAATTTGTGATTTCTTTAATACATGTCACACATGTAGAAGCTCACACTGGCAAATCTCATACTTTCCCCCAGACAATAGAATTTTATGAATATTTTCTGTAATCTTCATTTTATTATGTGATTAATAGTAGACATTTGTTATAGTTAATTAACAATTTTATTCTTAGCTATAAAATCAAAGTTCCATTATAATGATGAAAAATCTTAAAATGAATGCATGTTTAAAATAGCATTAATATAATTATTTTGGTTTGTTATACTTTGGTTTATACTGAAAATGAGTTGATTTGCCAGAGTCAATCCTCAACAACCTTTTAACATTACAGAGAAATCTTGTAATATATTTTATAATTCCTTTTCATTCACAGCAGTTTTGATTTTCTTCATGTACAATTGTTTTCTGTCTATTTAATTGTCCTTCTGAGGGCTCTATGTAGCAAGAGACTTCTATCATGCCACTATATTCAGAGTGAATTTTCCTAACGTTTGATTGACATAAGACTTTGGATCATAAATTTTAAATAAATGAAAACATCTCAAGAACTAAGCAATAAAAAACATACATTCAATGTTCTCTACTTTGTAGATATAGAGAAAGTAAATAATTTGACTGTTGTTCCAATCTTACAGATTTTTCTCTCTATCCCTTGCTAAAATGAGCCCAATAGAACAACAATGAAAAAAAAAAGGTTCTTGAGCTATATTTTTGTTTTTAAAACAATCTTATTTTATATATCAATCTCAATTCCCTCTCTCTCCAGTCCTCCCCTCCCTCCATCTTCTCCCCACCCAAACCCCATCCATTCCTCAGAGAGAATGAGGCCTCCCACAGGGAATCAACAAATTCTGTCAAATCACTTGAGGCAGGACCAAGGCTCCCCCCCCCACCCTTGTATCTAGGCTGAGTAAGGTAACCCTCCCCAGGTAATTGGCTCCAAAGAGCCAGTTCATACACTAGGGGCAGGAATGGAAACACTAGATCATGCACTAGGCATAGGATAGGAATACTGGTGACACTGATAGTGGCCCTACAAATTGCCCAAGTCACACAACTGCCACCCTCATTCAGAGGACCTAGTTCAGTCTTATGAGGTTCCCCAGGTATAGGTCCAGAGACAGTGAGCTCCCACTAGCTTGGGTTAGCTGGTCCTTGGGTTTCCCAACTGGGGTCCTGGCCACTTTGCTCATAATCACTCCTCCTTCTTTATGGCTGGACTCCAGGAGGTCGGCCCAGTGCTTGGCTGTGGATCTCAGCATTTGTACCTAAAATGCCCTTCCCCTGTGACAATTGACTACCTTAACTATCATCACAGAACCTTTACCCAGTAACTGATCAGGCTGTAATTTTAAATAAATGGATCTTTTCCTAACTCTTCAACTGTTATCTGAAAGCAAGGAATAAAACTACAGAATACACATAATGGAATGAGCTTTTGTATTAACTGAGCTACCCTCCTATGGCATTAGAGCCCTATCTTTCTGATAATGCTTGACATTAATCCCCTCCTAAAATAGCATGTCTACACGAATAATTACACTTGTAGTGGCATTTCATTTGTATTTTAATAAATAAGGCTTACCTGGAGATCAGAGACTAAAACAGCCCCACTGGTCAGCCTTACAGACCAGATAGTATTAACACTCACCTTTAATCCCAGTAGCCACAGTTGCCATATTGTGTGTGCCTTTAATCCCACTTGTGCACAGCTTTAATTCCAGTTTTAGAGGGGATTATAATGTGGGAGGGGACAACTCTCAGTCCCATTCTTACTCTGAGAATCTTGGAGTCAGGATTGTCATTTCGGACTGTGTAGAGGTAAGAGCCAGACGCTGACTGTTTTGCTTTTCTGACCTTCAGGTTGAACCTCAGTTTTTGTCTCTGAGATTTATGCATCATGTAGCGAAACTGGGATTTTCACAGATGAACTTACCTATTTGGTGAAAATGTTCTCAACTCACCCTCACACCCACGGTAAAGTTTAGTAGTATCTATTCTATAAAACATTTAAACCCAGATCAGAATTGACACCTGGATCAAAGTCATATTGTTATTGCCAGTAAGTAGGATGATGAGTTTAAATAACCTGAATTATTCTTCTTTGATGTTTCCTGTTGTTTTACAAAACTACACAATCAGCCAAAACAATGTACATGCATACACATACACATACACATACACACACACACAATAATGAAAGAAATGCACCACTCTTTCATCAAAGCTCATGACAGTGATGGGAAGAGAAGAATATTTTATTTTAATATGTAAAGCCACTTGAAACAAGTCTACAAAATTACTGTATACATTTATGTTTCACTCTGTGCACAGAACACAGCGTTGAAGAAAGGAGGGAAAGTGGATGAAGTCCTCAAAAGAAGATTCACTTAAACAGGTATGATTATTTGTATCTAAGGCATTAATAATGACTCCATATGATGCATGGATATACTTTTCTACATTCCACAGTTGAATACTGTGCTATATCCCCATTTTTAGTGTTAATTAAACCCAACTTTTGAAATGGCAAAATGGTTTGAATGTTGTATGACTTGTTCAAGGACACCTAGGCAAAAGGCATTAGTGTTTGCTCAAGATCCAATTTTCTAAGTTTATCATAAAACCTTTGAGTGCAGAACAAATGCAACTTCCTCTTGCAAAAATCTCTGCCTAAAATTGTCTTCACGCTACAAAGTAATCTACATATCTTATAATATGAAATACTAATATACATTAATAAAATCACTTGTTTATTGGATTTCTTATTAAGGTAAAATACAAAGTTTTAATAAATATTTAATTTTCTCCTCAAGGCACTGAATGAATAATACCATTCATCTGTTCTTTGCAGGTTCAGGCAAAGTCACTGAGAATTAGAGCATGTGAAGCTTACTATTAGACTGTTTAGATATACAAATCATTGTTGGTAGCAATATCAGTAAACACAGTCTGTCACTTTTTATTTCTAACTCAGGCTGGAGTAATATCTGTCACTTCTTGCAGTACATCCTGAGTTACAAAACTAATAAAAATTAGATCAAATGTTAAGTGTAAAGTGTGGGGGGGAGCTTGACATAGGCAGAATAAAGGAGTTAGTTTTGCCGAGATTTATTGAAACTTTAATTTACAACAAAAAAATGCAAAGGAAAGAAGCTGAAACTGGTTACTACGTTCAGAGGTCAGTCATATTTATGCTTCCATTCCCAACTATAATACCAGCCTCATAACATAACATTAATGTGCATAGAGTTGATTTTAAAAACACCTGAAAAACATTACAATCGTTCATGCTACAGATGGGTTTACACTTTTTTTT
>JAQHUG010000488.1:481334-497511 GCA_028555095.1 Dicrostonyx torquatus | reverse complement strand
GGTTAATAAAAACACTGTCTTGGGCTTGCGTAGGGAATAGAGGTAGGCAGGGAAAACTAAAATGGATGCTGGGAGAAAGGAGATGGAATCAGAGAGAAGCCACAGACGAGCTGCTGGAGACAGATGTGCTGAGATTTTGCTGGTAGGCCACAACCATGTGTTGATATACCGATTAATAGCAATGCGTTAAATTCATATGTAAGAGTTAAGAAATTAGAATATAAAGATAATGGGCCAAGCAGTGATTTAATTAATGCAGTTTCCATGTGATTATTTCAGGGCTGAGCAGCTGGGAACAAATAAGCAGCCTCCTTACTACAGATAGTTTCAGCTTCTTAAGTTTATTTTATTTTTTTTGAGCCTTGTAATGGTATCAATAGCATTTAAAGACTTGTTGTCCACTTAGGTTTTCATTTTGTAGGCAAAGTTTCCAAATGGGAGATTTCAACCCAGTGAAAAGATTTCACCAACCCTTTATTTGACAGAAGACTTATCTCCAAAATATACAAAGAATTCCCAAAACTAGACATCAAAAGAACAAATAATCCAATTTTAAAAATGAGGACAAATCTAAACAGAGAATTTCAATAGAAGAATCTCAAAAAGCTAAAAAATACTTAAAGAAATATTCAACAATGAAGTATAATTAATAAAAGTTCAGGGACAAAAACTGGCATTCAAACTGAAGGCCAAAAAAGCAAAGAAATGAGCCACTGGTTTTTAGCTTCACCTTAGTTGAAAAGATTCCTGCCTCCAGGAATCTCAGAACAAGACTGTGTCTGAGAGATGTTTCTTCCTGTCCTATAATCCTCTCTAGGTCTGGGATTAAAGGCATGTACAGCCAGGTTTCTATGGCAAACTAGTATGGCTACTGATATTAAAGGTGTACATTATTGAAGCTTGGGTGCTAAGATTGGCCAGCATGGCTCTTTTATTCTCTAAACTTCAGGCAATCTTTATTTATTAAAAGATAACTGAAATATCAGTACATTTTCCTTTTTGTCTATAATAAAAAAGGGCTATAACTAATATAAGAAAATTATATACAATAAGTACAATGACAATATACAATATATACAGGCAATAAAGTCATCAATAACATTGAATTCACTTGCATTTGACAAATGCAGAGAAAATACTTCATATCTATTCTATCTTGGTGAGTTTAAAGTCTTGTACATAATTTACTTTCTGTCTTTACTTGCTTTCTATGTTAGGTAAACAAGAAAAACTGTAGTTCTAACTATCTAGTCTTCAATTCCCTCAGAAACCCAAGAAGGAGTTAGTAGTAACTGAGTAAGCAGGAAGTGCAAACAAGTAATGTCCAAAAAAAATGTGAGTAATGACAGACATAGCTGGCTGTCTGGACAGTCACCTAAGTTCCTCTGCAACATTGGGGCAACTCCATCCTCAGTCCAATGGCCTAGCTTGTACAGTTTCTCAGAAAATTAGAAATCTACCTCAAAATCTCAGCAATACCACTAATTGGCATGTACCCAAAGGAGACATATTCACACCATAAGGAAACTTGCTCAACATTATTCATAGCAGCATTATTTGTAATAGTCAGAACCGGAAACAATCTAGATACCACTAAACGAAAGAATGGTTAAAGAAAATCCTGAGTGAGGTAACTCAGATCCAGAAAACCAAATATAGTATTACTGACTCATGAGTGAATATCAGACATAAAGCAAAGAATAACCAGTTTACAGTACACAACTCTAGAGAAGCTAGGTATCAAAGAGGATCCTAAGAGAAACATATATAGATCCCTCTGGGAAGGGGAAATAGACAAAATCTCCTGAGTAAAGGAGTGTGAGGGAAGAGGGAGAAGTAAACAGAGAGGGGAGAAGGGGGCTATAAGAACAAGAGGGATCTGGAAGGTCAAGTTAGGGAAAGGACAGAGAGGGAGAGCAAGGAAAGAGATCTCTTGATAGAATGAGCCATTATGAAGTCAATGAGAAACTTGTTACTGGACAGGTGACAATGGTGGGGCTTGGGCAGTATGTGGGTGCCACTGGTAGTGGGACCAGAATCTAACCCTGGTGCATGAACTAGCTTTGGGAAGTCAGCATAGGCATAGCGCCTTGGTCCTGCCTCAGGAAGATGATGGGACAGACTTAGTTAACTTCCCAGTGGAGGCCATATTCTCTGAGGTATAGTTGGGGAGGGGGAATGTGGAGGAGCAGGAGGAGAGGAGGGATGGAGAACTAGGATTGATGTGTAAATTAATAATAAATAAATGATCTAGTTAATTCATTAATAGATTAATTTAACAAAAACAAACACTTGGAAACTTGTATGTATTAACTTGAATGTGAACTCTTTAACTTTTTAAATCTGAGTGATATCTGCAAAATTATATGTTTTATACCTCTGTTTTTGCATCTATAAAATGAAAAGAAAATCCTACCTCATGGAAGGAATACTTTAACTGTAACTGTGTGGGTAATACAAAGACTGAGTATTGATGAGTGATGACTATTATTGCAGCACTAGTACCATAAGCAAGGTAATATTTATCTGAAATTTCATCTCAGTGTTCTGAATGAAGACGGAAATAAACACAGCCCTTTCTGAACATTGGTTCCCACCACAGTTATGATAAAGAAATGGAGAGACTTGAATACTGGAGGCAGAGATTTAACATCCTTCTGAGTCTCAGAAGTGGATTCCGGAGGCAAAATTAATACAACCTCAGTGAACACTGTCCAAATTGGTCTCAGTGGAACTACGTGTAATGGTGGCAGTAACTAAAATTCCTGCTCAAGCCAATCAGTGAAAGCTTGACTTCTTCTACCTCATGGTCTTACATTTCTAATTGAAAACCAGTGAGATCAGAGATGAGAAAGATTTTGCAGCAAGAATTAAATTGAGTCCAAAGTGGTGCAAAGATATCAACTGTAAGCTTCGGGTGACATCCAAGACTAGAAAATGGCTTCAGATCAGTCAAGGGAACAGGCAAATCATATTTGGTAAGATCAAACCTTTATTTTTTTAAGAAGATTACACTCATCTTTAAATTTGCATACAAGCTACAGGGTATGCTGGAGAACAGATAATGGATCACTTGCTAAATGGTCTGTAAATAGGAACTAGATAAGTATCATTATCTTAATCAAAAGCATTCATTAAGCTCAAATCTAAATTAGATGATGGTGAGGCTTTGTTGGGCATTGTGAACAAAGCAGTTTAAAATGCAACTCTCCTCTTGGTCCTAGAATAAAAACAAGAAAGAACTGAAGGCCTGATCTGAAGGATAAATAAAATAATACAAAACTTTTTTTTATAAGAAAAGTATGCATGTGATATTACAAGCCCAAAATGTAAGGAATCTTTACCCTGAAAAACAATTTTACATAGATGATATCTCACTATTCCTTTAAATAGAAATAATCATCAACATGCCTCCCAAGGTTGATTTAATCACAGTCTGAAAGGTCACATTAATTACATACATTGTGGCACTTTAGCTGCACTTTAACTGACATTATCTGAGCACATTTGCAAAGGCTAGAGTTACTAACTAGAGTTGACATGTTCACAATGTAGATATTTCAAAACTGTTCCCCTAAGAATTATTAGAATATTGGGTTCTCTATGTATGCCTCTTATATAATATGAGTTTTAAGATAATTATATTAATATCAAAATATAATTAACTTGCAATTTATAAAGTCATGATACTGTAGTGTCTTTATATATGTACAGATGCTTCAATTTCAAAACAGCATATGCATTTAAATTTCATCCCCAACGTCAGTGCTACCTGTGGGTGTTATGGTTTGTGTTTAGATCATGAAAACTCCTGCCTTTCAAATGAATTATTCTTATCAGGAAAGGACTAGAGGTGGTCTTCTCTAACCATCTCTTAACATTTTTTTTTCATTAAATTACACAGCAACACAGTCCTTACAAGACCTAATCACTTGATTTTAAATCTCTCGTTTTTTTTTTTGAATCATGAGATAATAAATTTTGGTTCACAATGAATTATCCAATCTGTGATTTTCTGTTATACCAACATTTTGTATTAGACTGTTTGTACATTCATGCATCTATGTAAATTCATATACAATGATGCAGAAAAAGCAATAATCACCCACAATATTAAAAAAAATCAGAGTCCTTGACTTAAGAAAAATGTGTCGCAATCAACGTTAAAACAGCAAATATCATATATGACTACAAAAGTAAATATCTAAAAGGAATTACTCAAGAATGTTTGAGTAATTGCAAATTCTTTAAGAATATTCCAATTAGAAATGCAAACACTGATCACACTTTTCTTGCACACATCAGCCCTCCTGTAATACTTAAAAAAAAAAAAAACAGAAAAATACACAGATGTTCAATAAATGTGCCCACTTTGCTTTGAAACATTTCCTTTATCCTCAGGTAAAGAAAAGATAGCATCAACCAATCAAGAGAAGAAGCAAGAGCAATTCAAGGAGAGACATTTTTATTGCTAATTTCCAGAGGGAATTAACCAATTTTCTATATTATGATAGAATCAGCATATTGCGGATTGGGCCTATAGATAATGTCAAAGCAGAATAGGTGCTTGCAGCTCTGTGTGCTTGCTGAATCTTAACTACGGGAGACTGCTGAGCTTCTGTTTGCTTCACTATTTCCGGTCAGGTTTCATCAGATTGGAGCCTGCTGTTTAAGCTGTATTTAGGACATGACCCTAGCAGCTGGCACCACTGAATGAGCCACTTCAAGGTGGTTATTACTATGCATGCAATAACTAAAGAATTTGGAAGGGCTGAGAAAAGCACTAATCCTGTGTATTCTACTGGATATTTTGGTAGATTTGAAATCCAACTAAGCAAGGCACATCTGAAAAATAAGAGTATGGTAATTTACACTAAAAATAACTTTAATATTCCCATCTGGAAAAGGAAAATGCCATATGACTGTGTCAAGAGAGAGTAGAATCTATTTTTCAAATGCCTTCGACTTAAGGAGTTTAGAAATTTTCAGTGCCTCATAACTTTAAAAGCAGAATTCATGCAAACAACTGATTTTTGAAAAGTATTGAGCAAAATTAAATGATGAAATATGCCAAATTTTATATGTACTTCTTCCAAGGATGAAGATTATATCTTAATCACTGCTGCAGATATATAAAGCATATCATATTTTGCCATTGATAAATGTTTCTTGAATTTAAATTTGTGTGTTGGCATTTGAAAATGTAAAGGGAGAATTTTGGAAAATGTTTAATGAAAATTTAAAATTACTAAAATATGTAAATTATAATCTGAAACATTCTGAATGCCAAAAAAATCAACTTTATTTTTTTTTTTGAGAAAACGATATAAATTGAAAATGCAGTCCAGTGGGTATTTTATTTCCAGTGTCACCAACAGAGAAATTTGATGAGTCATACTTTTCTGATTCATGAAAGCAGTAGAATAGAGCAAGAACAGTGTGTTTACAAGATAAATTAGCTGAATATAGCAAAAATTAATTTGGTGCATTTGTCTTTATCTGCTTATGTACCAATATAAGTTTATCACCAAAATCCTCTGTTTAAAGTATCTATTGCTAATGTTTGGGATTGAATAATGATTTAATGTAAAGATATTTGCCAGCCATGGAAGGGAGAGATAGATTATTTTAGGGCAAGAATGAAAATTTGCTTAGGCAATGAAACATCCAGATATAATTTTTGACATCAGAACTTATTGATTTCTAGAATAGTATGTAGATGTAAAACGTTGGAGTTAAAGAAAGAAAGGGCTTAAAGAAAAATATTCTTCTTCAAGATAAATGGGTTATCAACATTATTTTTTTTTCCGAGACAGGGTTTCTCTGTAGTTTTTGGTGCCTGTCCTGGAACTAACTCTTCTAGACCAGGCTGGCCTCAAACTCACAGAGATCCGCCTGCCTCTGCCTCCCAAGTGCTGGGATTAAAGGTGTGCGCCACCACCACCTGGCTCAACCTTATTTTATAATATTACAAGGCAATATTTTTCATCATTTTAAGTATTGAAAAGAAAAAAATTCAGTAATATTTCTCTCTTGCTTTTCCACAAATACAAATGCTTCTTGTAAATCTTTGATTTCTTTGTATTGTCTTGATGATGTATCAGAATGAAACTACATCTTGTGAGTCAGGCGGTGGTAGTAGTGCACACCTTTAATCTTAGCACTACAGAGGCAGAGGCAGGCTGATCTCTGACGTCAGCCTGGTCTACAAGAGCTAGTTTCAGGAGAGTCTCAAAGTTACAATAAAAATCTGTCTCGAAAAACTAAAAAGAAAAAGAAAAAGACAAAAATGAAAGAAATTGTAACTTGTGGAGTGAGTGTTTTTGACCTAGTACCTGATGAAAGGCTCTATTTCTGGACACATAAATACTTTCTAGATTTTTATTCTCTACTACTCCATCCTATTATGCCAATGGTCACTTAATTTGGAGAAGAATAAAACCCTCTGGGAGAATACCATGGCAAAAATATCTTCCACACAATCTGATGCTAATTTTTAAAGATGCACATAGTAAATTTGGTTTCAGATTTCATTTTTGCTAATAAAGGTGATGTTTCCACACTTTGGGCTATTGTATAAATAAACAAAATTTTGTAGTTTAAATCTTTCCTCTCACAGCCTGTCTATATTCAACACAAATTTAATGGACATGCTCTGTTTACATTCAATTCTTTCTTATTTATTTTCAAGTCATAATGAAATTGCAGGTCATTATATTGAAATTACTCAATGAGGAAAAACATTCAAGTTGGAGCTTGTAATAGATTTTTTACTATATAAATTGAGGTCCCAAAATATATACATGTAAAAATATTGTTTAAAATGACAAAGTAAGCAGGAAAGCTGTAATTTGGTATTGTTCTTCATAAAGGTTACTAAAAACATAAAATAGAACAGTGATTCTCAACTTTCCTAATGCTACCACCCCTTAATACAGTTCTCCATATTATGGTAACCCATCCATAAATTTATTTTGTAACTATTTCATAACTGTAATTTTGCTGCTGTTATGAACTATAATGTAAATATCTGATATTAATGATATCTGATATGCTAGCCCCAAAGGCGTTGAGACTCACATGTTGATAACCACTGACATAAAACCACCAATATAGACACCTAAATCATAGATTATAGTTGACCTTTTATGTTATTAGATTAAAGGTAAAGCATATGAATGTCAGGCAACACCAAATTTAATCTCTGAATTTTCTTACGGTCATACAATTACATGTTTGGTTTGATTTTACAATAATAGAATCAGGATAGCCCATAAGATTTAAAGGTGCAATTAAAACAGCAATAAGCAGGATGAGATACAACATGTAGATTTGCAAGTTTGTTTCAATAGTCCACACTCACAACCTTTAATGTGACTGCTTTAATTATGTTAATATAATACAGAAAGCCTATAATCATTTTTGACATCCGTAAACTCTTGATAATGAATATAAACAATTGATAATATAAATGGCAAAAGATTTTGTAACTTGTGTGGTTAGTATTTGAAAGCACGAGTGTCTACCTATTTTTATCTACTGCACTCCCTTCTCCCCAGTACCCATGTATGAAATTACCAAAACAAATATTACTCTGTGAGTTCGAGGCCAGTCTGGTCTACAAGAGCTAGTTCCAGGACAGGCTCCAAAGCAACATGGAGAAACCCTGTCTCCAAAAAACAAACAAAAAACAACAAAAAAAATCATTACAAGTTTCAATTCTAGGTTTTTTTTTTGTATGTATGATGTTTCTTCACAACTCCTTACAGTTAATTTATGAATGCAAGATACATCAAATACTTGTTATTGACTGCTTCATTTTTACACTATCTAGTATTTTTCAAAAGTAATATATTTCTGAAAAGTTGTTCATCTATGCTGTGCCCAATCATGAAACTTCTCAAATTAATCAATATTTTTTATCTTTTTATTCCTTCCCCCAACTTCATAAGATTAATGTATTAAATGTTCTTTGTTATGTTCATAAATTTCCAGGTTTATTCCTTACTTTTTGTCATTCCATAACAATAATAAGTAATTAACTTTAAGCAAAGTGCTAAGTTAAAATTATTATAATGTTAAAATGAACACTTAGATATCAAGTGTTTTAGAATGACATCTAGAAAAGTCTTTAGGTAAATTGAATTATTACAAACTCATGTTAAAATTCTATTACAGTAATTTATTTTTAATATGCCTTTCATCAGCAATCATAAGCAATCAGTATTTGTACTTTGACATGAAAATATTTATATATACAAAATCTACGAGTGTGATACATCAGAAAACAATATAAAGTATAAAATAATATTTCACTTTGTGTAGAAAAATTATCTAAGAATATTAAACATTTGTTAATGTTAATTATCTCAACAATTAGTTATATTGTTAGAGGAATATACCTGAATACAATGAATTTTATATTCAACTAGCTCATAACTAACATCCTATTCAGAAATGAAATGGTGTAAAATTCTAGGAAAGATCAGAAATTGAGAGATGCCTAATCCTACCATTTTCATCTAGCACATCATGGTACTCAAAAGACGGGAAACAAGACAGCAGAGACAGCATCCACATTGAAACTTAGAATTCCTCTTACTTCATATTCCAAAATCTTAAGGAAGAAGTGTTAGACTACAACAAAAAAGAAATGTGGTGTCTTGAAAGAAGGTGGCCAAAAATGGAAATGTCACCATTAACAAAGGTAGCCTTGTTGGAGTAGTTGTGGTCTTATAGGAAGAAGTGTGTCATTGTGGAGGTAAGCTTTGAGGATTCATAGATGGTCAAGATAATGCCCAATTTCTCAGACTATTTCCTTTTGTTTACAAGATATAGAACTGTTAGTTACCTCTCCAGCACCATCTTTTCCTAAACACCCATGTCCCAGAATGGCAATAATGGACTAAACCTCTAAAACTGTAATATGCCACCTCAATGAAATGTTTTCCTTTACAAAAGTTGCCACAGTCATAGTGTCACTTCACAGCTGTAGAAACCCTAAGACAGAAGTAGGTACCAGCACCAGGGACTGAGGTATTGTAGTTACCCCATGTTTTGTTTGGAGGAACAGGACTTATTGCTGTTTAATGGGCCATACCAGTAGAAGCATGGAAAACAGTGGTGTTGAATGTGATTTGATGAATTGTGGGGGGCCTGGCTCAAGAGGTTTCAGAGGGGATAACAATATGTAGTCAAGAGATCGTTCTTGTGGTATTTTGGTTTAGAATGTTACTGCTTTTTTTCCTTGTTCAGAGTCTGCTAAAGTGAAGAGATTTGGATTAATTTACTTCATAGAGGAAATCTCAAAACAGCCTAGTATAGACTTTGTTGTGTGGCTACTAGTATTAACTCTAATGAAGATAAATAAACAAAAGGAGCAAACTGAGGACAGAAAAAATACTTTGAGGAGAAAAAGAGCACCAAAAAGTAGCACGGAACTAAATCTTGTATTCAAGGAGATAATCAGATTAAGAAATGAAATACGTGGCCTCAGGTCATGATGCCACCCAGCAAAATTTCCAATTTGTGAAAATCAATTAAAGAAAAGCTTAAAGCCAGGTATGGTGGCACATGCCTTTAATTACAGCACGGGGAAGGCAGAGGCTGGTGAATCTATGAATTTAAGCTAACCTGGTTTCCAGACCAAGTTCAATTACAGCCAAGCTTAGGCAAGAAAGGTAAACACCAAAAGTCAGAAAGCCAGGGAAGATGTAAATGAACAAATGAGTCATGTTCCAACATCAGTAAGCAGCAGAACCTGGCAGGTTTGGCCATATGGTTCTAGGTTTAAGGAGTGAAGAAAGTCATTATGGAACCTAGCTCTATGACAAAGGAAAGTCCCTGAATTCAGGCATATGTTAGAGTTGTCCCTGAATGGAGGCCTAGAGAGGTCATTGCATGAAACTATGAAGTTGAAACCTGGATTACACTGGAGATTCCCAAGATGTTGGAGATGCCAGAGTCATGGAATACCTGCCAAGGAAAATGGCTAACAGGGAATAGAATCAGTTCAAGAAATATGTTCAGTGAACAAAACTGAAAGAGTTGGAGATCTGAAGAGGGTTTTGACACTGGACATGGAGGTGCAGAGTTTGGTCTTTTTTTATTCCAATATTTTCTCACTATGTTCACCTTCCTGTTTTGCAATGGTAGTGTATTCTCTGTGCTTCTGTATGTTGGAAGTATATAGTCTTTTTTGTTGGTTTTGTTCTTGTTTTTATAAAAGATTACAGTTAAGAGATTGCATGGATCTCAGAATAGACTTTGAGCTTTATACTTTTAGATAATCTTGAGTCTATTGGGGGAAGTCTTTCACTGTGAAGGCAGGCTTTGAGGTTTAATATATACTCAAGATATCACTCAGTATCTCAGTTCACTTACTGTTACCTGCAAGATGTAGGATACTCAGCAACTTCTCTAGCACAATGTCTGCCTGCTCATCACCATGTTACTCTAGGAGGTAATAGACTAAATCTCTAAAAATGTAAGACAATCCAAATAAATCCTTTTCCTTTATAAGAGTTGCCATGGTTATGGTGTCTCATCACAACAATCAAAATCCTAAGATAACAAATAAAAGAACATTTAAAGATAGAAATTGCATTTTGAAAACCTATAGTATATAAGATCAATATACAAAACTCAGTTGCAATACTAAATACAAATAGGAGGAGAACATTTCAAATGGCAGATCTGGAAAGTGTCTCATTGATAACTGACTCAAAAATAATAAAATGCTAAGTAAATTTAACCATTTATATGAAATATTCATATTCTGAAAATGGGAAAGCCTAAGTTAAAGAAACTAAAGTAAATTCAAACAAATGGTAAGATATTCAATGTTATGAATTTAAAAAATTCATTTTGTTGAATGTGATCCACAGATTTTGCATAATTTGCTGTTTTTACACAACTGTGAAAAAACTCTTAATTCATTTATACCATAAATGGTTCTGTATAACTCCAGAAATATTAAACCAAGAGAACAAAGAAATATATATTAAAAGTCTAGCAACAAACACTAAGAGCAAGCATGTATACAAAGGCAGCAAAACAGAAAACCCCAATAAATATGAACTTAAATCAAGAGAAATTACCAAAAGCACAGAGCAGAAATGCACTGTCCTTAGTGAATGAAGTTAGACAAACTGAGTGTCTCTATGCAGAATTACTAAGGCAGACCTTCAAAGTATACTATATAGCTATAAAAATAATTAAATTGAATGAAATACTTAATGTAAAGCCTTGAAAGTGTATGACTGGTAAAGGGAAATGGAGGTACTGTTTTCTATATCTATAGACAATGATTAGTTTAAACTCAAACCCCAAATGAAGACAACGAAAGCAGCAAAAGGCAAATTGATACTTTACCATACCAAAAAGCTCCAGGAAGCAAAATAAATATCTATCTACTGAATAGAGGAAAATACTTATTGCTGATCAGGGACCATTATATAAAACATTAAACAAATAAATCACAAAGAAACAAACCAGGTAAAAACATGAAAGTACAGTAATTCTCAAAATAGCACAAATGATTAAAAGTTATTTAAAATTATAATTATCATCACTATTCATCATCAAAACCCACAGCGATATATAATCTCACAAGTGTAAAAATTATTGCTGGCAAGATGATAACAAATTATAAAACATGACAGTGAACTGAAGAAAAAAGAATTTTGATCCATTATTAGAGTTATGTACTTTTACTTTATGGAAAATAGAATGCAAGTTTCCCAGAAAATTAAAAGTAGAGCTATTTCCTAGCCCAATTGTCATCAGAGAGGTGTCATCTGGCAATACAATATAATATTAGAATTTTTGAGACCTAATCCACGGTTGAAATCTGTTTCTGTGAGACCATTCCCCAGAATTTATTCCACATCAAAGTAGGTGCTACTATTTGAATATGTGTATCACATGTGTTAAAGGTATGGTCTGGGATCATAATACTGTCAGATGCAGAAACCTTTGCAAGGAAAGCCTAAAAACTCCTTCAGTTGTGTAACTGTGCCCTCACATTTGATTATAGGACCCTGAACATAGCTAGTCTTTCTCATTTTTCCCCTATGGTATATGATAAACCTGTACCTTTTCCTTGCCACATGATATCCTCATTTAAGGCATATAGTTATGGGGTCACTTGAAACCAGACTAGACTTATTAAAGTCATGAGGTAATAAAAATTTTCATTTATAAGATCATTATCTCTGGAATTAAATAATTGGAGTAAGAAATTGATTCATATGCCTGGGGAAGCAACTGACTTTCTGGGGCATGATGGTTTCCATGGCTGCAAAATCACACACTTACAAAAGCATCAAGGTGAGCATGCATCAGTACTAGAAAGAGAAAGTATTTCTGCAGCTCATCCTACAGCTAAAGCTGGACGCCAATTCTCAGTAAAAACAAATATAAACTAACCAATAGGAGATAGTAATTAGATAATTGCTCCAGGCCCTTCTTTCATAAGTGGGTAAGCATCTTTTACTACCTTGCCTTCATAAACATGTTTCTAGTGATGATTTCCCAGCAGGCTTTTCTTTTCTTCTTAGTGGACTATACAAAGTATTTAGACATTCTTGCAACTTTAAAAAATTTGTCTAATTTTACTGAATATGGTTTACTGAAAACAGTTCATTTTGCCTTAGCAATAGTATCTATAAATTGTAAATAATATTTACTTCAACTATGGTGGACAATTATGAGATTTTGGTAAAACTTTCTAAAGTCAATGCTTTAAAAATTACAATATAGGCTGGATACATGAGTCAGTAGCCAAAGTGTTTGCTGATCAAATATGAGGACCTGAGTTTTGTAAGCAACCAGGCATGGTGGTGTGGTCTGTATATCTACAGTTTCAGCATTGGGGAACAGAGACAAGATGATCCCAGAGGTCTGCTGTCCAATACTTCTATCTAGTTGTTGAGATCCCAGTTCATTGAGAGACCATGTCTAAAAAATTAAAGTGGAAACACATATAAGGAGAAATATATTATTGACTTCTCATCATAATCATAATCATGAAAAATAACACACAACCCAACACAAGAAACTTTAAATCAGAAATAGATATTGTATAGGAGCATATGGATTTCTTGTGGTTAAAATGAAGAATTAAAACTGTTACACAAGAGACAAGTCTGGAACATGTAGTACATTTTCCTCTGCACTGTGACTCTAAGATTCCCTTTCAGAATTCCAAAACAGTGCCTTGATGTTTGGATTCTCTTCAAATACATTGTTTCCTCTTTCTTAATAGCTTTTGTTTTTAATATCTTACATGAACAATTATAACAACAGCACTTCTTCCCCTCATTCCCTCCTCCATGTTTCCCCATTCCCTCACAACTCATGATCTCTTTAATTATTATTGCTATGTATACATAAAAGTGAATATGTTTGTATGTATACATACATATAAGTATATGCACATTTGCATGTATAAATTGTTTAGCTTTTCTCCAATATTCATGTATCCATGATACTCCCTGGGACTGAACCACCTACGAAAGGGTTTGTCCCTTAGTACATTTGGTTATCCCTTTTTCAGTAGCCTTTGGTCACCTCTTGATGTGGAATCCCTTCTGTTTGCTGTGAATACCTTTGGTTATTAAAGAAACTGTCGTGGGTCTGCACAGGGAATAGAGATAGACAGGGAAAATTAACCTAAATGATGGGAGAAAGGAGGCAGAGTCAGAGGGAAGCCATGTAGCCCTGCCAGGGACAGACGCCAGAACTTTGCTGGTAAGCAACTGCCATGTGGCAATACACAGAGTATGAAAATGGGTTAATATTAGATGTAAGAGCTAGCAATACACTTAGTGATTTAAATAATACAGTTTTAGTGTGAATATTTTGGGGCTAAACAGCCAGAAACCAACAAGTGGCCTTACAGCAACAAATTGACGCTCAACTTGGGGCACAAACCCATGACCCAATGATTAAGAGTCTCATGCTCTACTGACTGAGCTAGCTGGGCTCTGCCCTACCATGTTGTAAAAAGAACCAAATAATCATGTCTGTAGTTGAATGCAACTAAGCTTGTCAAAAGTTTCAAGCAATCTCCAAACTCTCTGACCATCAGCTCACATATTTGGGTCTCTACACTTATTCAGGTTGCACAGTTATCAATCCAGAATCAGTGAGCTTCCAGTAACTCCTGTCCGATGTCTCTGTGGACTTCGTCATTGACAGTGCCTTATTACCCCAAGCAATGGCTCCACTTAATGTTTTAAGAAGTGCTTAGCATTTTAAGAAGCTCTCCTGGACAGTAAAGAATTACAGATACACAATAGGACAGATTCACACATAAAAGAACTCTAAATGGATCACAGTGTTGGATAAAGGCACGTAGGCTTGAGAGAGAGAAGAAAAGATATATTATAGACAGTTATAAAAGGAAGTAAATGGATTTAAAAAATAAAACAGTCTTTAAAGAAACATAGAACTAAAGTAAAGATAGTAAAATAAATATTTAAAAGTAATAGAGTAAAAACAAATAAGCCACATAAAGATGGAAATGCACAGAGAGTCTGGATTATGTATATAATTGTGTTTTCTTTGTGAATTTTTGACTATGAAAGAACTAAGTATAGAAAGACATTTTACGCCGGGTGGTGGTGGCACACGCCTTTAATTCCAGCACTCGGGAGGCAGAGGCAGGCGGATCTCTGTGAGTTCGAGAACAGCCTGGTCTACAAGAACTAGTTCCAGGACAGGCTCCAAAGCCACAGAGAAACCCTGTCTCAAAAAAACCAAAAAAAAAAGAAAGAAAAGAAAAGAAAAAAAAAAAGACATTTCACTGTATAGGCTACTAGAGCTAAATGAGCATATATGTTCTAAAGGTATCATGACTGCCAAATTTGAGTCTAAAGAAATGTTGCTTTGGAAAAGAGTTTCTTCTTTTGTTTCCACAGAAGATGAGAATCTGTGGATTCATTGCAAGGTAATGTGGTTTGATGCACCAAGAACCCCTGAATGGTTGCTTGAACACACCCAAAATTTACTTCCCCCTGCCCCCCAAAAGAGCAGGAAGCAGTTTGGAGAGACCTATGCCTATATTCCCAATTATTATTTATAAATGTTTGTTTACATTTAACGGGGCATATACTGTAAGATTTACATGGGTATGAATTTTGGTTTGTTGATACAAAATTAAGATCAATTTTGTTATACTGTGTATATGTATTTCTGTTCTTTATTAATGTATTGTGTTTGTGCAGCTCATTTAGAAATGTAATATATAATTAAGACATATAAGTTAATAGGTAATCATCTATAATAGCCAAGCTTCTATTTATGTTAGATTTTTTTAGATGTATATAGTATGTATTTCAGATGAATAGGCATTCTTCAAACCTTTCAACATCCTTCAGAATATGACATTTAAAAGGTTTTAATAACTTAGAACTTTTAATAACAGTGAGACACAGCTGCTCCTTGAAGTACCAATTACTTCAAGAGGAAGATGGGCATCAAAGAGGCTTTTCATGGAGTTTGTTAACCATTTGGGCAAAAAACTATTCTTTCCTGGACTGCTTGATGGCATGGTGTGTAAACTGAACATGTAGAACCCACATAGAAAAGACTGCTAAACTTTTATAAAGATGAGACCATCCCAAGGGTTTCTGCTACATAAAAGAGTCTACAAGATGTTCTGCAGGGCACAGAAGAAAGTTACTAACAAACTTTCAGTATAGGTGGAACTGTCTTGGTAGAAATTTCTCGATTTGTGGAAAAGTCTGCTAGATACTATGGGACTGTGCACTGAAGATTGGATGCCCCAACAATACAAAAGAATTTTGGGTGACTGTCCAGACAGTGAGATGTCTCTGTCAATTCTAGAGTTTTGGAAGTTGTTTACACTATACTTCCTGCTTATTTAGGTAATATTACATTCCTCTGGATTGTTCGATGGAGTTGAAGAATAACATTTTGCCAGACTAGGCCAACATTGAACAATAGCACAGCTCAAAAACTAGTTAAAGTGAAGGAACACCAAGGCATGGGGGTCAGGGATTAAGGAATGTAAAGAAGTCTCAATGTGTGGTGTAGGCAAAACAAAAGCAACTTTCTAGATGT
Organism: Dicrostonyx torquatus; assembly: GCA_028555095.1. Lineage (NCBI taxonomy): Eukaryota > Metazoa > Chordata > Mammalia > Rodentia > Cricetidae > Dicrostonyx > Dicrostonyx torquatus. The sequence continues at coordinate 481,422 of JAQHUG010000488.1, read as the reverse complement.
GTGAATAAAACATTTCTTACATGAAATACCATTATTCCAGATCTCATACTTGGCATCAAGTACCAGAAAAATCACTTTAAATTCTTTT